>ML783968.1:663597-718670 GCA_009831015.1 Picea engelmannii | reverse complement strand
TGAGTAGGATAGTCATGCTACTTCTCAAATAACAACCATTATGGGAACCCTGGTGCAACAAAAACATCAAATAAATGTGTTGGAGGAAAATTGTAACATGCTCATGAACATGGTAGTCAATTTGACCAAGGGTGAGCAATCTGGAGTTTCTAATCAAGTGTAATCTGTTAACTCAAACTGTGGGAGATCGAGCGAAGAAGACACAATGCATCAACTCCCGAAGAATGTGGAATTAGTCAAGCATGCTTCAGATTTAGCCAAGGAACCGGTGAATGAAGCTGTCAGTCATCATGCCTTCTGCTAATCTTATATTTATTACAAGGTACTTGGGGTTTTAGGTCTATTATGTAGAATCTACACGACTATAATTTTTTGGAAAGTTTTGTATGTGAAACTACTTATGTTGTACAACTACATGTTGGAAGTTAACTTATTTTTGGCTTTTTGAGACAAACTATTGTGTATTCTCGCTATGAGCTCTATTGCAACTTTTACTTAGTATGATATCTTCCAGTTACAATTAAAAAAAAATTACAATATAGTTGAAAAAAATACAACTAAAACAAAAGGGTATATATAATGATATTACATTTCCTCTTCTTGAGATCTACTAAGGTAATAATAAATTCAAAACATGTAAAAGCATCTAACTCTTTGGTATCCTTCATCACAAGGTATTTTTTATGTTGGGTTAATCTTGACTCAGTCATAGAGTAGTAAGGATAACCTTGATACAGTCGATGATGGGTTTATCGTTCACGATTTATGGGCCCATAGTATTGGGTAACCCATTATTTCATCTGATAAAGTTTATTTAATGGCTTGGGATACTCCATTGTAAGATGCCTTGTGGTATAGGCCTTGGGAGTTGGCCTATTAGCATGTATAGGCTTAGGTGACTAGTGTAGTCCCGAAGTGCATGGTGGAGGCCTGATTTGGTTTAGAGAGCCAAGCAAGAAGGAGCTCACTGCTAAATACTCTTGAGAGCATGGAGACTCTATAATGTACAATAACCATTTAGTTGTTGAATAATACATTGAGCATGCTTTAGAGTGTGGGATTTTTCTCCTAGAAGGGTTTTCCCCAAGAAATTGTGTTGTTTAATGGTTTGTTGTTTCTTTTATTTGTTTGCTACTATTATGTTATAAGTTTATGCACATTCTTCTCTCATGGACTAGTGTAGTAAGTGTATTCTTCACCTTTGCTTCCTTTCATTTGGTATCAAAGCCTAATCACCTTAGATCCAAGGTGTTAGGGGCAAGTTTTTTTTATCTAATCTTGGTTTGAGTGGGAGCTTGTGTAGAAGGAAATCTTATTACAAGAAAATGGCAATCACAACAAGACTTGAAATGGAGAGTGAGCTCGAAGCATGTGGCTCTGGCTTGGAACATGATGGATTTGTGGGTAGATGGATAGATCTACCACTTGGATGTTTGGACCTACTAAGATCAGGTAGAGATTTGGTAGATCTGTCATACTTAAATCCTGCATGTCCTAAGTTGGTGGCAGATCATGTTCAATCTAATGATGTCAAGGTATGGATCTGCAATGGATATGTTCATATCTACAATATTAGCATGCGATGAATCCTATTTAAAGGCTTCAATAAATCCATTGAAAATTTCATTGAGTAGCCTTTTCTTTAGCTGGCTTAGCTAAATTAGCCAAGTTGAATGAAGATATATCTTTGAAAGTTGGTTTTCCTGGTAAAGGGTTTCCAAGGTAAAAATCTCTTATGCATTTTGTGATTATCTGTGTTACTTCTCTCCCCATGGGTTTTAAACTTGGTATCATAGCAAGGCAAACATGGACTCTCTAGTAAGAGTGGTTTGATGATGGGAGCCACAGAGAGAGTATATGGTGTGTGGGAAATGAAATAGGTTGATGTTTCATAGCACCACATACTCAAGTGTACAATTGTAAGTATTTTTATGGAGTTGGATTTTATCACATGTAAATGGGCATATGCTTGTAAGACCTTTATAGGCAGGTGTACCCCTGGTTTGATGGTTCGCTGGTGTAAAGACTAGATGTAAACTTTGGTGACAGGGGGCATGTTGTATTCTTGGATACCTTGTTAATAAACTTCGAGGGGGCTAGGTGTTTATCCCAATCCAAGTTTAAAGGGGGGAATGTTGGGTTAATCTTGACTCGTTCATAGAGTAGTTAAGATAACCTTGATAGAATCGATGATAGGTTTATTGTTCACGGTTTATGGGCCCATGGTATTGTGTAACCCATGGTATTTTCTTATGGTATTTCATATGATGAAGTCTATTAATGGTTTGGGATACTCCAATATAAGATGTCTCATGGTATAGGCCTCTGGGGTTGGCCTATTGGCCCATATAGGCCTAGGTGGCTAGTGTAGTCTTGGAGTGCATAATGTAGCCCAAATTTAGTTTAGAGAGCCAAACAAGAAAGAGTTCATTGTTGAACACTCTTATTAAGAGCACAAAGACTTTGTAATGTATTGTAATCACTTAGTTGTTGAATAATACATTAAGCATGCTTTAGAGTGTGAGGTTTTTCTCCCATATGGGTTTTCCCAAATAAATTGTGTTGTTTAATGGTTTGTTGTTTCTTTCATTTGTTTGCAATTGTTTTATTCTAAGTTTCTACACATTCTTCTCTCGTGGATCAATGTGGGAAGAGTATTTTGCACCTTTTCTTTCTTTCACTTTGGTAGAAAATTTCATACATACCTCTTCTCGCAGAGAGTGACAAAAAGATTGGATTGAACTAACCTCATCAGACAAGACATAATTTTGCATCTTGGCTTCTAGACTGTAAAAAAAATTGTACTCTAAAGGCAATCCCTAATGCCCAAGAAGTGAAACAATACCAAGGACCCCAAGTCACCAAGAAGAGTTGCATGTCAACGAAGTTGTCCCTAAAGTGACATTGAATATTGATCTTGCACAAACCGCCAACAAGATCTAAGAAACTTGCACTCCCATAATATATGCTTCAAGGTCCATGAGCAACTACCTTGATAACTTTACACTCTAGTAAATCATATATATAACTTTACGCTTTAGTCAATTATGTGTGTGTGAGAGAGAGTGAGTGATTACACCAACTTTATATCAATATAGTGCAAATACACATCATAACATTAATAAAAAGATTTAAACTTTACAATTCTCACATATAATTTTTTTTATTAACAAATCATTTAATAATTTAATAAATCATTTTTGGTTAAAGAAAACCTTGCAGTGAAACTCAAGGGATGCCTCATACTCATGGATGACATCCTTAGTAAACCCATCAGCCGAGATTCAAACCATTTGCCAATTGAGATAGAACTAGCTAAATACCCAACATTGGCAACAACATATAAAGTAACCGTTTAAACTAGTCTCATTAAATCATGTCATATCAAAACAAAACTTGAATATTATTATGATTGAAGTGGAATCAAAATTTAAATGTTATCATTATTAAGATGGTTTTTTCTAAAAGGGCACAAGTGTGGGGGGGTCATTCTTGATCCCGAGGGAAATCCTAAAACAAGTTAGGCTTAGGGACTGTGAATAATCACCAATAATTAAGCTAAGGCCTATGCTCTTCTTCAAGGGCTCATATGCATTGGTTCTCTCTGCATAAGGTCCATGTTGTTAGTGGTGAGGGATCCAACAGTTCTTATAAAGCTAATAAACAAGTGCATATCTCAATTGACAATTCCTTAGCTCATTCAATATCCAGAATCAAAGTGAAAGCTTCTTGATTCGAAAATACCGAGTTTTATCATATTCTGAGAGAGCTTAATCGATGAGCAAATGTACAAGCCAATTGAGCAACACAACTAGGAGAAGGATACTTGGAACAAAATGGGGAGGTCTCATACCACCCAACCCCCTAAGTTTCAATTAATGGAGCCCATGGTTCTAATCAATTTATTTGGCAAAGAATTTTCCTTGCCACGTTACAAGGCATTCAAGGCTTTCAATCCGCAAGATTAACATATTTAAGGTTGAGCATAGGTACAAATGGGCATCACACATGCCATCCATTCCCATGTCTCATCAATTTGAACTTAAGTGTGTTAGATTTAGGTTTGAAGGTGGGATAATGGGGCAAATATGTGAATCCCTTGGTCAAATGCATTCTCTAATGCTTTGGCACGAGGTTTGGTTGCTTGACCCTATTGGGCATAGGATTGATGGATCATGGCTCTTATGTTAGTCGTTCTGTTAGTCTACATCATGGCTATATTGGTCACTTATTGAATACAAGGTACATGATTCTTTGCCTCCGAGGTTCAAAGGCATTTGTGTTGGTCATTTAGATGGTGAAATGGTGATTCTCCGATGGTTATTTTGGTTATTTTTGTGCCTTGTTGGTGGTTATGCTATGTATCTCCAATTTATATTGATAAGGAGGAACCTTCGAGGAATAAGCTCTCTTGTTGGGTTAATTTCGCTTGATGGAAGGTACTTGGAGTATGCTTGTATTCAAATGCTTACATCTTTTTCATGCTTATGTCCAATTGGTTAACTACAGGAAGTGGGGGTTGCCACAACCCAATTTGCCTCAATCTAGTCATCTTTTCCATTTTCATTTAGTAGCTCTGGGCATTCCAAGTCTCAATGGACTTCCTAGGGTGTCATGGGAAATGTCAGTGAGACATTTATGAAATTCAGAGGATCCTTTGGAGGTAGGAAGAGTGTATTAATGACAATAGGACCTCAATACTCTCTTTGACAACTTCAACTCACAATCATGAACATCAATGAAACTCTCATAACTCTATGGTAATGGATACTTTAATGTAACATAAGAGGTAAATCCAAGCATTGGAAGTTGAATGCTCATATCTGAGGACCACAATTAACAACATTATCATAGGCTCTTAATTTGTAGTTTTGAATCACAAAAATTCTTTAGACTTGACTCTAGTCTATTAGAAGTTCGAAGACATGGAGTTGGAGAATCGAGGGTCGCAACAGGACAATGGCAACCCAAACGAAGCTCAGAGCAAACACAACTTTCATTGATTTTAGTAGTTATGTTTCGTAAATCAATCTTATTTTAGATATCTTTTATCAAGTTTATACTTGTAATAACATCACAAAGTCCTCCATGAAGAAATCAAGTCACTTTTTGAAACACTTTGTATGGTGGAAATGTCAATGTTTAAACCCAAGCTTAGAATCCATTTTGTATTACTATGTTGTACAAGTAGGTTGCATTTTTTTTTAATACAAAACTTTTATCCACTCTTGTTAAAAAAAATGTTTTGTTCTAAATATGCAATGTAGGTTAGAAATGAGACGTTGTTTAATTCAATTAATAATACTCTCAATGCTCTACAACTCAGTGTGATAGAGATGTTGTAACATACGTGGGTAATGCTTACATGTCGGTTACAAAAAATATAACAAATAATAATATTATTATATATTAGTCAACTATAGATATAAATAAAAATAAAAATATCTACACCTATATGAAAGAGACCGTTTTGATATATACATCTAATATAAAAAAATTGCTATACACAAATATAAAAGGAGAGAACAAAATTTATAAAAATTAAAAGTACTATAAATATGATATCAACATAAAAATATTATTATCCTTTTCATTATCTTAATCCAAATCATAAGATTTCTTTTAAATATTTGTGATTTGATTCGTTTCCTAAAATTTATTTCCCTTGGGGTGTGAGGCATGTATGTTAAGGTCATGGTTACGTGAATAAGGGTGGTATTTTAAGAGCATCTTAAGCGAGGACAAGGCATGTACAAAGAGTAGTCTTTTATAATGTAAGACTTGGAGCCACTCACGCCACACCCATCGTGGAATCGTGCATTTACGAGAATGTCTTTAAATATTCTTCAACACTATTCACACCAAGAGCATCGTACTTGTCTTATTCTATGAACCCAAGTCATTCTCATTATTCGCCACTCGAATTTCTCTTATACTTTAATTCGTTAAACTATTTTCTTTTGATGTTTTGAATTTCTGTATAGTTGTCTAAATGTAATCCTTTGACAATTAACTTTGGCTTAAAAATTTGCATTTTATTATTAAAATTATTCTAAAAAATTCAACTTTCAAAATTATGCTCAACTTTCTATAGTATAAAGAGATGATATAATCAATTAAATTTATATGGAGAAACAAAATTTAGATTTCTTTATTATTTTTTAGTCCCTATGAATTGAATTGAACCAAACTTCAAAGAACATGTTGTTTGTATATGTTTTTAACAAAACGTGTAGAGTTTTATTCAAGAAGACGCTGCAACAAAGTTGAAACAACAAAGCTAATACATGGAATTCAAGAGAATAAAAAGCTTCTTGATGTGAAGTGTAAATAATTCGATGTTCTTCAACCTTTCGTCACATATGGAGGCGAAAACAAGCACTTTACTATTTCTTATACTAGATTTTTGTGAACACGAATATATTTTGACAAACTGATTACAAAGGTTTACATAGAAACAATACATTAATGTCTGGAACATTCTTTAACCCTGCTTGCTTGCCAGCATGGATTACGAAGCTCAAATGCCTCACTTACCAAACTATTATTCTTTCCTGCTCCGTGAGCTACCTGTTCCTTTTTAGATCTCCTTCCCCTGTAAGAAGGGGGAGGGGTATGGTGCATAATTTTTCAAATCATCAACAAAAGAAAAGGGACTTGTGAGGTCAGAACGAGACTGTACTTTTGGAACTGTATTCCCATGACCTAAATTTTTTTTCGTCGATTTTACTTCTAAGGCTTCCACTTCGTCCTCCTCTGACTCCTCGCGATCTTCGCCAACTTCTTCCTCCGTCTCCTCGCTATCTTATCCGTCTTTTTCCCCGACTTCCTAATGGTCATCTCCTTCTTCTTCTGCTGAAACATCTTCCTTCTTGTCTTCTTTGGGGATGATTATTGGCTCCTTTGCAGGGCGATCAAAACCTTTGGAAGAGCGAGATCTCGGGTCCTTCCGCTATTCTTCGATATTTTCTACATCAACTAGATTTCCAAGGGATCTGAACTGATTATTTTGCAAACTCCCCTAAGGTTTTCTTGGTTGGGGCAACCCCTTATGCTGTGAAATCCTACATTTACCTGTGATTGTTTTAAACTCAAATTCTTTTATTGAGGGCAGCTGAGTTTGCTGCATTTTTGGACATTTTTAAGAAAAATGTCCATAATCATGACAGATATGGCACTTGAATGGAATTTGCTCGTAGTCAAGAGGTTCTCGAAAACTCCAACCATCGATTTTGATTTGCATTGCCTTTGGCAAACCCTTCTCCAAATCCATCTCCACATAGATTCTCACGCAGGAATACTAGTTTCCTTTTGGCTCAACCCGATTAATGTATATGTCCAATTTATTCCCAATGGCTCTAAGATAGTTCTCTTCCTTGAAAGTTAGAGGAAGATAAGGAAGTCTTACCCACACTGGGGCTGCAAAGATTGTGTCTTATGGATTGAAATCTACAGACCATGGGGAGAGAAACATACCCCTAGATCCCATAAAATACGGGTCTGGATCTTATCGTTCCTTTGATCTTAGGGCACCAATGATTTGATACCCATGATTCCACAACCTTTCGATTTATCCATAGCCCAGTAAACTTACCCACTAGAGCACATTCACCAAAAAAAATAGATGATCATTGGGGTTCTGTGGATGAAAACTCCATATGTATAATATCTTCAAATCGTTTGAAAAATTGACTGGATCGAAGCGAGATTCTATTATGGGGGTTCAAAGACTAGGCTAGAGCACGTAATGCCTCTATTTCATCTATGATTTCAACACCCATCATTAAAGAACCAAACGACGAGGCCTACGAGAACAACAAAGAGGAAAACCTTCACCTGGATCAAACACAACGACAAAGGGCGACTTGGACCTAGAATGTCCTCATGGACCAAGCGCAATGACAACAAGATTTCTGAGCAACCGACAATGAAACGAACATGAAGCAGGCAACGACTAGGGTAAACACTAGCAATTGAGACCCCCATTTCTTTTGCAATTTCTTGTTGTTTGTATATATTAGCAAACACAAAGTAAACCTAATAATAATAATTAATAAAAAAATAAGGGTATTCTTTCATACTTTCACATCGATGTTTGGTCTCTTATAATAATATTTTATCACTCCTCTGGATGGGGTGACAAGGAGGCATGTCATTGGCACCATTATGATGATAGGTGGAGAAAGGACAAACAACCAATATACTAGAGATAGAGTGATAGGGAAAGCGAAGGCCAAACTCACTCTTGTTGAGCCAATTCGGAAGGAAACAAGCACCACCATGTTGAAAGATGATGCACCTAATACATATCGAATCCTAGAAGTTATCATGGAAGAAAATGGCTTATAGTCATGGTAGAAGGAGTTGGCTTTTACTTATCGATATGATAAAGGTGAGGGATTATGTAACTCTTTTCCTATCTTGGCACAACACCCATAATAAGTACTCTAGTAGGAGACCCCATAAAATTACCAATTTGACCACTCTTGGCATGGATTATGCTACACCTCTACTCATTTTTTAGGCATATGGGATCAAGCAAGAACGTTGGGAAAAAGAGGAAGTCCCTCTCAAAAGCAAGGTAAAGGGAAGACCACTAGAACTCTAGAGTCAAAAGGAAAAAGGAAATTGTTCAACCTCATTCTCACAGGCATAAGTCTAAAGCTCTAAGAATTATAGAGGGTATCACTGCCAGACATAAAGGCTCCACAATTTATATATTGGACAAACTGGAAGATAAAGTCTGTCAAAAAATAAGGGCCACCCATAGCCAAATAATAGATGATGAGTTGGAGAATATTGTGCTAAACAAGAGCGTCTCTCGAAGTAGGGTCACCCATTATTAACTCATAGTTAACCTACATTGGCACACTAAGGAGATGCTCACTTATAACTTGGACAAATAACCACAATAGAATAATTGTACCATGGACCACATCTTAGACACTCTTGAACTATTGTATGACAGATATGATTCCTTACTAGATGTAATTTGGGGATGAGTTATTGGACAAAGGGTTTCAATGAAGAGATGTTTTGGAGGATTCAATAACTTTATAGGAGGACTCTACGCTTTAAGCTAGAAGAAACCCAAAGAACTTCATTTGTTTTGAGAAGAAGGAGGATTAATCTCGAGGTTCTCTAGTTCCCCTATCAAGCTTTTGTTTATTTTTTAGCACTAGTCATAGTATGATTATAATTAGTTCTTCCTTCTTGGTTTCATAAGAAAAAGGGAAAACCCAAGCCACCTTCTCTTAGAAGATTACTTATGCTTTTTTAATGTTGGACATACCTAAATTATATATTGTTTTCAACTTTTTTTGTTTGTGTCTAGAAACAATGTTGCCAAGAAAAATTGAACAACTTTTTTGTTAAGTATACGAGAGGTAGACTAAGTTTCACTTAGTTAACCTCTCACCCTAATAGTAATCTCCACTTTATATATGAATAGATAGAATCACTCTTCGTCAGATGGGCTAGCTCAAGTGTGTGGGTGCATTGAGCTTCGTGTAGGTGGTCTCAAGGTCAATTCCTCGACCTAGCTACCTTAGTAACATGCCTCTTTCGATGTTCATATCAGGTTAAGAATTGTAATCAACATTAATGGGTTTATGTTGGATATCATCCACAAAACGTGGGGAAGTGCCTCAAGGTTTCACCACAAAGTTTTCTTTGGAAAAAAGATAAAACCACTCTTACTTAAAAAAACAAAAAAAAAAACAAGCTTCCATCACTTATAAAATTGCTTTGCAAATATGTACAAGACGTTTAGTAATGCTAGAATTCCCTAATTTCTTAGGGAAACAATATCATATAATCTCACACAAGTTAGATTGTGTCTTTTCTCATCTTTAAAATTTCAGCGGTTCAAATGTTGGACGGGAGTGCAGAATGCTTTTATTTCATCTGTGATTTCATCACCCATCGTTGAAGAACCAAACTACGGGGATTGAAAGAATGATAGAGAGGAAAAACTTCACCTAGATCACATTAGTGGCAAAGGGTGGCTTGGATCTAGAATGCCCTCATGGACCAAGCATAGAGAAAACAATATTTATGATCAATTGACAGTGAAATGAACATGAAGCGGGTAACGACTATGGTAAACCCTAGCCACAAAGAAAAAAATTTGCGATCGAGACCCCCATTTCTTTTGTAATTTCTTATTGTTTGTATATATTAGCAAACACAAACTAAACCTAATAATAATAATTGATAAAAAATAAGGGTATTCTTTCATACTTTCACGTCGATGTTTCGTCACTTATAATAATATTATATCACTCCTCCAGATGGGGTGACAAGGAGGCATGTTGTTGGCACCATTATGATGATAGGTGGAGAAAAGACAAACAACTTGTATGTTAGAGGTAGAGTGATAGGGAAAGGGGAGGCCAAACTCACTCTTGTTGAACTAGTTTAGGAGGAAACAAGCATCTGTGGGCTCAAGCAAGAATGTTATGACAAAGAGGAAGTCCCTCTCAGAAGCAAGGGAAAAGGAAGACCACTAGAACTCCAGAGTCAAAAGGAAAAAGGCAGTTGTCCAACCTCGCTCTCATAGGCATAAGTTTAAAGCTCTGAGAATTATAGAGGGTATCACTTGTTGACAAAGTGTCCTCATACACATAATTTTATTAATATGGAAAAAGTGATTACAATCCGAAGTGAGAATTCATAATCTACTCCTTAACCTCACTTGAAGAAAGAGCTAGTTTATATAGCTCAACTATAAACTAAAAACTAGGAGAGCAACCAATCACATAATCACATGAGTATGATAGGTGTCCTTTACATAGAAGTTAGGTGTCCTTATCCTAACAAACTAGAATAAACTAATTTCTAAAAACATTTATACTAGAAAATACTTAGATTATGGAACTTTAGGATTACGAGGCTAACAATCCCCCCTTTAATTCAAAAGTTCATTTTTACAAAGACCAAGTTTATCTCTGAACTTAGCGAACTTTATTCTACCAAGAGGTTTGGTAAAAATATCTGAAGTTTGATCTTTAGATGGACAGAACCAAGGCTTGATGATGTCTTTGATGATGAGCGATTTGATGAAGTGGTACTTGGTGTCGACATGTTTAGTCTTTGAATGAAATATTGGAGTCTTGGCCATCTTTATTGCTGACTGATTGTCGATCAATAAGGTAGTTGGTTATTTCTGAGTTTCACCAAGATCTTGTGAAATTTTTCGTAGCCATACAATCTCACATGCTGCTTCCCAAACTGATATGTACTTTGCCTCTGCTGAAGAATTTGCAATTGTTGTCTATTTTTTATAATTCCAAGATACTGTTGTTGAACCCATATTCATTAAATAACTCGAAGTGGATGTTCTATCATCAATGTCACCTACAAAATCAACATCTGAATATCCAACAAGTGTAAAATTTTTGTTCCTTTTGTATAGAAGACCAAAATATTTTGTACCTTGAATGTATCTTAGTACCATTTTTGTTGAATTCCAGTGACTTTCCCTTGGTTCCTGCATAAACCTTGAAAGTATACTGACTGAATATGACAAATCTGGTTGAGTATTTGTCAAATAAATGAGACTTCCAACCAATTTCTTGTACTTTGTACTGTTTACCAATTCCCCCCCTTCAAATTTTGAAAGTTTTAATTTTTGCTCCATGGGAGTAAGAGAAGGTTTACAATCTTCCATGCCAAATTTCTTTAACGATTCAGTGGCATACTTAGTTTGACTAAGGAATATTTGGTTAAGATGTTGATAAACTTCAACTACAAGATAATAATGAAGTATCCCTAAATCAATCATTTTGAACCCTGCTTTAAGTTCTTCCTTAACCTTTTTGATGTGAGCTTCATTGTTTCCTGTTACGATTACAAGTATCACCATGTGCTTATCTTGCATTCGAAAATACAATGTATCATTTGATTCACTCCGCTGAAAACCCACCTTTCGTAGGTACTCATTCATTTTTGCATACCAAGCTCGAGGAGATTGTTTCAAACCATATAAAGCCTTCACAAGTTTGCAAACTTTATGTTCTTGTCCTTTAGCTTCATAACCTCGTGGTTGGGTCATGAAAATAGCTTCCTTTAGATCACCATTCAGGAAGGCACTTTTGACATCCATTTGATGTAATTTCCAACCATTATGTGCAGCCAAATTGATAACCATTATGATAGTATTCCATTTAACTGTGGGTGCAAAAATTTCTTCATAATCAATTCCTTCCTGTTGAGCAAAACCCTTTGCAACAAGTCTTGCTTTGTACTTGTCAATTTTACCATTAGGTTTGTTCTTTACTCGATAAACCTATTTACAACCGATGGGCCTAACATCATGTGGACAATCAACTAAGTTCCAAGTCCCATATTCAAGTACTAAATCATATTCATTAATCATTGCTTCCATCCATTCTTTATGTCTAGCTGCTTCAACAAAAGAAGTAGGTTTAATGGAAGCATGAGCAAAATTAATTTATGCTCTTGAAGCCTAGTTCCTATTTTGTTCATTTCATTTGAATGAACATCTTTGAGAAGTTGTTCGGCCCACTTTGGCTTCTTATGTTGAGGGGATTGTGGATCTGAACCACCATTATTGTTGAAAAGAGGATTTTCAAAAAATGAGGCTCTTCTTTCATCTGAAGTATCTGACGTTGGAGAAGATTCTTTTGAAGATCTTGAATCAAAAGAGTCTTTTGTCGTTTCATTATCAGATGAATCAGAAGAAATTTTTGATAAAGAGATGTCTTATGGAGTAAAAAATTCTTTTCCAAACCAACATGCTTGCTTTGACTTGTTGAATTTACCTTTACCCTCAGTGTTTTTCTTCTCTAAACGACTAAGGAGATGATTAATCTCATCTAAACTGTTACTTTCAGTTTCATAAAAAATGACATCTCTACTGACAATGAATTTTCCATTCAAAAGTAATCTATACCCTTTCTTTTCATCAGAGTATCCAAAGAAGATACACTTCATACTTTGGTTTTCTAATTTAGTCCTCTTTTCCTTAGGAACTAAAGCATAACATGTCGATCCAAAAACCCTAAGATGATTTACCTTGGGTTTAAAACCATACTAAGCTTCATAAGGTGTTTTTCCATCTAAAGTTGATGTAGGTGATCGATTTCTGATATAAACTGCAGTATGGACTCCTTCAACCCAATATTTTGTGCTCAACCCTTTAAACTGCATCATAGATCTTTCCATACCCATGAGCGTTCTATTCGTCCTTTCAGTAACTCCATTCTGTTGTGGAGTATAGGAATTTTCCAGTTGCCTCTTAATTCCATTGTTTCGACAATAATCACTGAATTCAGTTGAAGTGAATTCACCTCCATTATCAGTTCTCAATGAAGCAATATTTTCTCTAGTTTCATTTTCAATCATGTGTTGAAAATTTACAAACTTTTCAAAATCTTCAGAAATTGCCTTTAAAAAGTACACCCATGCCATTCTAGTGTGGTCATCAATAAAAAATATAAAGTATCAACATCCACCAAAAGAAAACTCCATTGGACCACATATATCATTGTGAATCAACTCCAAATACTTTGTTGCTCGCCATGAGCTTGTTGGAAAAGCTTATCACTTTTGCTTGCCTAAAATACAAGCTTCACACTTGGAATTTTCTTTCTTCAAAGTTGGTAAACCCTTTACCAAATCTTGGATCTTTAGTTTCAAAAGACTATCAAAGTTTAAGTAACCAAATAGAAAATGCCATAATTTGAATGAAGACATTTTGGAATTCACCGTTGCTGCAACCTCTTGCTTTCTTTGGATGAATTTCCCATTCATTCTTAGTAACTTCCCATCTTCATATCCAATCATTATTGTTTTCAAGTTATCATTCTCTGACTTAATCTTCACCAAACCATATTGCATGACAATTTGATGTCCAACTTGTCTGATTGTGACTAAGGATAACAAATTTTTCTTAAAAGATGGTACATACCAAGCATTTGAAATCCATTTTTCACCAATTCCAGAGAGAAAAACTTTCATTGAACCTTTTCCTTGAGGTATATGAGTTGTATCATCAGCTAAATAAATGGGATTTAGTTGAACATCCTTATAATTCCAAAAACAATATCTGTGATAAGTCATATGCTAAGTAGCTCCTTTGTCCAATATCCAATCATTTTCAAATGAATCTACATGCTGAACTGCTGAAAAAACATATTCATATTCATCATCTAGATAATCTTGATCTTTTGCATATTGAGTTGATTGTTGAGAATTTGAATTTGATGTCTGCTTAAACTTTGGCAATTGATCATTGCTTGTATGACAGTTTGATACATAATGACCCATCTTTAAACATCTTTTACATCCTACTTGACTGAAATTTATGCTTCTTCATGATTGTGCATTATTATTGGGAGGATAACTATGAAAATTTTGTTGATTAAAATTGCTACAACCTCTACCTTGACCACGTCCTCTGCCACGACCTCAATTAGAAGACTGATTATGAAAATTTTCAAAATTTGATTTTCTTCTTCCTTTAGAACTTTTAGCTTTAGTGAAAATAAGATCTTCTCCTGATTGTTTCTGTTTTCCAAAAGATTTACTATGTTGAGCCCGTAATTCGGTAAGTGAATCAAACGTCATTGTTGATAACTTATTAGTTATTTGCAAAGTCTCAAGAAAATGCTTATAAGATGGAGGCAAACCATTTATTACAATGGAGACAAGAAAACTATCTTCAAGTTTAGAAAAACCTCCTTTGATGATTTCCTGATGAATGTTCTTAATCCTTGAAATGTATTCTAATACATCACCATTGTCTGCTAATATTTGTTTAAGCAATTTCATTTGTAGATCAACTCTTCGAGATGCAACAGGAGTAACAAAAAGATTCTTTAATAAATTCCAAGCAGACCATGCATCTTTGGAATTTTCAATATGAACAAACATGTGTTCAATTACAGAAGAACATAGCTAAGCAAGTGCTTTTTCTTCTTTCAAATTCCATTTTGATAAAGAAGTAGCATTGGTGGGCTTAGTTGGAGCAGTATCACCATCACAGATATGACACCATAATTCATTATAGATCAAAGTGCTCTGCATGTGCCGACTCCAAGATTTGTAATTCTTGGGTCCATCTAACTTATCTAATTCTATGAATAGATTGATTAATTTAGACATGATGTTTGTTGCAAGAGAATAATCCACAAAACTCCAAAAGAGAGACACAAGGCGCCAAAAATAAATAGTACACAATCCACGCAAAAAGAGTACTTTTAAGGGCTTGGCCTTGACCCTTTAAAAGTCTCGTTGGAAATGGAGTTTGAGAGAGTAATTTACCAGACTCTTCTCAACTTCTGACCGTTCAAGACTACAATCAAACATTTCAAAGTTTGACTCTTTTTACAAGATAGATAGCCTTATACAAATAATAAAATGTGCTCCCCTTGAACTAAAGTCATCAATGACTTAAAAGATTACAACTCGAATGTATAAAAGAAAACAAAAAACAAAGCTCTTTAATTCATAATTCAATCCAGTACTCAATACGGTCCTCAATACGAACCTCAATCCGGTCCTCATTACGGTCCTCAATCTGGTCCTCAATACGGTCCTCAATCAGGATCTCAATCTGCTCCTCAATATGAACAAAAAAAAATCATGCAATAATTTTGATAATTTATTATCAGTTAAAGAACTGTTCACCAAAATCACAATGAAGGGGCTTCAAAATATGACACACAATAGTAAATTTATACACATAAGAGATCTTGGTGGGTGAAGTCTCACAAGTCTGATTCACGCAGTAGATGGAGATGTGTTTGTTCTAGGTGAATTTTAGATCTCATATACAAAACACCAGATTGAGAGGAGCGCTGGAATTTGTGTCTCGAGATACCAGACCTGATCCAGATACTACATAAATTCAAGCTTTCCCTCTCTCAACTCCTCCAACCACCAAATCGCAAAGGTTTCTTCTACTTCTGTAGGCTGAGGTACCAGATTTGATCCACACAAATTCCAGATCAAAGTCGATCGTTGGGCAGGTGCACGTTTTGGAATGTATTTATGTAAAACGTGGTTAAGAGAATCTTGCAAATCTCTTAAACCAAGACCTTTCTCAAGAAAAAAACTAGTGAGTCGCATAATAGATCCCATTCTGCACAAAACCCAGATCGTCAAATTCGTCTTCATTTGCTCAGAAATTGATCTGTAATTTCAATGACAATTTCTCCTCTTTTGTTGCTCTCAAGAGAATCTTAATTGAACGTTGTAATTTCTGAATACGGGTTCTGGTTATGGGTACAGGTAAAAAAAAAAAACCCGCCTCAGATCTGAAAAAGAGAATATTGCCTCAGATCTCTGTTTTAGATCTAGTAATGCAACAATAACAACAAATGGCGATGAGTGGGTTATATCTGGTGCGCGAGATCTCTAGAGGTATTTCTTTTCCAAGGTATCCAGATCTGATCCAAACAAATTCAAATCTGCCTTTTTACCGATCCGATGCCATATATTCAATTTGATGATTTTCTGTTAAAATCATATGTGATTCACGATCTGGTCCTTGAAACAGACCTTGATACGGACCTTGATACGGTCCTTGATACAGACCTTGATACAGTCAAGATATGAAAACTTATAAAAACAAATATAGAATCTACAACTATGAATTTAAATTGCCAGATTTATAAAATGATCTGAAGCAATTGTTTACAAATGAGCCTTTTTAATAAAACAACAATGGATCTATGAGATCTGAATAAAAATGAAAATGTACACCTTTATCTGCCTAGATCTCTTAGATTTATAAGAAAGAAAGCTGTTGTTAATGAAATCTACAAACTTAAAATTTGCAGATCTACAAGTTTACCACTCAAAAAGATGAGTCAATTTAATGAACAAATTGATTGTTGTAATCACAATAACAATTTTTCTTATTTTAAAAAACAACAACATATTACCTTGGTATCGTTGCCCTTGAGTTTGAAGAGATTTGTGTTGATGTCAAGAAGTCTTCCTTGCTTCCTCGATCCATCAACAATTCTCTTCCATCACAATCTTCACCATGGCTCTCATACCATGTTGACAAAGTGTCCTTGGACACATAATTTTATTAATAAGGAAAAAGTGATTACAATCTGAAGTGAGAATTCATAATCTACTCCTTAACCTCACTTGAAGAAAGAGCTAGTTTATATAGTCCAACTCTAAACTAAAATCTAGGAGAACAACCAATCACATAATCACATGAGTATGATAGGCATCCTTTACATAGAATCTAGGTGTCCCTATCCTAACAAACTAGAATAAACTAATTTCTAAAAACATTTATACTAGAAAACACTTAGACTATAGAAATTTAGGATTATGAGGCTAACATCACTGCCATACTTAAAGCTTCCACAATTTATATGTTGGACAAACTGGAAGATAAAGTTCGTCAACAAAGAAGGGCCACACATAGCTAAACAATAAATGATGAGTTCGAGAATATTGTGCTAAACAAGAGGTGTCTCTCGAAGTAGGGTCATCCATTATTCAATCATAGTTGACTTACATCGACACACTAAGGAGACACTCACTTATAGCTTGGACAAATAACCACAATAGAATAATTGTACATGCAACCGAGACCCCCATTTCTTTTGCAATTTCTTTTTGTTTGTATATATTAGCAAATACAAAGTAAACTTAATAATAATAATTAATAAAAAAATAAGGGTATTCTTTCATACTTTCACATCGATGTTTTGTCGCTTATAATAATATTCTATCACTCCTCTGAATGGGGTGACAAGGAGGCATGTTGTTGGCACCATTATGACGATATGTGGAGAAAGGACAAACAACTAGTATGCTAGAGGTATAGTGATAGGACAAGAGAAGACCAAACTCACTCTTGTTGAGCCAGTTCAGGAGGAAACAAGCACCTGTGATTTTGGAAGATGATACACCTAATACATATTGAATCCTAGACGTTAGCATGGAAGAAAATGGCTTATAGTCATGGTAGAGGGAGTTGGCTTTTACTTATCGATATGATGGAGGTGAGGGACTATGTAACTCTTTTCCTATCTTGGTGCAACACCCATAATAAGTACTCTAGTAGGAGACTCCATAAACTTACCAATTTGACAACTCTTGGGATGGATTATGCTACTACACCTCTACTCATTTTTTAGGCATATGGGCTCAAGCAAGAACGCTAGGAAAAAGAGGAAGTCCCTCTCAAAAGCAAGGTAAAAGGAAGACCACTAGAACTCCAAAGTCAAAAGGAAAAAGGCAATTGTCCAACCTCTCTCTCATAGGCATAAGTCTAAAGCTCTGAGAATTATAGAGGGTATCATTGCCAAACATAAACCTCCACAATTTAGATGTTGGACAAACATAAAGTCTGTCAAAAAAGAAGAGACACCCATAACTAAACAATAAATGATGAGTTGGAGAATATTGTGCTAAACAAGAGCGTCTCTCGAAGTAGGGTCACCCATTATTCACTCATAGTTGACCTACATTGGCACACTAAGGAGATGCTCACTTATAACTTGGACAAATAACCACAATAGAATAATTGTACCATGGACCACATCTTAGACACTCTTCAACTATTGTATGACAAATATGACTCCTTACTGGATGTAATTTGGGGATGAGTTGTTGGACAAAAGGGTTCAATGAAGAGATGCATCAAAGGATTCAATAGCTATATAGGAGGACTCCAAACTCCAAGCTAGAAGAAACCCAAAGCACTCCATTTCTTTTGAGGAGAAGGAGGCTTAATCTTGGGGTTCTCTAGTTCCCCTATCAAGATTTTGTTTATTTTTTAGCACTAATCACAGTATGATTATAAATGGTTCTTCCTTCTTGGTTTTATGGGGAAATGGGCAAACCCAATCCATCTTCTCTTGGAAGATTACTTATGCTTTCTTAATCTTGTACATACCTAAATTATATATTGTTTTCAACCTTTTTTGTTTGTGTCTGGAAATAATGTTGCTAAGAAAAATTGAACAACTTCTTGGTTAAGTATATGAGAGGTCAACTAAGTTTCACATAGTTAACCTCTCACCGTGGTTGTAATTTCCACTTTATATGTTAATAGATAAAATCACTCTTAGCCAGATGGGCTAGCTGGAGTGTGTGGGTGCTACGAGCTTCATGTAGTGGTCTCAAGGTCAATTCCTCGACCTAGCTACCTTGGTAACATGCCTCATTCAATGTTCATATTGGGTTAAGCATTGTAATCAACATTAATGGGTTCCTACTTAAAAAATAAATAAAACAAGATTCCATCACTAATAAAATTGCTTTGCAAATACGTACAAGACGTTTAGTAATGCTAGATTTCCCTAATTTCTTAGGGAAACAATATCATGTAATCTCACACAAGTTAGATTGTATCTTTTTTTTTTTTTTTATTCCGGGGGGGAAGTAAAGGGAAACCAAGATAGCTATAAAAAAAACTTGTACTGTCATACTTAGGCTAATAATAAATATCTAACCAGTTTAAACGAGTATCTTCAAAACTACAAAAAAACAGAGAAAAGTTAATAAACCCAAACTAAAGAAACTCAGAACTAGGAAATGTCCATCATTCATCAAGCATGTGAACCTAGGAAGCCCCACTCGATTGAGCACAAATAGAAGGCGATGACATCGGTGGGGGCTTGGAGCTTGATGGAGCATCCTTTCTTTTGACATTTTGGAAGACCCCTCCACGTTTCTTCACAAGCCACGAAACCATAATTATCAACAAACTAGGTTGACGTTCCAGAGATTCCATTTGTTGTTGTAGATTCCAAATTTCCTACTCTAAAGGAATCATGTCTTGCACTACCATTTCTTTTACATGCCAGTATAACTCCACCATTCAATAGAATTTTGTGTCCCTATTTTTGGTGCAACCCAAATCAAGGATAATGTCCCCAACTTATCCATCCATTGCCTCATCCCTAATGTGGGCATGCCTAGCTATCACCTCAGCTTCCAATGACTTCATGGCCTCCTTATCAATCAGGTTAACCTCAAATTGATAGTTCGTGGCTGCCTCCTCAACAACTAGGACGACCCGAGTCTTCTTCTCTGGTGTCGACCCCCCTTTGTGTTTTTTGGGCTCCATGGAACCTCGAGCAAATCCCCACAGAGAATCCTTGCTAAAACAACACCGAATCACCATAACCCACCACAAAATTCTTCTTGGCTCAGACTCATTGAACATACCTGAGAGCCACAGAATGAAATCCTTCTCAATTTGAGCTTCTATCTTAGGCTGTCTCCCACGCGTAGGCATACTGTTTGTCCGAACAAGGTCGTCAAAGTCATTTGTCTACATAAATTCTTTCATCACTAACCTCTACTGCCTGAACCGACACATCGTACCTTCCTTCATTCTCTGTTGATCCTCGAATGTCATGCTCAGGTACTCCTTCGCTCTCCCACTCAACAACATAATGCATCTAGGGTGCCTGGTGAGGAGAGGTGATGGGAGACGGTGCCATAGATGAGACAACCCGCGTGTGGACATAATGTCCCACGTCTTTGCTAGTTGTCGCTTTGTCTCGGCCAACGTGGCCATGTGGCACCCGATCGGGATGTCATATTTAAACTAGTTACAATCTCTTTGTTATTATATCATATGTCCAAAATCTATTTGGTAAAATCTATACATAGTATTGTAAATGAAGTGCATTGTATAACTTCACAATCTCTTTATTATATTATATTATGTATCCTACAATCCTTTGGTAAAACTTATATAGAGTATTTTCAATGAAATGCATCATGTAAGTTTGACTTACTTTTGAATGAATGGCTTATGCATTATCTAAGTTTTGAAAAGCATAATAACTTTAACTTATGAGAAACAAATCGTACCATCATGAATGTAAAATCTCATAATGAAAATTGAAAATTACGAGATTGGATAAAAAACAAACCCCAATAATAAAAGTCACCTCTAAAACATTATAGAATAATTTTTTTATAAGCATAGTATTTCACGAGTAACATTATAATGGCATATTAATAGTTTGCATGCATAAAGGAGAAAATGAATAGTGAACATGCGCAAAATATTTAGGTCAAAGTATGATTGATAGGTATTTGTTAGCAAGTATTTGACACAATTGCTATTAGCATCACTAAGCACTACTAAATATAGAAGAATTGACCAAGTTTAACATTCCATGTATAGAAGTATGATTACAACATAGAAGAATCTAGAATTTAAGCGGCAAAGATCATAAGCGTGCCTCTTTTTTTTTTGTAGTGAGACATAAGCAATATCCTTCATTTCTTCATAGATTCGAAGGAGAATGATGGTGTTATTGGCATTCCTTTTGCAGTAGTAATGTGTGACATTGTCGTGAACGTCAAGCCTTGACATTCAATGTTTCCAATGTCAATGGTTGACCTTGTTAAGGTCATTCCTTGAAAGTTTATGTATAGTCAATGCCCAAGCCATCTTAAGAGGGATTTGTTTTTTGTTACTCTGTTGGATGGGTGGAATTGGTACATGCTTTGGTGGGGTTTGGTCCTATGGAGGGCCAATGTATTTATCAATTGCCAGAATAAAATATGTTGGCAAATTTGGAGGGTCACTTCTTGGTGCATATATAATTTGCATGACTACTTCAAGAGCACTATTGACTAATCCTGCCCGGACACATAAATTGTAGGATAACATAACTCATTGGCCTATCCATAGCAAGAATTGTTTTTCTAGTTGATCATCATCCTATTGGCGTGCTTCTGAAACACTAAGTAATTGTGTAATACTTTTTGCGATTGACATATTCAAGGATTGGAGCATGAACTTTTTATGGTTGTCCACAAGAATGCTTGTTGCAAAAAGGTGGATTGAAGTGTCAAACCTTTGACTCTCTTCAATGGATAAGAATATGTCCGTCCTAGACCGAAGGAGGTTCCAATCATCTATTGTTGGTGTAGCATTATGAATGTTGGTCAATTACCGACGAAACCAAGATTGGGTGCCAGAAATGCCCCGGTGTCGAAATATTGTTTCCAAATTGATTACAATGGTAAAAGTTGTCCATAAAATCCTCCCCGGAGTTGCTCCTACATAAAGAGTTTTGTACATTACTAGCGTCATTTGGCCCAAGTCTCCTACATGACTTATTGAGCGATAATCAAATGAGCAATGGTTTCTTTCTAGAAATGCCTCATGCAAACGACTCTCAATCTGCATAAAAAGTCTCGATCCTATGAAGCTCATCTCATGAATTAGAATGTACCGAGTATGCTTAATCTCTTCTTGGAACACTCTAAGGGATTGATCATGTAAAGGCTTCATGTCCCTGATAGGAATCTTAAGTTCTGCATGTATAGTGGTTGCATGTATGTTAAATGTTGCAACTCTAGTAGAGGTAAGAAGCAACATTGAGCTATGGCTAGACTGTTGCTTGAGAAGACAATGCTTATTTGATGCGACTTATAAGGTAGGATTTCCCCATGCCTGTAGTGTCTTGGATGATCATCTTCAATAGCTCTCTTGGTTCTCTTACTTGTAAGTGTTGTAGGATTATGCCAAATGCATATTATTGATTTGTAGGCGATGTATTTATGGAAGGACATAGGGGATCGAGTTCTTGTATGACTTACCCATTTCTTTACTTATAGTTGATGAAATTTGGTGCAATGTCCAATGTATCTTTTGATACTTCGAGCTGATCCCATGGGTGGAAAGTGTCAATCCTCCATAATTCCAACATATCAAGATAAGTGAATTTGATATTCCTTATAGGTTCTTGCCATTCATTCATCTCCATGTTTGGTTATATGCTAACATGGCTATCCTCATCTTCAAATCTTTGCTCATTGGGAGTGGGCACATGGATGATATCAACGTGCAATGCCTGGTAGTCATTTCTTATGCTCTCCTAATTAGCCAAAATGTCTTCTTTTGAAATACCTATGTCTTGATAGAAGGAACAAAAGGATTTGTATAAAAGTATGTCACTCCAACAAAACTCAACAAAGGCATTGGAATCTTTATTTGGCATTGTAGTAAAAAGTGGACATACGTGGACAATTGTGGGGATGTGTCTTTTTTCCACTTTTCATTTTTTTCGTGCTTGGTTGTATGTCTAGTGTTTTGCAAGGTCAATCAAACATATAGGTTCCAACAAAATAGGATGGATTAGATATGCATCAATGAAATTGGATCTAGATAAGCAGCTAGGAAAATTGTGAGAGACTCGGCGAAATATTTGACAACCAACATTTAGTTTGGTGAAGGTACATCTACATGTGACAAGGGGTAACATTTGGAGCATATGAAAAGTTCCTTGGGCACTTATGTCTTGGTCTACGATTGCTTCTGAGTGCAAACATCGATAGGAATTTGACACAAGATCGTTTGGATGTGATGTAGCTACAATTCCAGTCAACATATGGTGGTAGGTCCTTCATATCCCCTCTGCTTTGGAAGCATATTTGGAAATGTATTTCAAAACTGCATAACGAGAGAGGACTCGTTGGCAATCTACATTTTCTCGCCATGTTTGGAGTAATATGTTAGGATTATGGATGTTTAGGCGTTGATCATTGTGTGTTAGGTGATATGTCTTTTGGCCCATTTCATTAATACAGAGCGATGAGTCCATTTGTACCTTCCAAGGGAATTTAACCTGCATTCAAGGGTATCCCCTTTTCTACAAAGACATGTTTTCTCAGTGCACTCTGTATATCTTTGAACTCGATTTAAGAGTTGCTCATAGTCCTCGAGTGGGTTGGATGTAAATATCTCCTTCATATCTAACAAGCAAGGGTCATCTTCAATGGATTGATGTGTACCCATGTGTATGTCATGGTTCACTTTGGGATTCCAGGTTGTAACATAATTATCAAAGAAACTCTTTGCATCATTGATTTGATTTGGGTTTTCCCAACTTAATGTTTCCATGTTTGGAGTACCAACAAGCCACATAAAACCATCTATATATGTAGGGCCTTGATGTTTCCATTCATACCTACAAAAGGAATATGAAATGATTAGTACAAAGGATATACATTTATAGGTTGGGTAGAGGTACTTTCAAGTATTATAGATGATGTACTTATACCAATAATCAATTGGTGCATTTATTTTGTAGTATCTCCTCATGGAATATTGAAAACCTTTTGTGCATGAATGTAGCTATAGTGTGGGGGCGGTCAAAGACATTGTGGGTACACAAATGTTGGTGAAGCATTGGGTCAAGAGGTATGCCCTTGTGCATAACTACATGCAAGTCCAACCATTTTTGTGTCTGTTGCACTGAGAGTGAAAAACAAGGTCAGGCAATGAAGTTGCTTTATCATTTCTATTAGCATAATCCTTCACATGGTCCAAAATGCCTTAGTCCACGCAAGTGTGCTTCGAAGCACATGACATGTTCTGGGAGTTTATTTGCAAGCAATTCTTTGAGATGTGCACGCAACTCTTGAATTGTGTTGGGTGTGTTATGATCTTGTATTTGGTTGATAAAAAATGTAGTTGTTGCTTGAGTTTTATGGTGCATAATCAAATTGTAGAGGAAGTATCTAAATCAAGGATGAATATCAAGCATGTTGCCATGGTATCTCATCAAGTGTATTGCATAGCTATAAAGAAGGATGTTCTTCATGTGTGTAAGATACCCAACCCCCTAAGTACTTTCTAAGGGATGAGGTATAAAAATTTTCGCTTCTTTTTCCTTAGACTCGCACCCTACTTAAAGGCTTTCATTGGCTTATGTTCGTCAAGAAATTTCCAATGATATATAATTTGCCTCAAGATGCTTCCAATTGAAAATTAGATGCTATATAAAATTCAAGGCACTAAGGCCCACATAGTCAACCGTGCAATGCCACATGTCACTATTGTAACTCCAACATAGAGAATCATGTTTTTGTAACACCTGTTGCTGCAACACCACTGTTGGAACACTTGTTGCTGCAACTCTCATCGCTGCAACACCTATTGTTGTAACACATGGTGCTGCAACACCTGCTGTTGTAAAAACTTGTTGCTGTAAAAAAATGAATTATATGGTTTACCATGTAAGGATTCCTCCTCTTAATATTCAGATTTAATAAGAAAATAATTGGTAATTTTGAATAATTATCAGGAGTTACCAACCTCCTTTCTCCATGCAAATTTTGCTCAGGAAACCTTATCAAATGTATAAATTCATACATTTATTTATTTTAGCTTCTTTCTGGAAAATTAAATCTCTTGGGTTAAAAATTCCCACAGTAAAATTTTTGTTTTACTAGGACTCACTGCCCACCTAAATTCATGCATGTCCTTACTTCTTTTAGGAAAAGCCACCATTTCAAATCTTTACCTTTGGACATGATTTTACTAAGTAAAACCAGATACAAATTCCATTCTTACCATGTCTTAATAAGACATAAATGAATTATAAAGCAAATAATTCTTGATTTCATTTTTATTTCACATATTCCTCATGTTAAATATTTAATCATTTTAACTATATAGCCTAGGATCATAAGACCAGAATTATGGTCCATATTTGAGTTCAAGACTCCCCTATGTCAAGCTTATCATGCTCATCATGTTGGCTGGAAGTTAAGGGCTTCTACCCATACACTCACAAATTATTTAGCACTCAACTAAGCCTTCCAAGAAGGTCTTAAGGATTGACCATTAACCATGGACAACTCACCTCTCAAAATTGATATACAACTTCAATATTAACGGAAGCAAGACCCATTTAACAAAATTTATTCATTCTTTCTTCAGATGCTATGTGAAGACTATATCAACTTAGTCTTCACTACTAATACATGTTATTTATTCATTCAAATGTGCTGCAAATTCCCAACCAACACTCTATTCTTACTCAGAGCTAAAAATAATCACTTACAACAACCATAAAAACAAACAAAGATAGTCAAAAGCAAACATAAAAATATATTTTCCATGACTCTCTTCATATTTGATAATCAACCATGCATAAGGAGCATCAATTTCATTATTTCCAGCTTGTCTTGTGAAGACAATATTGGTCTAATATTCACTACTAACACTTGGATTCTTATTATTTTACAGGTGAGACGAGACTGCTTAGTAAGAAGGTCTTGAGATGGCACATATATGGCAACCAACCTATTATAGCATTCTGATATCAATTTAATGAAAGTGTAGTCGGTAAGTAAGGTTATCAACACAATAATTCTCAGTTGTAACACTCTCTCGAACATACAAATTTCTCAAGCTATCATTTAACAAGAGATTGAAATCACACTGCTTAGAACACATTTTGCAATGTTAATAAACTTAACATTTGCAAAAATTAAACACATGCATACTTATCGGAAAGCTAGAAAGTGTTGGCAATTTCTGAGGGGTGTGCCACTTTCCACCCAACCATAGGCACAATTGTCTTTCTCTATCCTTGTAGTTGGCCACACATGAGCCGAAGATGATGCCGTGAGGGGAAATTACTTTACTCAATAAACGAGAAAAAATGAAGGCCACTCTCCTTCATCTACAGGAACTTAGCAAGCCAATTCTTCAATCCACCAGGCAAGGGGGCCTGCTCTTGGCACAAAGAGCCACAAAAAATGACATACATAATGCAAGGGAGGCCTTTCACTTCCCACCAGTCCCTCAACACCCTCCCCTCTCAGTGCCTTCGTGCTTGCTCAACCAATCATTGTAAATCTGCAACCTCGTTTATTAGCTCGATTTGAAGACAATTGTCGATGATTTCTACACCCAAAAACGTATCTCTTCACTTCTCTTTATTTTGATAAGAACTAGATAATTTTCACACACTCTTCTCCACTGATATTTGGTCTGCAGACCCAACCATGTGCATTCTCCCTCTTCTTCTCACAATTTTCACCCTCCCCTCTCAGTGCCTTTGTGCTTGCTCATCCAATCACTATAAATTCATAGCCCCGTTTATGAGCTTGATTTGAAGACAATTGCCAATGATTTTTGCACCAAGAAAACATGTTTCTTCACTTCTCTCTTATTTTCTAAGAACCAAAGAAGTTTCACACACTCTTCTCCACTCAGATTTGGTCCCCAAAGCCAATCATGTGTGTTCCCCCTCTTCTGCTCATGTTTTCCGCCTTTTCTTTCCTTCTGCAACAAGTTTTCATGGGTCAAATTCATAGGTCACATCAGAAACTTCCAGATGGGTACTTTGTCCATTCTCTCATTAATTTATGAGGAGGACCACCCAACTATCAAGTTGATTGGTAATTAAATCTCCTAGGATAAAGGACAATTATGATTTGAATATTTTAATTTAGTAGGGTACTGCCTAGCAGGAGTCATCTCAACCAGTAAGGGTTCCCCCTCACTGTTCTCTCTCATGGCATCATAACTTGTATATGCAATCCCCTTCAACAGTTATTCAACATTTTTTATTTTTTATATTAATAACATAAATATTTACATTACATCCTTTTTCAAAGGTTCATCATCTTTCAAAATTTACACATAATAAGCCTATCAATAGTTTTTGGCAATAATAACAATTGCATTTACAAATTGGGGGAAATAAGGGAATTACATTCCCCTCCCCCCTTGAAGGAACACCATCCTCAGTGTTCTTTGCATCTCAACAATACCATCCATGTTTCCATCTTTCAACTGTTTCGACAATGTTTTCCTCTTCTTGGTCTGGTCCTTTCCCAGACTCTTGGCATTTAGCACATGCTTACAACAATTTCAAACAATATGCATGCTAAAATCATTTCAATGCATATATATCTACCATTGTTCATAATTAAGGAGGATCTGTATGCATGTTAACATCATTTCTCTATAGAATTCATGGATTTGTATCCATATGGCTGTCACATTTACTCGGCTCGTTGTTTTCTTTGACATACCCATTGTGTTCACGATCCCAATCAATTGATAACAAGAGTTAACGAAGTCTCCTTTTCCTTCGAGTCACTCACCTTCTAGGCTCAAGCTTAGGAATCCCCTTCTTCGCTATACAGTCACTCGGGCGATCCGTCTTGCCTGCCAATGATTTCTCGCACAATAATAGCTTCAGAGACTTCACCAAGTCTTATAGCCGAGGTGTCCCTCAGACCTGTTTTACATAGGTCAACCAAATCCATGGCAATAATGGCATATCTCAGGGTCTTCATGTCACAACAATGGCCATTTTCATTCTTTGCCAACTTGATAACCATCATTTTCTCCTTCAGGACAGATTTTTATTGTCACCTTTATCAAATACATACAGTAATTCGTGAGATACTATCATCAATTTCAATCAAACTTTTTCAATCGGATGCCCATAGATTTCCATTTCACTTATTCATTTTCAAATTTTGTTTCTAGGAACCAAATTGACAAGTATGGGACTTCCTTCTCATAGAAGTTTGGCTCTTTTATTATCAACATGATTTGGTCTTCCTTATGGACTTATATTGTTGCCATATCCAAGACCGTCCCCCCTGCAATTTCAAGCTTCACATGACCAAACCAATTGTTAGTTCTCATACACATTACATTACATTGCACACTTGTAGTGGCTCACAACCAACTTTAAAATTGTGCATACCAACAATTAAATCACTTCTATAAATATATTTAATGATATAAAGTAAAAGAAATTGTCGTTCCTTACACATGCATTATTTCAGCATACCCAACTTTTCAAAATACAATCAATTATCATATACCACTAAACCAATGTGCCAATGTCCATGGTCATAGTTACACACAATGCAACCTTGCATTGATTTCAAATTACCATATTCTATGTTAGGCACTTTGGCATGGTGCGTTGGAACTCAACCAACATGGCTTCTTTGTTCACATTCATTATTACAATAGGATTGTGTTTCCTGCATTGAGTTGATCATGACCTCAAATCAACATGCATTACATGAAAACAAAATTTCATACAAATACATGCAAGCATTTAAGGGTACCAATGTTCATGGTCACCCAATTCCTCTCTTTACCATTTCATAATTATGTTGGAATACTGGAAGGTTCTCCTTCCATAATGGGTAGTCCTATACATTCCCACTCATGCAAACATGCATTTCCTCAATGCATTTAACGAATGTGATGTTTATGAGCACTTTTGTTTTCAATCATTCATGATTGATCTATGCATTCATGATACATTTATTCATGAATTTCTTGCAAGGGCTTCAATTGTCCTTGAATGTCAGAGGTTCATCCATCTGTCATTCAATTTCTTTTCCTGAACCTTACCCTGCTTGGATATTGGTGACACATAACAAACAATTACAATCATATCCATATAATCAAGATACAAAAACAAGAAAGGAGTCAAGGGATTCTTGCCTTTTCCAACTCCTTTGCACAATCTGGAACTTTCATCTCAACTGAATTATCTTCATGACCTATCTGCCATGTGCAATCATGTCATCAGACAAGATAAGTTATTAAACATATTTGTAATTTATTTTTTCTTGGTTTTCACAACTGTTCTTTTAAAACATGAAACTTTGTTAAACAAATCAGAGTTTTAGAGTGAGAAAAGTGTTCATCCTTTTCTCCTTCTTTGCTTCTGCAATCTATCTCCCTTGGGATCTTCCTACTCTATTCCTTGAGTAGTCTCAGTCAGGTTCATCTTGACCTTGCCTAGATGTAATCATCACATTACAACATAAAACACAACTCACAATTCAATTACGAGTCAGTACATTCTGCACATTCATTAAACAAAGTTGGGATTGCCAAGGTCCCGTCACATGCAATTCTTCCACTCATGCATTATATTCTATAAAATTTAATCCATAATTCTTATATAAATAGGCTTGCAAACCACTGCCTAATTTTACAACAGTCATCAATGTTATGACTCTTTTCTCTTGACAGAGCTCTTTACACAGTTCCTCCACATGGAACTTCTTCAACATGCAACTTTCCTTGTTGCATATTCATCACTATCTGAGGTAAGCTCAACCTTGAGTCAGTCTCAACTTCATCATTTCAAAGGTTTACCCAATATTCCATAAGGAATACAAACATGCATCCTTATTATGCATTCTATTTTACACATTCAAACATGTATATTGAATTGCATTCATAATGTGCTTTCATGTACCTAATTCACATGCATCAACAAAATGTGTGTGTCTACTACTGGCAAACTTTACAATTTCACATGCACATTTATTTAAAACCATTTAACACGTGATTGTTCATAATCGTTCACATGAAAACTTTAAAGGCATAACCATATTTCCTTCTACCATAATCAACATAACATTCTTGCTCATTTCTCTTTCAACAAGTTACACTAGTTCTTCTGGAGGAATGGTATGCAATTCCCCCTCAAGCTAGTATTCCAACAAGTCAAACAAGCCCTTCAAAACAGAGTCAACTATGTATTCACAACTTTATTTAATCTAGGCAAGTACACATCTTGCCTCACAACTCATTTATCCAGGCATTCATATCACACACTTAAGCATATATGTATATATATGCATGTACACCAATTGCACATATTTATATCATTCCTTCACATTTATTTGGTCTTAATACCATCCTTCTCCGTTGAGAGCTTACAGTCAATCACATGACAAGTCTCATAGTCATATCCATAACTATGTTTCCCTCTCTACATGGAAACAACCAACAAGAAATCACTCTTGCCCTTCTGCTACAAAATCATTCCACAATTTCAGAAAATAAAAGCAGGTAATTACAACATTACCCAGAGCAATATAATGCCAATTTACATCTTTCTTCATGCCTCAATTCACTTTTGGTCAACAGACCTTTATCAATGAAATCCTTTCCCAAATTCCCTCTTACTGCTACCTGAACATACTAAGCCATACCCATATGGATATCATCCACATCTGGATGTCATTACGATCCATTGGTCTTATGGAAATGCCCAAGCACTTCCTTTACCAGACTTTAGATCAACATCTTGTTAATCATTCTATCTCATCTTCATAAAGATATATGCAATAACAATATCAACATTTTTATTCTTGATGTTAACTCCCTTACTGATATCAAGTCATCATTGTCCAAAATGACCATCAATGCACCATACTTTACAACCAATCACAAGTTATAATAAGTATATATGCATGCTATATGCATGCATAATCATTACCATATGCATTACAAGATATCTCTTGCACCAAACATTTTACTCATGCCTACAATACATATGTATTCTAGTTGTCTTCCTTTTGCATTCTCATGCATAGACCTACCCTTAGGTTAATAGGCATATACATTTTCTTTAATACATCCATGAGCTCATAAACTTGCTCATATGCCCATATTACTCTACCTCTTTTATGAGGACTAGCAATAGACCAAAGGACTCCTTTTTAATTTTGCTTAGATGGATATCCTAGCAAACCTTACAATTTTCCATTAGTCCTCTAATCACGAGGAATTACACATACAGGGTTTAGTCTTTTCTTAAAGCACCAATTACTCCTACTAATGATTCTATCAATCCATACTCTATTCCTTTAACTACAAGAAATTTTCGATAAGGGTCTTAACCCTTATATAACCAACCATCATAAATTCAAGAGGTTATGTCTATCCAAGCGGATAGACAACATTACACTTAAATAAAACAACTCAACTCGTCCATTCCCTGGACTCATGCAACCTTATAACAAAATTATGTCATGATTCTTCTTACAATTTCAACCAAATTCAGAGGGGTTTCCACCACTCTCCTTTCATCAGACTCTTCTTCTCTATTATGGGAGCTCTCTCCTATCTCATGACGTGTCACCATTCTTTACGCTGTAATTTTCCTTGTTGTCCACTAACTAGTTAGGTGTTGATAACAACATTTTTAGTTGGTTAATTATCCACTAATTTATGAATCAACACATATAATTTTCTGTAAGGTGAAATCAACTTCATTATTTAGCACATAACAATCGACATACAGTTCAGGTTTAAACATGTAGAAACAACATAATGTCTTAACCCTCTTTTCAATAGTAAAATTTTAATAAGATCTTATGCGTAGGGTAGGGTAGGGTGCCCCCCCCCTTAAAAGATTTTTCCAAGAAGAAATTATTCGACTATTTCCTGAGCCCAAGCAGGCCAAGTGTTGTTGCCTACTCTGATACCACTCTGTAATGAAACCAAACCCCTAATACTTTTTAAGGGATAGGGTATAATTTTTTCTTCTTCTTTTTCCTTAGACTCTGACCCTAATTAAAGGCTTTCATTGCCCTCTGTTCGTCAATAGCTTTCCAATGATATATAATTTGCCTCAAACAAGCTTCTGATTGAAAATTAGATGCTATTTGAAATTCAAGGTATTGAGGCCCACATAGGCAATTGTACAGTGCCACATGTCATTGTTGTAACTCCAACATGAAGACTCATGTTGCTACAACTTTTGTTGCTGTAACGTCTCTGCAACTCCTGTTGCTACAACACCTATTGATTCAACTCTCGTTGTTGCAACACCTTTTGGTGCCAGTGCCACATGCCACTATTGTAACTCCAACATGGAGACTCATGTTGCTGTAACTCTCGTTATTGCAACACCTCTGCAACACCTATTGCTACAACTCATGTTGTTGCAACATCTCTGCAACTCTTGTTGTTGCAACACCTAGTACTCCAACTCCCGTTGCTATAAAAACTTGTTGCTGCAACACCTATTGCTGTAAAATCTTGTTGTTGCAACATAAATGAATTACATGGTTTACCATGCAAGGATTCCTCCTCTTAATATTCATACTTAATAAGAATAATTGGTAATTTTGAATAATTACCAAGAGCTACTAGCCCCCTTTCTCCATGCAACTTTTGCTCAGAAAACCTTATAAAATGTATAAACTCATACATTAATTTATTTGAGCTTCTTTCTGGAAAATTAAATCACTTGGGATTAAAAATTCCCACAGTAAAATTTTTGTTTTACCAGGACTTACTGCCCACCTAAAATCATGCAAGTCCTTACTTCTTTTAGGAAAAACCACCATTTCAAATCTTTACCATTGGACATGATTTTACTGAGTAAAACCAGATAATAATTTAATTCTTACCATGTCTTAATAAGACATAAATTAATTATAAAGCACATAATTCTCAATTTCCTTTTTATTTCACATATTCCTCATGTTAAATATTTTATCCTTTTAACTATATAGCATACTCTGATAAGACCAAAATTATGGTCCATCTTTCAATTCAAGACTCCCCATGTCAAGCTTATCATGCTCATCATGCTGGTTGGAAGTTAAGGGCTTCTACACACACTCACAAATTATTTAGCACTCAATTAATCATTCCAAGAAGGTCTTAAGGCTTGACCATTAACCAGGGATAACTCACCTCTCATAAATGATATACAACTTCAATATTAACGGAAGCAACACTCATTTAACATAATTTATTCGTTCTTTCTTTATATTCTCTGCGAAGACTATATCAACTTAGTCTTCACTACTAACACATGAGATTTATTCATGCAAATGGTCTGCAAACGCCCAACCAACACTTTGTTCTTACTCAGAGCTAAAAAAACCACTTACAATGGCCATAAAAACAAACAGAGACAGTAAAAAACAAACTTCAAAATACATTTTCCATGACTCTCTTTAGATTTGATAATCAACTATGCACAAGGAGCATCAATTTCACTATTTTCAGGTTGTCTTGTGAAGATAATATTGGCCTAGTATTCACTGCTAACACTTGGATTCTTATTATCTTATAGGTGAGCTGAGAGTGCTTAGTAAGAAAGTCTTGAACTGGCACATATATGACAACCAACCTATTATAGCGTTCTAATATCAATTTACTGAAAGTGCATCCAATAAGTAAGGTTATCGACACAATACTTCTCAGCTGTAACACTCTCCCGAACATATAAATTTCTCAAGCTATCATTTAATAGGAGACCAAATTCACATTGCTTAAAACACGTTTTGCAATGTCATTGAACTTAACATTTGCAAAAATTAAAGACAAAAATACTTACTTGAAAGCTAGAAAGTGTTGGAAACTGTTGAGGGATGTGCCACTTTTGACCCAACCATACACACAATTGTCTTTGTCTATCCATACAGTTGGCCACCCCCGAGCTAAGAAATGATGCCACGAGGAGAAATTCTTTTACTCAATAAATGAGAAAAGATAAAGGCCACACTCCTTCATCTACATGAACTTAGCAAGACAAGTCTTCAATCCACCAAGCAAGGGGGCATGCTCTTGCCACAAAGAGCCACAACAACTGGCATACACAACACAAGGGAGGCCTTTCACTTCCCAACAGTCCCTCAACGCCTTCCCCTCTCAGTGCCTTCATTCTTACTAAGCCAATCACTATAAATTCACAGCCCTGTTTATGAGATCTATTTGAAGACATTTGCTAATGATTTTTGCACCTAGAAAACATATTTCTTCACTTCTCTCTGTTTTTCTAAGAACCATAGAAGTTTCATACACTCTTCTCCACTCAGTTTTGGTCCTCAGACCCAACCGTGTGTGTCCCCCCTCTTCTGCTCACGATTTCCTCCTTTTCTTGCCTTATGTAGCAGGTTTTTGTGGGTTAGATCATAAACTTCTAGATGGGTACTCTTCCCATTCTCTCAATAATTTCAGAGGAGGACCACCCAACCACCAACTTGAATGATAATTAAATCTTTTGGGACAGATGATAGTTCTGATTTGAATGTTTTAATTCTGTAGGGTACCGCCTGGCAGGATTCATTTCAACCAGTAAGGGTTCCCCCTCACCATTCTCTCTCATGGCATCATAACCTGTATAGGAAATCCCCTTCAACAATTATTCATCATTTTTTATTTATTAATAACATAAATATTTACATCACATCCTTTTTCAAAGATTCATCATCTTTCAAAATTTACACATAACATGCATATCAATAGTTTTTGGCAATAATAACCATTGTATTTACAAACTAAGGGAAACGTGGGTAGTAAAATGCATGGATGACAAGGCAGGGCATCCTCAGTGGGGAAAAGAGTAGGAAATGCCATGTTCAGTAGACCCTCTATCTTGTATTCATTGATTGGTGATAGGCCAATTGTCGGCCAGTCAATTGTCTCTGGTGGAACACCATCTTTAGTGTGAACAATTGCTCTTATTTGTTTCATTTCTCGTTGCAGATTAAGCAATCTAAATGGAAACGAAGACATTGGTTGCTCTTTTTGGAAAAAAACGTGGTGTTCTATATCTATGATATTTGACTCTATTTTGTAAGAAATGAAAGTTTCTTTGGACATAGTATGGAGGTGAGAGGAGAGATTGGTGTGAGCAGTTGCAAGTGATGCAAGCAAGTTTAGGTCAATTTGGACATCATTGTAATATTTAACATTTTTTTAATCTTGTAGAGAAATGCATTGATGACATGCGATTTTGTCACATAACAATCATAACATTCCCTCTTTCCTCCATGTCTCTTGACAACCAAGATGTCAAGATCTAAAAGACGATGTGGCAGGTAAGTTGATGTTTGAACAATTTGTTGTGGGAAACTAATACTGTGGCCATTGTATTTGTATTGTCCACCTCAAGCATGCCTAATTTGCAAGTTGGGGATAACTTGAGCAATAAGCATTTCCTCAACTTGAGTAAGTATTGATAGGATTGTGGATTGGTCACTGGGGTCCATATTATTCTATTTGGAGAACCGATGGGCATTTTTTTCTCTATGACATTGAGTACAAATGTGTCCATTTGGAGATGGGTGAGTAGGAATGCTAGGATATGATTCCATACATGTTTTACATCTATGTATGTTATAGAGGGAATCAATACGCTTTTGGAAAGATTGGGAAGCATGTGTATGGGGTTGATGTTCGAGAACATGTGTTGGCAAGTACCATACGAGGTTGGTTTTGGTTTATATGTGAAGTCTCTCTAAGTCTCTCCAATTTATTTTACCTTTTTCACAATATTTTATCCGACGTTGTTCATTTTGTTGGCCCCTAGATGTAGACATAGTAGTAGTGATTGGGTCAGTTGTTTTTCTATTGATAGTGTCATTGTTCCAATTATATCTTCTTTTTTGGTTTGTTTGTAGCATGAATTGCATGGCACTGGTGGTTGTATAGAGTCGTATTGGGAAGTTGAATCTGTGAAGAAGGTATGTGTGAAGCAGTTGATGTCATGCCTTGTTGAAAGAAGACATGTCTTTGTAATAATCTTGAGAGTCCTTCACATGTGGTGTTTGTTGGTATTGTTTGGAACATGGGGGCATGTTTTGCGCCTATAAGAGAAACACTGAACAATTTGTAATTAAATCTCAAATTTATTGATAACACATTTCATATGTTTGATAACATGTTCTTTTAAGCATATTCCCAAAATAGTTACAAAATCAATAGATTTAATTTTAAAATATGTTATAAATGAATGCATAGGTTGGATTTCCTTCCATAGAAATGTTATAATGAAGAAAATAAACTCCAAAACATAAACACTTTATTTAATATGTATATGCACAAACGTAGGAAAATTACAAATTGTTGTTTGAAAGAAACAACCTTAACACTTTGTGTTCACTATTTAGCCAACAATTCAGGGATGGGATGTCCTCTTTTGGCTTTGGTATGTGATCAATTTTATCACAATGCATTTGATTTGTTTCTGATTCACAAATTTTTCTTCATGTAACTATTAAAGAACAACTTGCCAAATATGTTTGTGATTCTTTTGGTATTTCCCTCATAGCCATATTCATATAAATTCTCAACAGATATGCCTATAAGTTGTTTTGCAGCTTCTTGGAATGCATCAACATTGATTTTGCTTGTTTGGTCTTCAATATTGAATTGGAAAATGTACTTGTATTCACATTAAAAAACACATTGATTGCACCTTTGGCAATTCCAAAGACCATACTTAATAGGTGTGAGTTTTTTTTTGCACTTTCGGCCTTTAAATGTAAGTGGGCATGCAACATATGACATTTATCTTGATTTAGAGAAGCAATAGTTGCCGCAACCAAAATGAATGCAGGGTTTGGACCTTTGCCTATTTTGTCATTTTCCATGTCAACCAAGTGCTTTTGAATGGAAGGGTTCCCTCTTGAAGCTCCATGTGTAGATAATGAGTGACAAGCGAGATCTGTTAAAGAGTTATCAATTATTGTGCTTCTTTGAGAATAGGATTGATGGAAAGATGAGATGTGAAGGCTGTAGTAATTCATCTCCTATTAAAGTCAATTACTTTTCTAGCCTCGAGAGAGATTACTGGAAAGTTATTTGAGATATAATATTGGTCTAGCTTATGTTTACAATAGAAGAACCCCCATAATGTGACCTCTATAGTATAACCTAACATGTCCTTTAGTTGGAGGGTTCTCTTATGTGTCTGTGTTCCAATATTTCTCATGATGGTTACTAAATGGCTAATGGAGGTAACAACTCCAACAATATCAACTACGCAGTTGTTGACTAAAGTTAGTACTGCATTAATAGAAGTGAACACAAAGTTGTGGTTTTCCAATGGATGCGGATTCAATGGTTGAGGCATATCTAGATTTATTTCCCAATCATTTTTTAAATGACTGAATTATTTTTTTGCAAGCTTGATGTACCCTTTTGAGATGATGTAAACTTTTCCAATGTCTATGGAAGGATTGAAGTGTGTCGCTTGGATATTGAAGCATGTAATACATATCTCACCACCTTCTGCATCAATAACACCAAAGCTAAATACATAGCCAAGTCCCTTGGCATTGGTGAATGTGCATAGATCAAATTTTGAAAGTACTCTGAGTTTCAGAGTCCATTCCTTTAGGGTTGAATGCAAAGATGCAATAGGTGTAATTTTGGGGGGTGTTTCAGTGGTTTCTAATGGTTGTTTTGCATAAGCACTTACAAATTTGATCAATGTTGGGGCACCAACAATGTTTGCTTTAAAAATATGCACTTGTATTTCATGCACTATTAGAACCCCGCAAAAAAGTAAAAACAATGTACAATTAATACTTTAATTATTGGTCACATATTAGGAAATGTAAAATGTGGTTAGTTTGTGTGATGCATGTGAAAATGAAAGGGATGTGTAGATGGAAAAACAATAGAATAGTTGTATAAACTATAACTAAATTTGAGCTATGTGAAGAAAGTAGGTTGAAGACATACTTGTTGTTTTGGATAGATCTACAAGTGAAGTCTTGTAGTTGACTAGTTTTTGAAAGTGGGGGAAAAAGCAGGAAATGCCATGTTGAGTAGACCCTCTATGTTGTACTCATTGATTGTTGATATGTCAATTGTCAGCTAGTCAATTTGTCTCTGGTGGAATATAATCTATAGTGTGAACAAATGCTCTTGTTTTTTCCATTTCTCGTTGTTGGTTAAGCAATCTAAATGCAAAGGAAGACATTGGTTGCTCCTCTTAGAAAATAACATGGTGTTCTATATCTATGATATTTGAGTCTTCATTGTAAGAAATGAAAGTTTTCGTGGATACATAATGGAGGTGAGAGGAGACATTGGTGCGAGCAGTTGGAAGTGATGCAAGTGAGTTTTGGTCAATTTTGATATGATTGTAATATTTGTCATTTTGCATCTTATAAAGCAATGCATTGATGACATGATATTTTGTCACATAACAATCATAAAATTCCCCTTTCCTTCATGTCTCTTGACAACCAAGATGTCAAGTTATGAAAGGCAATGTGGAAGGTAAGTTGCTATTTGAACAATTTTTTGTGGGAAATTGTTAGTGTGGCCACTATATTTGTATTGTCCACCTCAAACATGTCTAACTTGAAATATTAAGCTAACTTGAGCAATGAGCATTTCCCCAACTTGAGTAAGTATTGATAGGACCATGGGTTGGTCACTAGGGTCCATATTATTCCATTTGGAGAACTGATGGCCATTTTTTTTCTCTATTACGTTAAGTACAAATTTGTCCATTTAGAGATGGGTGAGTAGGAATGCCATGATATGATTCCATACATGCAGTACATGTATGTATGTTAGAAAATGAATCCATACGTTTTCATAAATATTGGGAAGCATGTGTATGGAGTTAATATTCGAGAGCATGTGTTGGAAAAACCATACAAGGCTGGTTTTGGTTTACATGTGAAGTATCTATAAGTCTCTTCAGTTTATTTTATTTTTTTTTCCGGAATATTTTATCCGATGTTGTTCATTTTGTTGGCACCTGGATGTAGACAAAGTAATAGTGAATGGGTTAGTAGTTTTTCTATTGCCAGTTTCATTGTTCCATTTATCTCTTCTTTTTTGGTTTATGTTTGTAGAATGAATTATATGGCGCTGCTGGTTGTATAGAGTCTTGTTGGGAAGATGAATCTATGAAGAAGGTATGTGCGAAGTAGTTGATGTCATGCCTTGTTAAAAGAGGAAAAACTTTTGCAATAATCTTGAGAGTCCTTCACGTATGGTGTTTGTTGGTATTGTTTGAAACATGGGGGAGTGTTTTGCACCTATAGGAGAAACATTGAACAATTTGTAATTAAAACTCAAATTTCTTGATAGGACATTTCATATGTTTGATAACATGTTTTTTTAATCATATTCCCAAAATAGTTACAAAATCAATAGATTTAATTTTAAAATATGTTATAAATGAATGCATAAGTTGGATTTCCTTCCATAGAAATGTTATAATGAAGAAAATGAACTCCAAAACATAAACACTTTATGTAATATGTATATGCACAAAAGTGGAAAAAATACAATTTTTTTTTCAAAAGAAACAACCATAACACTCTGTGTTCACTATTTATCCAACAATTCAGGAATGGGGATGTTTTCTTTTGGCTTTGGTATGTGATCATTTTTATCACATGAAATCACAATGCATTTGATTTTATTTTTATTCACAAACGTTTCTTCATGTAACTATTAAAGAACAACTTGCCAAATATGTTTGTGATTCTCTTGGTATTTCGCTCATAGCCATATTCATATAACTTCTTAGCAGATACACCTATAAGTTTCTCTGTAGCTTCTTGGAATGAAGTGACATTGATTTTGCTTGTTTGGTATTCAATGTTGAATTGAAAAATGTACCTGTATTCACATTAAAAAACATGTTGATTGCACCTTTGGCAATTCCAGAGACCATCCTTAATAGGTGAGAGTTTTTTTTTTTGCACTTTCAGCTTTTAAATGTAAGTGGATAGGCAACATATGAATAATTGTTTGCATTTAGAGAAGTAATAGTTGCCTTAACCAAAATGAATGTAGGGTTTGGACCTTTGCCAATTTTGTCATTTTCCATGTCAACCAAGTGCTTTCGAATGGAAGGGTGTCATCCTGAAGCTCCATGTGTAGATAATGAGTGACAAATGAGATCTGTTAAAGGGTTCTCAAATCTCGCGCTTCATTGAGAATAGGAGTGATGGAAAGCTGAGATGTGAAGGTTGTAGTAATTGATATCCTATTAAAGTCAATTACTTTTCCAGCCTTAAGATCGATTATTGGAAAGCTATTTGAGATAGAATATTGGTCAAGATTATGTTTACTAAGGTGACCCCATAAGGTGACCCCTATACTATAACCTAACATGTCCTTTAGTTAGAGGATTCTTTTATGTGTCTGTGTTCCATTCTTTCTCACGATGGTTACTAAAGGGCTAATGGAGATAACAACTCCAATAATATCAACTATGAAGTTGTTGACTAAGGTTGGTACTACATTAATAGAAGTAAACACAAAGTTGTGGTTTTCTATTGAATGCTCGTCCTCTAAACAAGCTTCAATGGTTGAGGTAATATCTAGATTTACTTCTCAATCATTTTTTAAATGATTGAATTATTATTTTGCAAGCTTGATGTACCCTTTTGAGACGATGTAAACTTTGCCAATGTCTATGGAAGGAGGAAAGTGTGTTTCTTGGATGTTGAAGCGTGTAATAAATATCTCACCACCTTTTGCTTAGATAACATCAAATCTAAATACATGGCCAAGTCCCTTGGCATTAGTGAATGTGTGTAGATCAGTTTTTGAAAGTACTATGACTTTCAGAGTCCATTCCTTTAGGGTTGAATGCAAATATGCAATAGGTGTAATTTTTGGGGGTGTTTCAGTGGTTTCTAATGATTGTTTTGCAGAAGCACTTTCATCTTTGATCAATGTTTGGGTATCAACAATGTCTACTTTAAAAGTATGCACTTGTATTTCATGCAATATTAGAACCCTGCAAAAAAGTAAAAACAATGTACAATTAGTACTTTGATTATTGGTCACATATTAGGCAATGTAAAATGTGGTTAGTGTCTGTGTGATGCATGTGAAAAAGAAAGGGATATGTAGAGGGAAAAACAAGAGAATAGTTATACAAACTATAACTAAATTTTAGCTATGTGAAGAAGGTAGGTTGAAGACATACTTGTTATTTTTGATAGATCTACAAGTGAAGTCTTGTAGTTGAACCAAGAACCCTTTTTCTATTTGAGATGATGTGAAATAGTGTCCAAGTGTTGAAGCAAATAAGCTTTGCAATGTATTGCTTCCATCAAATAGGAACAATGAATAACAATATTTTAAGGTTAATTTGAAGTCCATAATTTGTATAATAGGACCCCAAAAAATCTCTCTATTTCCAATGATTGTAAGCAAGTTTGTTGTTAACATATACACCATACCTTTGATATTTTGTTTAAAATTTAGAAAGTATAAGGGCACTCAAAAACCACATAGGAAAAAAACATTGAAGCAATGCATTAGGTAAAATATAATGTATACAAATATAATTAAAGGAGAAGATATATGCTAGTATATGAACACAATATTTGTTAAAGTATCACTATATTTGTTGTAACTATTTGAACAACAATAGTTTATGTACTCATGTAGAGCTTAACAAGGAACAAACATGACATAATAGGAGAAGAAAAACATGACATAGTAGAAGAAGAAAGCTAAAACTTAAAATTGCAAATATATTTTATTATTTAAAGAATGAGATTTCTATGTTGATGATATGAATAATATTTGTACCATGGTAAGAATAACACAACTTTAAAAGTTTATGTTGATTATATACATGTATAAAGGGGGAGAGAGAGATATACACATTGAAAATGTTTATTTAGTTGGATTTTAGAGATAGATATATATATTTGATTTAGTTTACTGCAACATAAAATTGAACATTTATGTTTCAATATTGAAACATGTATTACAATTAACATGTGGTTTGTTTGGAAGATACATTATGCACATAAACAAAAAATATTTTATCACTATTGCAAAAATGTAGATGGAAATCAATATTTTACATTGTTTCTATGAAATTCAATAGTTTTCCTTACACATTAAAGATAAACGTTGTAGGCAACATATAGCATATATATACAATTGTAGTTTACATGGGAAAATATGAAAATGCATTTCACTTTAAAAAGTAATATTTTTTGGGGAATATAAGTAATACATAAAATATATCGAGAACTTCAACTAGCATACCCCCGAAGCGGGGAAAAGGGCATGCCAAAGTGAATGTGAGTGGTTATATTTCCTAAAGAGAAGAGGTGTGGTTTTTTGGATGGTCCATGAGTAACCAATAGAGGAACCATTTAACAAGTTCCATGTGTTTCTTATTCATTTGTATGTGGATGTTAGTCATGTTTTTGATACCAATCAAAAAGGAAGTTCAACTAATTAATCGTTTGTTAATGGATATCCGGTGGGAGGACTTGATAGAGAGGTGGTTATTGAAAGTCATTGTTGAATATTTGGATATTGTTATGAGTAATTGATACAACTCAATTAGAGGCCGAAAAACATTGGGTCATATGAGATTGATAGGCTACATTGCACAAAAATAAAAACATGTATTCCCCATAAGTACATGTGCTAGGTGCTCGTTGTTATATCCAAACATTGAGTTGCCCCGTCTCAAAGAAAAAATAACCATTCAACAAGCTTTTAGCACATTCGTCTTCCCTGTAAACATTTAAGGGTAATGTTGCAATGCTTTGAACTACTAAACTTTACAACACTTTAAAATTATAAAACCTCCATAAAACATCACTATATTTTGATTAGTTGTATAAATCAAAGGGCACTCTATAGCCTTTGGTTTTTCTTTTTACTATATTAGGGGTTTGATTGTGCATGCCAAGCTATAAATAATAGTATAATTCTTTTAGTATATGAATATATCATGTTTATTTCTAGTTATGGCACCTCATTTAAACAACGAGGTGAGTGAAGCCAAGGGGGATGTGAGAGGATAAGGTGCCATGAATAGTGACCTAGAGAATGAGGTTTGCAATGTCAAGAGGGATGTGAGAAGACAAGGCCACAGAGGTAGTGGACTGAAGAGCGAGGTGAGTGAAGCTAAGAGGAATGTGAGAGAATAAGGCCTCATGGGTTCTATGAAATTAATTGAACACAAGTGGGTTTCATTCCTTCTTGTATTCTCTCTGTGTCGTTTGGTGCCTCTTATGGTATCCTCGATTACATCTCATTATATTTTTAGCAATTTAAAAGTTGAATATGTGAACCTAATCTTTGAAGAGTAGAGGTGAAATATTGAACAGTGAGAAAGTTGTGATGTCCTTGGTTCTAGTCTTTGCCCACTCGTTGTTTTGATGTCCAAACAAAAGATGGAAATGGATGAACTAAGATATGGCTTGGCATTTATGTGTCATCCACATTATCTGGAATATTCAAAGTATGGAAATGAATGAACTAACATATGTCTCGACATTTATGTGTCATCCACTTTATCTAGAATCTTCAACATAAAGATTATTTAGAGGGCCCATTTTGCATGACCACCAAATTGTGTGTGTCAATACAAATGACACGTTGTATTACAAATAGCAAGTGCGTCTCACTCCATCCACCATAATACATCCTACACATTGTACTACAAATACAAAGTGTCAAAATTGTATAAGCTATATGAAATAGTTGTGTGGTATGTAGAGTGCATCATGGATCTCATAATGAAGGATGAATTCTTCACCCTATCTAGGATCACTGTTGAAAACACCTAGAATAACAAAAAAAAAAGGTCTAATTTTCATTGAGGAACCGTTGTTGCTAAGTGCAATAGAATTAAATCAACTTTTGGTGTTTATTTACAATAGTAGTAGAGGAATTGATCAACTTTAAGGCAACCTATTGGAAGTTGATGATTTAACAGTTGCCCATGTCAAGCTTACTCTCGATATGAATATCTAATATGTTTCTTTGCATGTTGCTACATGTGTGTATATTTTTTTCTTTTCTCATGACCACGTAAAAAATACAAACATCATAACTTGAAATTTAAGTGGACAAATGAAATCAGTTTCGAAGGGAGAGTGGATGTTGTAACTATGGAAGGAAGAAATGTGTCTCATGGGTAATTAATATATGGAAGTGGATGAAGAATCATAAAGTATGGATGGGTGGTTTAGATTTGTTTAGTCACAAGTTAAAATGTGTTGTCCCATTTACCATTTATGTTTTATGGATGCTCATTTGGAGCCACATGCATTTATGTTTTATGGACGCTCATTTGGAACCACACACATCATAAGAGAATCTAAACCACATTGGAGATTGGATTGAAGACTCTTGAATAAGTATGCAGTCAAAAGACATATAGAGGTAGTGCTAATTATTGTAGCATCATGGGTTTCTATTTTTCTTTGACCTTGAGTATATTGAGCATCCAAAGTCATGATTGATGTAAATAAGTGAAATTGAGAAGTCATTGGAGGCCAAGTAAAGCAATGTGAGGTTGAGGCAATTCAATAATGGATTGGCGGTGCCAGTGACTCAATTTGCTTGCTGATATGTCATGAGAAGACATTGAATGTAATTTCTAGTAAACAACGTTGACAAATGATAACCAAATATTGTGCAATAACAATGTTAAGGCCATTTTCATAGTAGGAGGCCACGAGGAATCAAACGCCAAGGAGACACTTAGGCGTGACAACACAAATAAAGATGATAATTCATGGGGTCAAGCAAACAAAATAAAATAATGGAATGCTTAAATGTTATTTGAAGACTTGAAATTTCAAAATAAATTGAAGTCTCTTGACTGTGAAAATGTGAAATAAAGAATACCATGACAAAAAAATTACCACTTATGCTTTTTCATTGAGAACAAAAAACCAAAATAATTTGTTATTCCCCGTTATTGCATAAACCTATGTTCTATCTATTGTTTTTTTCTCTTCACATTGTTATTACTATGCATAATATACTAATATGTTATTCTCCATTGCTTTCTTCAACTCTAAGAAGTAATCAAATTGTAGCTCACGACTTTGTTCACCTCACTTGGTTATCCTTTTTTTATTTTTTTTATGAGAACTCGATACTATATGTATATTCTTCCTAGTGTAACAGAGGAAAAAACAACTAGAGTAGATTCCAAAAAAATGATCAATGAGAGGAGTATCATTTAACCCCCTTTTTCTTTTTGGATGCATATCTAGTCCCATGGCCATTTTCTTTCTCATTCCATCATATTGACCCCCATTGCTTTGCTGGAAACTACTCCATGTTCCTATCATGGCCACATCTAAAACCGGTAGATTGCAAACAAATATTGCATTAAAACCTTGAGAAAAAAAACTTGAAGAAAACACAAATATATGGGAATGAATAAGGGAAGAGAAGGATGAATTCTGACTCTCCCACTAACATGTGGAATCACCTCGATGTATTTGAGCCATGCTTGCTACAAACAAAATACATTCATTGATGTTTTAGGTTGTTGTTGATAAAGGCATGGGAACCAGACCCTTATGAAACTCTGTCTGCACATTGCACATAATCCCAAATCAAAATAATGAAAAGAAAATGTATACCAAAACTGAATACTTGTAAACACTGTTGCAACCAACGAGTAGTCAGTCATCCCTCTTGCAACTACAATGAAATGGTATCTTCTTGCAGTTGCTCGCTCACCATACACACTCAAAACACAAATGGATTTGGATTCCATTATTTTGTCATGAGAAGAAGAGGATAAGAGACGGAAGAAGGCAAGATGAAGATAATGCAACAGGTAGGTGGAAGAAGACTTTGAAGAAGGATAAGGAAAATGACAAATGTTGTTGTGATAATATATATATATATATATATATATATATTATCACAACAAGTGGTGGACTTCCAAAAGATTAATATCATCGAGGTATTTGGTTTGTACCCCATCACTCCTCTCTTGTTTCACATCTCAACCCCAAGAATCTCAAAGCATTGAAGGAGACTATAAGTCCCTTCTAGTTTCTCATTTTCAATTAGATTTGAGGTAGTAGTTTTTTTCCTATGTTATTATCCTTTCGAGATGTTTCCGGTAATATTCGATGGTTATATGCCCATCCTGGGTTGATTTTTATTTTCATGGTTTCCAATATCGAGAGAATCCCCTAGATAAGTGGAGAACTACCATCAATATGCTCCAAACAATTTATTATGGCATTTTTGTTCAGATGGAACTCTAGTTTGAAGCAAAAACCTCAATGGCTTGGAGTCGAATTCAAGTGATGAGTATTTTAATTTTTAGGTCCAGGATTTTTTTTTGGTTATAATACTTTATCACCATGGTTAGTTAAATACCTAAGAAGGAATTTATTTGATTTCTTATCACTCTTTTTTTATTGTAGAGCACACCTTGTTTCTCTCATTGCAATAAAAACTTGCAATAAGTATACTCTTGACAAAATTTTTTGCAATGCAACATTAGAAAGCAGTAAGTGGTTAATGACACATAAAATTCCTTGTAAAAGATAAAATATTTTCAATATGGCAATCCTCAATAGTTGAGTGCCTTGTAAAGAAAAAAAACCCAATTTTTTGGCTAAAGGTATGGAAGAAGGTGGTTTAGTCTTCAACTACATGGAACATGCGATCCATTTTTTTCAGTGCTGCCATAATTTATGTAATCGACTCAAATCCCCTCAACATAGTCCCAAGATAGTTGTAGAGAGAGCTCACAATAAGGTTGTGTTGTCAAAGAAAAGGGACAATATGAGTACACAATCAACGATTATTAAGTTACTATCAAAAGGGCCTTCCTTGAATTGTCTTTATGTTTTATTATATGTATTTTCTCTTTTTGCTATTAGAAATATGTCCAACTAATATAGTAGGTTCTAGTACTTGAGCTTCTGTCTGAAATTAGTTTTTGAAAACAATGGAAAAAAAAAATTCCCCCTTCCATAGAGCATCTAGAATTAAGACTAGTGCATCGAAAAGGTGAACAAAAGTCCCATCCATTTCTTTGTCAAAATTTTAATAAATTTGAAGGTTTCCTTTAAAATTTGAGTTACATGTGGGAAAATAACAAGTAATAAGTTTTTCTTTTTACACTATTAGGGATTTGATTGTGCATGGAAACTATAAAGAATAGTAGAATTTTTTTAGTATATGAATATATCATGTTTATTTCTAGTCATGGCACCTCACTTGAACAACGAGGTGAGTGAAGCCAAGGGAAATGTAAGAGGGTACGATGCCATGAATAATGACCTAAACAATGAGGTCAACAATGTCAAGAAGGATGTGAGAAGACAAGGCCACATGGGTAGTGGCGTAAAGATGAATGTAAGAGAATAAAGACTCATAATATAAGCTTCCTCCAATATAACATTTACCACTATTTTTTGACGTCCACTACTGCTCAAAATGCCTATTTATTCACAATTATTACAATCTCCAAAAAAGTTAAGGTCACATAATAAATTATATAGTTAAGAGTGAAAGTACTTGTATTTTGGGCATCAAATTATATGAATGAAAGAAATTTTCACATGAAATTGTTCGTCGAAATGCTCAAATGTATATATAACTTGACTTAAATGCATGTCGATGCCTTTAGTCTCAAAATAAGATAAGGATTCTCATTGAATGTATCTCCGAAATGGTTGTTCACAATCTTACGTTAAGGATCTTTTAATTCATGGTTAGAGGGCCTTTGTTCTCCCAAATAAAGGCCAAATTCCGCACCTTTAATTATTTAGGTGTCTGCGTACCTGAGATTGCTTGGGATTTTCCCTCAACGTCTTTTTAATTTAATATATTTTTACAGGGAAAGTGGATCAGTGTTTGATTCTTCTATTTTATAGGAATTGAGATCTCCTTCCTTTCACAATTTTCCATGGAAAACACCTTAACAAAAATTAAAAGGGTGAGCATTGGAAAGAGAAATTGGCCAACATAGTATTGAGAATTACCTTAAAGGAGCTAAAACAACAATATAGTAAAAATTCCAAAAGCAAATTTGCTAGCACATTGTTAAGAATCAACTATGGGCGCGAGGTATTCAATAAAAAGGAAAATTCGACAATCTTCCTTGACACATGATAAAATGATATAAGACGTAAAATAAAAGAGGCAAGTATCTTCTATTTAAATGTAAATGTCTACCTTATAGACATAATTGTTTTCAAGGAAAACCATGAATGGAAACCCAAGGGATCCTTTCCCATATTGGTGGACACCATCCATAGTAAACCTATTGGCTTAGATTAGTGTGCCTCACCAAAGCTTGAACCAAAGATCTTGCTGGCACAGAACTACCTAAATGCCCAACAACATTAACAACAACAGGTTGAGGTAATCCCCTTAGATACTTTATAGCTAGGTTATCCAAACAATTATTCGACTTTACTATGCTAGAAAAATGATAAATGACAGTAAGTACACAAAGTTTAAAGAATTGACAAGCACAAGCAAATTGTCGAAAGTTTTGTTGAAATAACAACACCTACAAACCGAATGCTTACGACCAGACATGCAAAAGACAATGAGCAACGAATGCTTATGACCAAACATGTGGAAGACGACGAGCCGACGATTTCAACTTATCCAAAAGGTTATTGAAAAGGCAACAATATGTTTTTTACCAAGATTTAAGGGATTCCAGACATGCAGAAGATGATGAGAAAATCTGGCATGAGGTGAGATTAAAAAGGAAAATTTAATCTTCCTTAACACAGGATAAAATGACAAAAGATAGAAACCAAAAGAGGTAACTTTTTTATTTTAAGTTTCTACCTTGTAGTGATTTTATCCCATGATTTGATATAAATCTTTCTACTATGGTGGAAACAGGACAGTAAGGTAGACAAAGCTTAAAGAACTGACAAGAACAAGCAAATTAGTGACTTTTTTGTTGAAATAGCAACAACTACAAAGCGACTGCTTAATACCAGACATGCAGAAGATGATGAGCAAACATGTCATGAGGTAGACATTGAAAAGAAAAATTATATAACAGTCTTCCTTAACACAAGAAACATGACAAAAGATAGAAACTAAAAGAGGCAATTTTTTTCATTTCATATCTTTACCTTATAACAATTTTATCCTGACTTTGATTTGATTTAAATCTCTCTACTGTATTGGAAGAATGATGCTAAGGTAGATGAAGTTTAAAGAATAAACAAGCACAAGCAAATTGCTGAATATTTTTTTAAAATAGTAATGCCTACAAAGCGGTCACTTAAGACTAGACATGCATAAGAATAATAAGAAAATCCTCATAAAACATTACAGACATTTGTTGGTAAAAGCATGGAATCTATGCTAAAATCCTAATCAGGTAGGTACCAGAGCCATGACGAGACAAAATATTAAGCCGATCAACGCAAAACAAGCATTTCGACAATTAAAAACACAACAATATCTCCTATCACCTCCAAAACGCTTTCGAAGCATTCAAATATTCCTCCGAATAAAGAAAAACAAACAAAACATTCCATAAACTTAGAAAAAATTGTAACACATTCTCGACATTGAAGTCGAACAAACGATTCTGATTCTGTAATCCAAAGTATGAAAAATACAATCCTTTGAATTGAATATTACTGACTTAGGGTTTAATAAATTGAAGTGCTCATTGAGTACTCAAAACAACTACAAACCGCCATGGTCACATGAAATTCCAATAAAACCTCTCACCTTCTTGCTTCTTGCTTGTATAGAGTTGTTAGAGCCTCAATCGAGATCTCAAACCATAAATATTGTGTTGCGAACTGAATCCACCATTTTTTCCTCTAGAAAACAAGAGTCTAACCATCCACGAGGTTTAGAGTTTGATCCCCAATGAAGTGAGCTGAATCCACCATTTTTCCTTCCAACAAACAAGAATTTGATAGTCCACGAGGTTCAGAGCTCAATCCCCAACAAAGTGAAGTGAGATGAAATGAAAGATACATGTGTTGTCCGCGACTTTGCATAACCCTCGAGAGCCATGAGTTGCGAATCTCAACTAAAGTTGCAAGGTGGTGACGAGTTCGACAAGTCCACAAGTCTGACATGTGGTGCATAGATATGACAGATGGCAAAGGATTGAGGATATAATATAAATAAATGTCATATGACACGTGCCAGAATTCAAGTGGCTTTGAACAAACAACTTGTGTTAACTTTCAAGTGGCTTTGGATAGACGACGAAGGTCTGAGGGGAATTGTCCCCTAAAAAGAAAGCCTTCATCCTAAATAGAACATTCTTATTAAATGAAATTTTTAAATTCCAATTTTGTATAAAATATTATTCGCAAAATTGATAACTGCTATTATCAAATTTATGATCCAAAAAATAATGTATGTATTCGTATACATTTAAAATGTAAAATTACAGTTTTGGAGGTACAAGAAAACAAAGGATATATATAAAAATTAATGTATGTATTCATATACATTTAAAATGTAAAATTACAGTTTTGGAGGTATAAGAAAACAAATTACAGTTCTGAACTTGACCATATATATATATAACAAAGATAAGTAATAGAATATGGTCAAGTTCAGAATTTGGGAAAAAAATTGGCTCTTTATTTTTTTTTTTTTTTTTTGACGCATTGTTAGTGAAATGTTTTTTTTGTTATATTTGTATTGATATTGATAGTGTTCTCAACATGAGTTATATGTATTCACGTATATTTATAATGTAAGACTACATTTTTGGGGATAGAGGGACGGTTGACAACAGATAGAATGAGTTTTGTCACCAAGTTAACCGAAAGGGGTTTATCATCAAAGATGGTTGCGTTTCTTGTCAGCCAAACATTGCAATAGACGATGGCTAGTAGCGAGGGGTAGAGCTGGTGTCTTGTGCACCAAGAATTAAAGCAAGAGAACGTCAAAGGTCCAAGCCACTGTTCGGCTAGTTTTAGAGATGCTTTGACATGATGCCAAACTTGCCAGGTAAAGTGGCAGCTCACGAAGAGGTGGTGTGAAGTTTCATTGTCCTCCTTGCACATAATGCAGCGGTTTGGGCCTGACCAACCCCGGTTCTGAAGGATATCCCAGACTAGGATTTTATTCTTCGTCAATAGCCAAGTAAATAATTTGAGTTTCAGCGGACAATTCCACTTCCACAACTGGGTGCGCTAGGTCTGATCCCGATTGGGCCAGGAAGCCTCTACCAACGCTTTGTAGATGTTCCAGACAGATATGACCCCAGATTTATCGCCTCCCATCCAGATGAGAGTGTCAGGTCTCTCCTGTAGGTGGATGCTGGCTTCATTTATATGATATGTGTAACTGTTCCATTCAGCCGAGAGCTCTCTGTCTAGATACATCGAGGAGCTAGTGACCCAGGATTCGCCAAGTGAATTTCTGCAGATCCTCTAAAACTCTTCCTTTTGACAAAGCCATTACCTGGTTCGATGGAGCAACACAATTATATGGATCTCTTTGCGGGGCGGGAGGCCATATCATCATCAACTCTCACACTTCCTACAGATGGACACTCAACGACGGACAAGGCACCAACACCAAAGCTGAACTATTGGGGGCATGGGCTTCCCTTATCCTAGCTCAAAGGTTGAACATCGAAGTCTTGCTACTTCTCGGAGACTCTAAAGTCATAATCGAATGGATAAATGACAAGGCTGACCTTCGATCAACAGCTTTGAAGTGCTGGAAAGAGCGAACCATCGAAGCCAAAAGACTCATCAAGAACCTCTCTGCCTCTCACATCTACAGAGAAGACAATGTCATTGCGGACCACCAATCAAAATTGGCTTTATCCCGGCCTCTCGGTCTCTTAACTTTCGCCCAATGGGAGGATGGCAACGAGGGCCCCTCAACTCTTCTCAAAATCTGATGTACAAGACTCCAAGTCATGAAATCTTAATTCTGGAAACAACATCATTGTTTTGCATCAGAATTTTGGGTTATTTCGGCGATATCTTTGGAACAGTTATACTAAAGGAAGATTAAAATGGATTATAAAACAGGCTGCGAGTTGCAATCAACACTCCTATCAACAATATCTTGTATCAGAGCTCATTATGGCAGCTTATTATGGTATTCTATGACAGCCTGCGAGCTGTCTTTAAGCATATTTACACATGTCTGCGAGCTGCTATAAGCATTTCTACACAGGTCTTCGTTTGATGGCAACTGAACCGATGCTATGTAAAATCTTTATATACTTTTGAATATAAAAGAGTAACATTTATTGTGGAAAAAAAAAAAAGACTGCATTTTTGGAAGAATTTGAATATTCAACTTAAATGGTATACATAAAATATGTATGTTTTTATTTTATTTTTTTCTAGTGCATTGTTAGTGCGATGTTTTTTTTGTTATATTTGTATTGGTATTGATAATGTTCTCAACATGAGTATTTTTGGAAGAATTTGAATATTCAACTTAAATGGTATATATAAAATATGTATTTTTTTTAAACTATATATATATATATATATATATTTTTTTTTTTCATAGAAAAAATTCGTAATTTCATTAAGGAGGCACAAAATTACATTCGTAGGTATATAATGGCTATAAGGAAATAACCAAGTATATAGTAACTAAAAAGGGAACTACGTAGAGAAAATTACATTTAGCAAGTGCCCGAAGCACAACCCCAGACATGGGAAAAAACCAGAAATAAAAGAGGCATGAGAGGGCCCAGATCTAGCTAATAAGCCGCTAAACATAGTTACAAACATGTCAAAATAGACTAGGAAAACCCTGCATCTACAGGAAAATAGTTCAGATGCCGCACGCCCGAAGATGGACCTCAAAGTGCGGAAGCACTGCACGCCCAATAGTGGACCTCAAAGCTCTAACCCAACCTCCATAAAGAAGCAGAAAATCCAGCAATTGATACGAAAAGCATAAGATCCCAAGTCCAAAGACCCAACACTTGGACAACAAATCTCCGAGAGAGAGCCTCCAGGGAAACCCCAAATCGGATCAAGAAGAAGACGGAGAGACGAAGCCGAACAAAATGCAGCTACCGTCAGCCAAAACTAGAGCAAAAAGGAGTTAGCTAAGGAAGAAATCCTAACCGCCCCATGAACCAGCGAAAGGAGCTCCATACAACATACAATCCACAGGCCGCGCACGTCGACGCACCAGAGCAAAACCAAACGAGAAACCAAGCATCCTCGGGGTCCAGACCACATGCGGCTAACCAGAGCGTATCCAAACCGTCGAGTGGCTGGGAACCAGCGAATACATGTAACGTTCATCCAGGGGGGCGAAGTCACAATCCAGGGGGTCGCCAACAGTAGGGAGGTGCCCACAAAGAAACTCTGCGGAAGAGGTTGCGGCCAGGGAAACCCTAGCCGCATAGTCCCTTGGAGTTTATATATATATATATATATATATATATATATATATATATATATATATATATATATATAGGAAGGATATAGACATGCTTACAAGTAGGAATATCATGTTATACAAATAACGTAAAGTAATGGAATATGGCTAAGTTTAAAATTTGGAAACATTCATTTCCTTTAACTATGTCTTTATTGAGTTTTTTTTTATGTGCTTTTAATGCACAATTTTTTTTTTCTCTACTTGTACTCGCTTTAGTAGACCTTTCAACATGAGATTTAAGACCATTTTGAGCTAAGCGATGTTTTGGTTCATGTTGTAATGCGTCTTTCACGCTATCATATATTATTCCAAAGCCTTTATAGAATGGGCCAGATGTATGAAAATAATAGATGGATATTGTTTGTGTATCAAAAATACTAAATCTCTTAGCAAGTTCTTCTTTGATCTCTGGCATTGAAAGGTTTCCCCTTCCAGGATGGATAACATGGATTTGAAATTTTCTTCTATGTAGTTGGAGGTCATCAACAAGATGTTGAATGCAAATTGTATGTCATGTTAGTGGGTTTGCCATTGCTAATTTCATCGATAAATTTGCAATGTGAAGAAGTGTCTCTATAATACTCTCAAAACAATGTAAACATGATAATCAATTTTTTCCTGAAAATGCAAAAAAAGTGTTTTTAAAATATAAAGTCAAAGAAGAATAAAAACAATACTCAAGCAAAAAAATGAACAATATGGGAAAAAATTAATGTGTAAAAATAAATATGGTGCACTGAACTTGACATGGAGTGGAATAAATATTCTTAGATTTCCTAAAAGAACAAGAAAAAACTAATAGTATTGGTATTGTTTATCAATATTGAGTGTGATCTATTTGGGCTTAAAATCTTTAAGCTAGGATGTATAATAATGTATATGATTGATGGTGGGTCCCTCATTAAATGGGGTCAATGAAATGTCCACTATCAGTCTACCATCCAGCTTGGGATGTGTAAGGGGAGCTTCATAAGTCCACACAACCATTACTTCCAACATAAGATAACATTTCTCACCCATCAAATTCCAAGTTTGAGTAGCAATGCCAAATGCTACTCTGTAATGTTTCCATCAACATAATAAAGAAGACTAAAATAAGGACTATTTAGGTTCCATGTTGATTTCAATAATACTGAAGATTTTGAAAAAAAAAAAGAATAAATTATAGATTGAACATATGTAAACTTAATATAAGAAATTTAAAAGATCAACATTTAACAAAATAAAACAAAGGATAATCAAATGAGCATTGAATTTATACAAGATATATTTAACACCGTGAACAAGATAAAAGCATTTAATACAAAGAATAAACTATATTTTTGCATGGTAGTGAACAAAACAACATGGCAATTGTAGGATCAAGTGACTGAAACACTATTACAAATGAATTAATTTGATATCCTCCTTTGCAGAGCATAGATTCAAAGCATTAACCCAATTAATTTTAGTTTATTTGAAAAAAATGTAAAATACTAAAAATGTAAATCTATTTTTTATTATATTATATTACACATATAAAGAAATATCAATAAAAACAAATATATATATATATATATATATATATATATATATATATATATATATATATATATATATATAT
>ML783968.1:649316-663417 GCA_009831015.1 Picea engelmannii | reverse complement strand
TATTTATTGTTATGTTATATTATTATAATAGAACATAATATCAACAAATGATAGAGACAAAAATACATTTAATGTTAGTGTTATGTTATTACAATGGCAGAACATAAACTGTAATTATATTTTTTTTCCACAGAAAAATTTCACAATTATATTAAAGTATAGTTTTTGTTCTCTGCTTGAGAGGTTACATTCCAAGATAAACAAAACCAAATAAAAGCCTACAATCCATGCTGATCGTGGTCAATCTAGTGCTATCGGCCAACAATAATTTTATCAGAATGTGGAAGTGTAAGAAAACAATTCTGATGGGATAATGCTTTGAATCTGTGCTCTGCAAAGGAGGATATCAAACGACTGATCAGATCCATGTTTTGTAGTTGGTGCTCATTCTAAAATAATCTTAGAACATGGGAGGGGCCCTCGTGCCCGTCAACCCAGAGATTGAAGGTGATGATTCCAAATTTTTTCTTGAGTGTAGCCTTGGAGAGTATGTCAACTTCCTTGTTGTTTTCAAGGTCTAAATTGTAATTATATTTACAGAGAACAAGTACAACACTTTTTATAAGAAATAAAAGACAAACTATAAATGACACGTAAATCTATAAATCTATAGTCCACACGATCTTCAAATGATTTCTTTATAGTAAACTATAAGGCATGGATTTTCTTGATCTTAGCTAATATGCTATGTCAAAATTTCGATATTATATCCAGCGTTATCAAGATGGGTGAGTGTCGGTCGTGAATGAAAACATCACATCTCGAATTTTTAAATGTCACATGTGCATGACCTATAAAGGGTTGAAATGGTGGGAGTGAATCTAACGAAAATGTTTGATATTCCACTCTCTCATGCCACGGTTGATATGTCGAGGGCAGTCAACTTTGTCGAGTTGGCAATGATGATTAATGTAAGAAAAGTGATACATAGAATTTTGGGCAATCTGATAAGTCGAGGGTAGTAAACTTTATTGGGTTGTCTATAACCATTTAGCAATTCCCACCACAATTAATATATGGGAGGATATCCGGGGTGGTAGGTGCGGGAGGGGTGATGTTTATCCTGGGAGAACATTTGGAATTCTCTTTCACTTGGAGTATTGGCCATTCTTCAAATAATCAAGTTGAAGCCTATGCCTTACTTTAGAGCTTGATTCTGGAAAAGGAACAAGAAATTTCTAATCTCACAGTGGTTAGAGATTCCAAATTGATAATTAAACATGCAAGGCATAACTCTTTACCGATTAATATTCATCTCCGAGCCATCCTTTGCAGAATTCAAACATAAATGTAGTCCTTTCGGGTAATTGAATTCTTCCATGTCTTACGATCAAAGGCCATCATACATCAAGAACAAATCTTCTCCGTAAATGGATCTCAATTCACTGAAACAATCCCATGAGATGTCAATCACACCCTAAAGTTTTGAAAAGGGAAGGCCATTGGTTCTTACCCCCCATGAGAAGCTTAGGGCCAACTAATATTTGTTGGTCGAATAAGGAATTTAGTAAAATCACCCCCCCCTTTCCGAGAACCCCACCTTACAGTCACCGTCGTCCAATCAAACATCAACAAGGGGAGTTATCATGCTACCATCACATTCTCATGGGCATGTGTACGCCATGCATTCCCACGAGCAGTAATTAATCGTCCCCACTAGGATTTGTCTTTTCCCCAGCCACATTCATTCCCTCCTCTACAATGTGGGAAGAACTCGGTTGTACTACACTCGACTGTAGTTCATGGCAATGATTTCAAAGGTGGAGATCCAAGGACGACAACTCAGTTTGTGTGTGGGCAATTTATTTCTGAGGGTGGCGACATTGATTGCATGTGGGGATCTATTTACCCCAGACATGGTTCGATTGCAAATTGGTTTTTATGTGTGGATGTAGAAATTCAACTATGTTCTCTCGTTTTGTTTGTTGCTTCACTAGGTCGGCTTAGGTGCAAGGCAATGTCATCCAAGGATTCGAGCAAATGGAACAAAAGAGTGGAGTAGCTGGAAGTGGATATGGTAGACTCCATAGATAAAATTGTCTCCCTACAGATGTGGTTCAATGGTCTCTCAACTCATCTACTCATAGTTTTGGAAGAACCGGTCTCCGAGAGGCAAACTATCCGAAAATTACAAGACGAATTCACAACACTCAAACAACACTGGGATGAATTTTGTGATAGACCTCAACAGAATGACACACTAAGGAATTTAGATGAAGCCTCCTCTTCGACAATAGCCCTTGCTCAACTAGATTTGAAGACTCCAGTTCCTGGAATAGAGTAATGGTACTAATGTGGTTCCATCTCAAATGGTTTTTCCTCAATGTTTCTTTTTTGTATAAACATTTTGGGTATCTTTTATAGATTGTACATATGCAAGTATGATTTTTTTTTTTTTTTTTTTTAAATCATGTGAAGAATGTAACGCTGATGACAACAATTGTAGTGGCCCTTTAAGAGGGAATTTTTGATATATTAGTGAAATTTTTTGAAACTTATGTATCTCTCAACCTTTTTAACGTTGCCAATTTTTTAATAAAATTTTTCCCCTCTTTTTGTTTATATATATATATGTATATGGGAGGATATGACCTATTGGTCAAACAACAACGTGAATTTTACATACGCTGCACATCGTTGATTGATGAGAGATAAGTAAAGTGGAGAATTGTGTTTTCACATCAGTCATGGTGTGACTAACTATTTGACTAACTCCTTTAATTAGTTGTGGGTATTCTTAATTATACCTTATTAAATTCTTCCTAAATCTGATCCAAGTATGCTTATAATACTTATTTATAATCTTTGTGTATGCTTATAATACTTATTTATAATCACAAAGAGACATTTTAATCTTTATGTTTAATCTCAAAAAATGAGTTAGGGCTGTTCATTAACACTTTAGAGAGACTTGATAATTACATCAATATTCTTAGATTAGCTACTCACACTTAGAAAATGAGTTGCAAACATAAAATGTGAGTCTCTAATGTTAACACGACCAATCTATCAACATACTCATCCATATCGAGATATTGCATACTCCCAAAAATACTATTTTAAAAGGCATTACTTTACCGAGAAAACATTTCTCTTAACCAAGGCAAAGCATAAAGCACAATTTACTGGTTGTCTATGACCATTTAGAAATTCTTAGCATGACACCTTTTCCTCGCTGTTTATAACCATTTAATAATGCCTAACATAGTTAATATATGGGAGGATATGACCTGCTGGTAAAACAACAATGGGAATTCGACGCACATTGCACATCATAAGTTGACAAGAGATAAGTAAAATGGAGAATTGTGTTTTCTCTTTAGTGGTGGTATGACTCACTGCCTGTCTAACTACTTTAATTAGTTGTTGTCATTTTTAATTGGTTCCTTATTCAATTCTTCATAAATATGATCCATGTTTGCTTATAATGCTTATTTATAATCACAAAGACATATTTTAATCTTTGTATTTAATCTAAGAAAATGTGAGTTTTTAATGTTAGGAATTAAAATCTAACAATAAAATAATTCTTAAATATATAAAACTCGGTTAATTGTGATAAATCTAAAAAAAAGTATCCAACAATTTAACTGTCATTGGATGTTTTTCAATAGGCCACATAGTCCCATATTTAGCTTCTAGGCTCAAGCTTAAGTAAAAATGTTATGCCAGGTTAAATATGATACAAATTAAATATAATAAATCGTAGTGCTGAGCGCTTCTCGACTGGTAACAAAAAGGACCTCTCCTCGAACGCCAACTAATAATTTAGTGCACCAATAATTGAAAATTGGATGACCCGCCCTATTTGAAGAAAACTTGGTGGTATCATTTATGGAAAATGCAACAAATCTCTTGAAGTAATTAAATGGAATATGAATATTAGGAACACCGACTGAACATTGCGATTTCTTACAAAAAGGCATGCTAATGTAAAGCCAACATATTTTTTTTTTAAACTCATGTGTTTGGATAAGAAATGCGAAAAATAGATTTTGAAAAAAGAGGTCAATGCTACCAAGCTTCTTCGATTACAAGGAAGCGACATGTCGTATCTCAGATTTATAATAACACAGAGAGATTTCGTTTGTTGGCCGAGCCCAGTCTAGTCAAAACTAAATCCCAAATTTACCCTATGGTCGAGAGCCAACAATTATTTAAACTAAAGGGTGTTTTAAAGCAAGAAATATGTTATAAAAGTCGAATCTTAACACTAATTAACAATCCAAACATATTAAGTAACAATTGTTTGGTTTTCTAGGAAAATGTGACCCTAGCCTATCTAAAACCTAAATTCGTTGGTGAACTTGAAAAAAAAAGAAAAAACATAGCTATACTAAACAAAAATAACAAAAATGAGATCACACATTTTCCTAGCTATACTAAACCTATAGTATAGCTATACTAGCTATACTATATTTTATGCAAAAAATTGTTTATAGCTGGCTTACCTGAGTTTTGTATGCAAGTATGCAGATGAACATATACAAATGGGTTGATCTTCAAATCGAGAGGACTGCAGACACATAAGTGAGAACGATATCAAAGGTTTGATCAGAGCATGTAAAACAACATTGTCCATTCAATTATCTTTATATATAAATGGAGCATACCACAAAACCGACTTACTGTTGATTGTGTGCGGTCCTCACTTGCCTCAGTTGCCGCCAGTTTGTCAAGTGTAGTGAATACATATTGAACACATGAATACAAAACTGGCTTGCTAGTGGTTTCCTGTCATCCTTAGCTTCCTCAACTGCTGCCAAAAGTTTTAAATGTGTTGTGCAACTTCTTAAATGAAATTTTCAGGAGGCACAACCAACATACACATCGATTACTTGTCAAAGAAGAGATTCAAAACAATTTTTATTTTATTTTTCCTTAAATAAAGGATTTAACAATTATTTTATATTATCTTAAAGGGAATTTGGACGATATTTTATATTATCATACTGAGAAACTAAACATTAATTGACCTACAATTTCTGCTTTTGAACAAAGACAATGAAACTGAACAGTGACAAACATTCAATTTATGCTTTTCATTCCGATCCTTAATCATCTAACATATCATATTACTAATGTAATTTAAAAGTGCTCATGTTATTCACTTTTGTTTTTAGAACTACATACCAAGTGATCATTATTACTATTTTTTGAAATCTGAACATGATTGAGTAAAATCCTTCATTAAATTGTAGGAATTACATTGTAGGATGAGGAGAAAAAAGGCACATGGAATTAAACAACAATGCTCTACAAACACACCCTCAACTAGAGATTCTTCTACACTAGACAAAGTCACTTTTCAGACTGTGTAGTCTTCTATTGGTTATTTATAAAAAAAATTATATTTCTGAAACAAACGAGCCAACCATGGAAGTTGATGGTTGATTAAATGTTGCAACAAGATTGTGTACCGATGCCAGGACATGCATATCTCTAGTTTGAACTATGACGACAGTATACCATAGAAGGAGGATTCCTATCACAACGTCATGCCCATACATCCCAAGCCCATGGAAGAATTAATGCAACGGTCAAGAAAAATTGAGAGAGATAGTATTGTTTTATTTGTACTTGATAGACGACAAAAGAGCTTAAGAGACCTCCCTCTTAAAAGAACTCCTTCGACGTAATAACTTGTGCCATTATAGAAAGTAAAGACAAGGCTTCAATTATGCAAACAAATGGTTTTGATGGACCCAGAAAGAAAAGAATGGAAGGACCATCTAAAATAACTTGTGCCATTATGAAGAGTAAAGGCAAGGTTTCAATTATGCAAAAGAAGTGGTTTTGATGGACCCTGAAAGAAAAGAATGGAAGGAAAAAATGCAAATTAGTAAACATTTGAAGAGGAAACGATGTAAAATACATGGGTGATAGAAGAGGAAATGTGCAAGTGAAAGAAAAAGAAAAAGTAAACACAATGATGCTTTTATTTCAACAATCACATAGAAATTGTGACAACATAATGCTCTTAATTCATAAACCAAAAAATGTTTTAACAAGTATAGTTGACGTTGTATAAATCTCCTCAGGGTGAACCATGTGACTAATGAAACAATCAAGAGTGGGACTACACACTATAATTTCATAATATAAAATCTATTAACTTATATTGTCATGATGTTTTGAAAACATTAGATAGATGTGTAAGAATTTAGTTTTCCCATCATATACATTTTGACCATCAAATTCCATCGTTGCCTCCACTAACAAAACAACCATTATGACTCCTTTTGCTTCCTTCTTTAACAAACTTCCATAAACCATAAATCCCATTCCCAACCATATTGATCACCATGCAATCACCCATATTCTAACACTAACACATATATTACTACCTACACTCGTAATCCTCCCAACTATTTCAACAAATCTTTGAGCATCTCCCATCCTCTCCATTATTTGAGCACTCCTATTATTGTGAACCTTTATATCTAATGGACCACAATATTTATTATCCCTTAAAAAAATGTCTTGATCCCCTGTTGCCTTCACTATGAAGATATCCTTTATAATATTGAGTTGATTATTTGCTCTCCTTTAATTAAAAAATTGTTTTTTATTTTATTTTATATCTCATTGACCACACTACTTATAGTCCCTTAAAAAATTGTCTTTATCCCCTTTTGCCTTCACTATGAAGATATCTTTTATAATGTCGAGTTGATTATTTGCTCTCCTCTAATCAACAAAGTTAAAGAAATCCATCGCGATTGTTTGTGTATCTTTACGTTTGTTAAACTACCCAAATTCAACTTGTTAATGATAAATATGAATCCCTTAAATCTCAACAACCCTGGCATTTATTATGCCTTCACTATGAAGATATCCTTTATTATGTCGAGTTGATTATTTGCTCTCCTCTAATCAACAAAGTTAAAGAAATCCATCACGATTGTTTGTGATTGTTTGTGTATCTTTAGGTTTGTTAAACTACCCAAATTCAACTTGTTAATGATAAATATGAATCCCTTAAATCTAAACAACCCTGGCATTTATTATGATGGAGACTTTCACAATTACATATTTGTTACAACTTTGGTTTTACTATGTGTAATGTTTTGAGCTAATGCATTTCAAGTGAGAGACACTGCTCATCATCATGCCTAACAAAAAGAGTAGAGTAGATAATAGAGTTACAAAAAATAAGAAAGGTTCTTATATAACGACAAAGGAGGAAGGAAGGAATTAAACAAAAAGGGAAAAAGAGAAAAAAATTAAAGTTATCATATATATAATAATAATTATAAGAAAAGTAAATAAATTGACAAATTAGAAAAAGAAAAGTTGACACAGTTAAGAATAAAAATAATAATAATACGATGGAAAGTAAAAGAAAAATTCAAATAAATTATATAAACAATCTTTAAAATAATAACTAAATAAAACTAAAAGTTAGGTTATATAACTAAATATGTAAAAATACGAGAAAATATTAAAATAAGAATAAAAATAAAAGGAAAAAAAAGTAAGAGAAAAAGGAGAGACTATAAATTATAAACACAAGATTAAAAGAAAAAAAACCATAAAATAGGGGATCAAATCAAGAAGGTGAAAGAATAAAGTCATTAAATGAAAAGGATTAAGAAGGGTAGCTAAAAGTGAAGGTCGTGGGTGTGGCGTAGTGGTAAGGTCGGTCATGTAATGATGGTCAGGTCTCGGGTTCAAACCCGAACATGGTCGTTGCTCGCTGCCTAATTAACTGTTCTGAGCCAAGCTCACCACCTTTCAAAAAAGGACGGAATGAAGCGAGGCGGAAAGCCAACGCGGCTAGGGCCTAAACCCTAGCCGCCCCCGGTCTGGATCTCGTCTGCAGGAGCCCGAATCTGTCTGGAGCAGCCGATCAGAGCGTCCCTCCAGCGATTTGCATGACAGAGCGTTCCTTCTTCGATTTACAGCGGACAGAGCGTCCCTCTTAAGATTTGCACGCGGTTTTGAGCAGAGGTCGTGCCTCTGCGTTTTTTCTTGTTTGTAGGTGGCCGCTGCCGTGCTTCAATGGCCCCAAAACCGACCGCCGAAATGGACGAAGATACTCTGGAAGCATTCAAAGCTTTAGTCTGTGCGGCAAGACCTAAATCCAAGCCGTCTATCTCATCTAAATTTGTCAAGAAGATGGAGGAGATCCCTTCGGTGGAGCTATCTCCAGAGGAGCCCTGCAACCTTGCCCTCCTGCTAGCAGAAAATGCCCTCATCGGTAAGTTTACGGGGTTATGGCCTAGCCCCAAAACGGTGGAGGCATGGATGGATGATCGTTGGAAGTCACTGATACAGGGAGAAGTCTCTTTATGTGCAGTAGGCAGGGGTTTTTTTGTCTTCAGCTTCTCGAGGACAGAGGATCGAGATCTAGTTTTCAGATCTGGACCCTATTTCATGGGGGCAAGAGGGTTGTTCTTAGCCCCATGGAAACTTGACTTCAATCCCGAAGCCGAAATCACCGTAGCCCCTGTTTGGGTTAGACTGCCTCATCTTCCCTTGCATCTTTGGGGGAAAAGATCTTTGGAGGACATTGGAAACAAGCTTGGGCGTTTCTTGGACAGTGTGGAGCCGAAAGGGGATCAGTTTACCTGCGCTCGAATTTGTGTTGAGGTTAACCTCGAGAAAGGCCTTCCGGAAGCTATTAAGCTCTCCCTGGGGGATTGGTCCCATATCCAAGAGATGGACTATGAGCAGATCCCTTTTAAGTGCCTTCGGTGCCATGACTACAGTCACTTCGCAAAAAGCTGCCCCAAAGCCTCTGGGGAGCCGGGACCAGTCAAAGAAGATGATTTTCAGCCAGTTTCTAACAGACGCAGGCAGCCACGACAAAAGGACCCACTAACCCAGGCTCCGAAGGCCACTCATTCAGCAGAGGCTACTCTAGAAAATAAAAATAGCTTTGATGCGTTGAAGGAAGATGAAGCCCTAGATCCAGAATCAACAGCAGTCAAGGGAAATCCGATAGACGAAAGCTTTCCGGAAACCATTCCTCCAGAGTCAGTAGCAGCGAGAGGAAATCGGGACTCAAATCCGGAGCCCACTGCCCCTGCAGGTCTAGTTTCAATCCCCTCCAGCGGCTCTATGGAAACTCCTGACACTGAAGACACTTCAGTTCCGTCTCCACCCCTTACCCGAGGGAGAAAGAACAACAAAGCACGCAGAGAAAAGGAGGCTGCCTCCAACATTTCTTTAGGTTCTCAGAAAAAGCTGGACCCCTTTTTTAAGGGGAAAGTCTCATCCTCCTAGGTTTAATGCTTTGCTTCTGTCTCCTATTGTGCTCACAGTTTGTGAGAATTTACTCATGTATGCATTTTTTGTCATTTTCTCCACCTAGCTCAAGAAGTAAGTGGGATTGTACTCTCAAGTTATTCACAAGAAGGTTGGCAGAGATCACCAACCTTCTTCAGCTTTGTAACTTTCTGATTCTGGTTTGCCAGGAAACCGATTAATACACTTTAACCGTTCTCGTCAAAAAAAAAAAAAAAGGGTAGCTAAAAGTGAGTGAAGGAGAAAAAAAAAACACGACAAGGGAAGGGGATCAAAGAAAGAATAAAGAGAAAAGAAAGGAATTAAAAAGTGACAAAAAATAATTAAGAAGGAAACAAAAATAAAGAAAATCAAATCAATAAAGGGGAGAAGAATAAGAAGGGGGGCGAGGGCACTCACATTGAAATCAAACAAGGCTACTAGGTAGCATATACCTGCCGAATATAATAATGAAAGTATTGTTTAAGGAGATAGGGAGAGAAGGAGTAGGCATGAAATGACTAGATGACATAAATATTTATTACAATAACATTGGGGGAAGTGAAGGCAACAATAAGACTTCAAAGTTTTTGGCCAATAAGATATCAGATAAATGAGATTTAAAATTTAAAATTAATCATTATTTTTTAAAACTTTAGATAAAGGGTGTATATTTTATGGTCAACTATGAACTAATAGAAATTCAAACCTAACTCAACACTATATACCATGCCTATCGGCAGGTATAATAACATAAAAGCGAGAAGGGGGAATCTAAAAAGAAAGGGAGAGAGGAAAACAAATTCTAGAAAGGAAATGAAAGAGGGGATACAAATCGTAAAAAAGAAGGAAAGATCAATTGAAAAGGGAAAGTGAAAAATAACAAGAGGGATCCGAGGAAAAAACAAAATAAAAATCCTATAAGGGATCATTGTGAGAAGGAAATTGAGGAATGGGTGAACGAATGAGTTTATAATTTTTTTTATTCATGACAGGCTATCAATATTGCCTAAACTTAAAGCCATCTTCTCTACTGATATTATTTGGATTCTTTTTTATTTCAATAGTTTTTCTAATGACTTTAGTATAACAGTGTTGTGTTTTGGCAAGAATTTTGATTTTTTTCATAATTTTAGTTTTTTAATAATCCTTAACATTCTTCGTATTTTTTAGTGTTAACCTTTTTCAATTTGTTCAACTTATTTACTCTTCTTATAGTTATTATTGTATTTATGACATTTTTAGACACTTTCTCTCTCTTTTCCCCTTCAACCTAGTTTCCTCCTGCTCCCTTGCTTTATAAACAAGCTTTCTTATTTTTTTGGAACTCTTCTCTCTATATTTTTGATGGGCTTAATGAAGAGTGGTGTTTTTACACGTTTCTTACTGGAAATGTGCTCGCTCAAATTTTTTTTCCAAAGAAAAAAACTCTATACTTGTTATTTCAGGGAGAAATAAAAATATACACAAGTCTAGTCCTCTCTTCACAACACATTTCATCTCCACATACCAACTATCCCAATTTTCTATTAAATTAAACATCTTTCTAGCCCATTAAAAACCAAAACTGTATGGACATACCAACAACAGTTTCAACTATTCCATCCATTAGCTGAAAAAACTAAAACTATGTCACAAAAGAGACAATCAGAACAAGACTAGTTGGGTCTCTAGATATGCCCCGCTGCCTCAAGACTCAATGCAATGCATAAGACCAACTTCTGAATTTAATGCTTCCTTTGACAAAGAGTCATCCAACTGGTTAAATTCTTGATGAATATGAAACATGAAAACCTCAGTGAAATACTTCTGCAAATCATGAATTCGACATTGCCAAAGTTGAAGGATCAGAATTTCCAACCATGACAACCCATTAAACTAGTTACCAATGACTCTGGAATCACCAACCACCTAGATAGACCAGAGCCCTTTGTCCTTAGCAAAGAAAAGAAGGGTCAAGAGTGCAATTAACTCTGCACGGGAGTTAGTACCACAACCTCCTCCCAATTTCAACAAGAAAAAACAATCCTCTGAAAGATGTAGAACAATACCTGCCCCAAAACGACCCCCCGAGTCCCCTGACATGCTCCGTCAAAGAAGGACCCTGCTGATGCTTAACAACATAAGCTGACTTATCCTACATTCTATCATTGTACACCATCATCATCGAGTGAGTAACCATCCCTGGTAAACATTTCTTGTCTTCAAATATCACCTGATTCCTATAGGGCCATAAATCCCAAAGAACATATGCAAGAAGCTATAAAAAAGTCTGACCAACCTATCCTTGATCCAAACCCTCATACACTTTTCAAGCACCCCTATGTTCCATCTTCCTAGACAATGCAATATCTGGAATAATTCTTTCCACCCCTGCACAAAAAATGAGCAAGAAACAAAGAGATGGTTCACTGATTCCCCTTCAGACTCACACAAAGCACATCTGTTTGTTCCCTTCCAACCATGCTTTTTCCCACTATCCCATGTTAAGACTTTATTTTCCATCACTATGCACACAAAAATTCGGGTCTTCAAAAAACATTTCTACTTCCATAAGGTCGACCGCCACCATTCACCTTCCCCTGATTCATGTGGAACAATAAGATCATGATATTCTAGCTTAGTAGTTAGGATACCCATAGACTTGCTCCAAGACCACATCGATTGATCTTCCTCATTATTCAAAACAATTGCATTTGGAGATAGAGATTGAATAAAATTTCTTCATTCTTATGCCAAGCCTCCTATTAGTCTTAAATTATTCTTTTGAAATCCAACATTGAAGCCCTACACTTGGACCAACCTCTTTATTTTACATTAGCAAGCTTGGTAAGTCCCGCAGATCTTAACTGAGCTCTCAAATAAAGAGAAAGAATACAATTTTTTGTCGCTCTAATCCACAGATCTCCCCCCAGTCGACCATGATCACCCTTACCCATTTTCCATGCCGCCCATCGTCCAAGGACCGAGAAAGCACAAATCAAATTCATCCATATATTTGATGCATATCTCATTGACTTTGGCTCAAATTAGATCCACTGCTAAGATGAATAGGAATTGAAGTACTTTTGATGCACAATTCTCCCCCATATGCTTTCAGAAAAGAAGAGCCTCCATAAACTTTTCACCACTAACACTTGCCTGAATAGATAAACATTCTTCAATCCCCATTCGCCTTTTCTTTTTGGTTTTTCTAAGGATTTCTACCTCATAAGAGGAATTCCCCTTTTTGCTTCAGACTAGACCATACGGATCTAAAACATATCCTTCTAATCATGTGAGATGCTTTTCGACACATGGGCAAGAGAAAGCTAGTAAACAAGAATGCTTTTTAGCACTGCTTTCACCAAAACTAATCTACTTGTAGCACCAACAATTAATCCTTTCTATGAACTTTTTAACAAGCCACAACTAGTCAACCATCCTATAATCATTGGGTTTCAACTGATAACCTAAATATTTCAACCCATTATCCATTGAATCCATACAGAACACAAATAACTGACCAATGTGTACTTCCACCTCCAGATAAAAACAATTGCATATAATAAGAGACTTTTCAATACTAATGTCCATCCCAATCACTAAACAAAACAAATCAAGGATGTGTTTTATGAAACACCATTATCTAATAAAACCTTCTCCATATGAAAGGACATCATCAACATAAATCAAGTGAGTCAGTCTTATGATATCCGCCACAAAAATACCTTTAATATTACCTTTGTTCTTGGTTGTAGAGAGAAGCCTATTCAATCCTTTCATGACCAGTAAAAGCAAGAAAGGGGAGGATGAACATCCCCCCCTCAAAATTATTTATACTTTGAAGAACATAGAGGGAGAACCATTGATAAGAACCACAAAGTTAGCCGACGATATGCACCCCATAATCCAATTCACTATTGTCAGATTTTAGCCAGTTTGAAGAAGCTCCAACTAACCTTATCATATAACTTCGCTAGGTCTAACTTCATAACCAATGCAGGGGTATTTTTCAACTTTAATGAGTGAAGGCCCTCCTAGGATGAACCAAATGCATCCAAGATCTATCTATTATATAGAAAACCAAAATGCTCCTCTAAGATACTGTTAGATAGAACTTCCTTTAACATGTTCACAATGATTTTTTTAATCACTTTATATAGTAGATTACAAAATGATATCGGCCTAAAGTTCCCAAATGAAGATGGTTTATATTTCCTAGGGATGAGAGCCAGTAAAGTAGCATTGAGAGCCCTCAAAACTCTACCAGACAACATGGATTCCTCTGTTAAGAACTAAATATCAATATAGCATAGAAAAACCTCAGAAAAAGTACTCAACGCCTTGAAAAAGAGATAATTTCAGATAATAAGCCTCTTCGAGGGGGAAACCTCCTTTTACCCCACTTAAATGTTCAAGTACAAGATGATTCAAAATGAAAATGTCTCCTTGGTATATATAGGAGACTAGGAGGTATAATTACAACTAATGGCCTAAAGCCGACATAAATAAAATAACATTACTAATATAATATGCCCCAATCAAGGGGCAATGAGCCAATATTAGGGCTTAACATGCCCCTCCCCTTGAGACAAGTGTTGTCCACAACGCTTGAGTAACTCTGGATGCTTCTGTATAAAAGACTCATCTTCCCAATCTTCAGCCAGTAGTTTCCTCCATTTAATGAGATACTCTGAAATGGATCTATTCCTCAGCTGGCGAATTCTTGTGTCAGTGATGGCTTTAGGCTCCAATATGATTTTTCCTTCCTCGTCAAGTTCTAGGAATATAGTTTGAACTGGGATCTTGTCACCTATAACCTTCTTTAAGCATGAAACATGGAAAACTGGGTGTACTCGTGAAGATGCAGGCAGCTCCAATTTGTATG
>ML783968.1:566848-644039 GCA_009831015.1 Picea engelmannii | reverse complement strand
GAAAATGTCTCCTTGGTATATATAGGAGACTAGGAGGTATAATTACAACTAATGGCCTAAAGCTGACATAAATAAAATAACATTACTAATATAATATGCCCCAATTAAGGGGTAATGAGCCAATATTAGGGCTTAACATCCTCAACCACCTTTAAGATATCATCTACCGATAGATAAAAAATGAAAGATAAAATTTGATTGTCTACCCATCAGGCCTCGGGCTCTTTTCCTTCTTAAAAAATGTAATCACTTTCTTCAGTTCCTCTTTCGTGACTTGGAGCTCCAACCATATCATTTGAGGCTTGATCAAAGAATTGAGGAAACAACCTAATTACCATCATATGTTCCACAATATGACTTTTCGAGGTTCCCAGAATAAACCTTTGAAATATGAACACCCTTCCTCTGAGATCTTCTTAAATGATCTAAGCATAGATCCATCCGGTGAATCAAGCTCCCAGATGGTGTTGATAACTTTCCTAGATGCCATGAATTTATGGAATAATTTTGTATTATTATCTCCCTCTTCAGTCCAAATCACCCGACTCTTCAACCACCAAGTTGATTCCTCCATAACCAAAATACAGGCCTTACGCTCTACCAAAATACTAAGATCGGCTCGTTCTTCGTCAGAAAAAACCCTTACCACATTGTTTCGAAACAACCTACCAATCTCATCTTCAATGTCCAGTAGCTTCGCATGGCTCTTAATATTTTTTCGATGATCCCACTCTGTTGCAACATTGTATTAAATTTTAATAATTATTTATTTATTTATTTATTTATAATTAGTTTAAATTAGTGGTTAGTTAAATTATAGTTAATACACATAAAATTTTCTTCCATTTTAATTTGGGTTTTATTTGTTTTAATTTATAGTTTAGTTTATTTTAAAATGTTTTAGTTTTAAAATTTACAGCTTAGTTTAAGCTATTTTAAACTTTAGGTTTAATTTTTCGAATCACATTCATATAGTTTTAATATATATATATATATATATATATATATATATATATATATATATATATATATATATATATATATATATATATATATATATATATAGTAATGATGTTTTATTTTTATTATATGTTTTTTTTTTTTTTAACAAGAATGGGTATGAGATATATTAAGAAAACAATAGAAAACTGCTGGCACAATTACATTCAGTCTTCAATGGGTAGTCTCAACTGGGACTTCGGGGTTGGCTCTCGTTCGCTAGATTAAGGTAATTTATCTAATCCCTTGATTCAGTCTAGTAATAGAACTCCTTTTCTTAGCAGTACTGATTTGTTAGCTTCTTTATCTGCTTCGCCATTTAATTCCCGAAGAATGTGGAACATATGGATAAAATGGAAATTGGACATAATGAGTTTAATTTTCTGAAGGATTTGCCTGAGCCTCATATGTTTGGTTAGGTTATTACAAGAGAGGGCTTGAACGATGATACGAGAGTCTCCGAAGACATTGAGGTCCGTGATGTTCATGATTTGGGCTTGAGATAATCCTTTCTAGAGGGCTAAATCTTTAGCTATATTGTTTGTGTCCTTGGCGATTCCTCAGGAATACGAAATCACCTTTGTTTCCTTGGGGTCAATAATCACCCCTCCTCCGCTAGCCTCACCGGGGTTTCCTTTGGAAGCTCCGTCAAAGAAAAGACTATGCCTTTGGAGGGATTTGCGCCAGTTTGTGAAGTTTGAGGGGTCCAACCTAATTTCCCACTCGAAAGTAGAGGGTTGAGGAGCAGTTGACACTTTCAAAGCACTCGGGATGAGGCTTGACAACCATTCTTCATCGATGGGAGTTAACTTATCTTTATTTGCTAATAAGTTGATGGATGACAGAAAGTCCACCATCATTGCTTTGTCTTTTGCACTCACATGGCCCTCTCTGGCAACTTTCCCTTGGAAGACTCGGGCATTGCGTTCTAACCAGTTTTTCCAGCAAATAAACTTGGGAAGGTACCCCCAACATCTTTTTAGTTGGTCTTTCTTCGTGAGGGAGAAGGGGCATAAAGCCTGCCAGTTTAGAAAAAGGTTGGGTATCTCATCCAGGAGAGTGACTTGAGTTGTCCAAGGAGCTAACGCCAGATGCCAAACCTCCCGAGCGAATGAGAAATTCAACAATATGTGTGCCACGGTTTCCTCATTTGAGACACAAAGGGGACAACGCGTGGGGCCTTCCCATCCCTTTCTTTTAAGATTATCTCCAGTGAGAATGGCGTTGTGCACTAGTGTCCAGATGAACATATCGATTTTCATGATGGATTTGTATTTCCAGACTTCTTTCCACAGTGTGGGATTGGGGGGCACGTTCAGAGTTGCTTTGGCGAACTTGTAAACCTCTGAAACTATGTAAGAGCCGGATTTCTGTCCCCATCCCCTTCGATCTTTCTTATTTGTAGCGATCGATGATTTCCCCTGGAGGAGCGTGAGTAATCGACTTTCTTCATTGTGCAGATGGCTCAAGCTTCTCGGCAGATTCCAATCTTTCCATCTTTTGTTTGCATTCGAATTCCACTTTGAAATGTTCCAAATCGTGTTTAACTGCTGTGCGTCGAGGAAATTATTTAAATTGTTGGTGCCCGTGAAGGAATTTAAAGGAGGCTCTCCCAAGATCGAGTCCTCCTAAATCCGAATGTTTTCTCCATTTCCTGGTATCCAGATTAGATGGGGACTGAAGTACCCAGAAGCTTTTTGACAAATTGTGAAAGTTGGTGATCCCTTTGAGACTTTTGGGGCTGTGTTGAGACACCTCCTTTTAGTGCCTGAGTAATATTTCTTCCACAGAGTGTTCTTTCTCCAGGTGAGTTTGCCAGAGACCAGGTTCCAGAGAAGTTTGGCCCCTAGTTCCAGATTTTGGGCTCTCAGATCTCTTATCTGAAGACCGCCTTTTGTGTAAGGCTTTGTTACTTTCCCCCAACTCACTAGAGGCAATTTGTTTTCATTCTGATGGCCACCTTTCTAGAGAAATCTTCTTGCAAGTGACTCAATTTGGCTTATGCATCCAGATGGAGCTAACATGATAGAGCTTTGATATATTGAAATATTGGCCAACACCGATTTAAGGAGAACTAACTTCCCTACCAAGTTTAACCAGGAGGCTCCCCATGCTTGAATGCTAGTTTTTTTTTTGTCAACAACAGGAGACCAATGAGAAGATTTGGGCTTTCATTTGAAGATGGCGACGCCTAAGTATTTGAATGACTCCCATTTATTTCCCCCTTCCATCTCCAGGATTCTAGATATTTCCACCATTTCCCTTGGCTTGCAGTTCCACCCAAATATTTTACTCTTGCTGTAATTTATTTTGCTCCCTGAAGCTTCCTTGTATAGGTCTAGCTGTTGCTTGAATTTGCGAGCTATGATGGTACTAGCCCCTCCCAAAAGTAGTATATCATCAACAAATTGAGCATGGTTAATATCTTTGAACCCTCTTGGAATTTTAATGCCCATTAATTCCTGTTGGGAGCGACAATGTTCTAATTGAAATATTAGCATTGAGGCTTGAATGGCATAGAGCAGGGGGGACAACGGGCATCCCTGCCTGATCCCCCTAGTTGCCTGAAATAAATCTTCTGCTCTGCCATTGACTAACGAAGCGATCCAAGGAGTCCTGATACAAGCCTTAATCCATTGGATGAAAGGAGCATTGAAGCCAAATTTTTGCAATACCTGAAACAAAAAAACATGCCTTACTCTATCAAAAGCATTTGCTAGATCTAGTTTCACAATCATACCTTTTTTCGCCCCGTTGCATGCTTGAATGGATAGCTTCTTGGACCATAATTATATTGTCATTGATGTGCCTTCCTTTGATGAAACCTCCTTGATTCTCTGGAGTGATTGCTGGAAGCATACCCTTGAGTCTATTTGCGATTACTTTTGTGATAATTTTGTAGCCAGTGTTGCACAAGGAAATCAGACGAAATCTGTCAAAGGAAGAGGCTCCTTTTTCTTTAGGAATTAAATCTAAGAACGAAAAATTAGTGCTTCCCCCAATCTTGTGGCTATTTTGTGAATTTAAAACCATTTTATACAGATAATGCTTTATGATTGGCCAACAAACTTGAAGGAACCAGGCTGTAAATTTGTCAGGCCCTGGAGCTTTATCAGGGGCAGTCTATCCAAGGATGCTTTCACTTGTTTCAAAGTGACCAAAGTAGTAAGTTGCTGATTGGATCTTGGTTTGACAATTGAAGGGATTAAATTGAGAACTTGATGATGGATTTCTGTGGAGGTGTCCTCGATGTAAATCCCTTTGAAGTGGAGGTGGGTAGCTTGCTTGATTCGTTCGAAATCCGTGACAGTCTGATTCTGAAATTGAATTTCCTTGACAAAATTGTAATTTTTTCTGGCCTCTGCTTGCTTGTGAAAGAAGCTTGTATTTTTATCTCCAGCTTTTAGCCAGAGGCTTCGAGATTTTTGTGGCCAATATTCTTCTTCCTCCCTACAGACTATATGGAGCTTTCGATGGAGATCTTTTTCTGTTTCCAGCATGTGTGGGCTGATATTACTTTCTTCCATTTTTAGTTGGTGCATTTCCAGATGCTGTTGGGCTTCCACTCTTTGGGTCGAAGGTGATTTCAAAGTTTTGGCCCAAATTTTGAGAGCCCTCTTCAGCCTTCAGAGTTTTTCTTCCCACACATAGAAGGGTGAACCTGTAACTAGATCCTTCCAAACTCTAGTGACCAGCTCAAAGAACTCCTCATGATGGATCCAGGATGGGTTGAATCTAAAAGGAATCGGGCCCAGGGGGGGTCTTTGGTGATTTCTAGAATTATTGGCTTATGGTCAGAGGCACTGAAAGGAGTATCTTTGACTTAGCGTTGAGGCCTAAAAGGAGTAAATAACTTTAGACCAGGAATCTGTCCAACCTTGCTGCAATGTGCCCTGGGCCATTTCTTTTATTGGACCAAGTGTATTTGCCTCTAGACAGTTTTATATCTTCCAGATCCCACTCAAGTATGATGTACTCAACCCATTCACGGATGGGATATCTAACAATTGATCCCCTTTTTTTCCCCCTTGGGATAAAGTGACATTGAGATCCCCGACAATAATTATATTCTCAATCTGATGCATGTTAAGATACTCTCTTAATTTATTCCAACAGTCTTTTTTTTCCTCAGGGAGTACAGGGACATAAGGATTAAAAATGCTTACCTGGATGCTTGAATCCTTGTGGAGAAGGTTGGTGAGGATCCTGTGAGTCTAATGCTATGTCTTCAATATTTCGAGTGTCGAGGAGTTCCACAGGGAGCTAATCCCCCCTGAGGCTCCTCTAGCACTAACCACTACCCCTGCTGCTTTTTTCCACATCCTTGCACTAGTTTGGAGAAATTCAACTTCCTCCAGCTTAGTCTCCTGGACTAGTAGTAGATATGGATTTGAGATTCTGATTAGGTCTTTCATTGCTTCTTTTTTTCTTTGGCTTCCTAGACCCCTACAGTTCCAAGAGATTATCTTCATTACCTGCTATTTGGATTAGAGGGTGTCCTATGAGAAGGTTGCCTTTGGTTCCTTGTATTTCTTGTGTTTAGCAATGTTTCCAGTGTTGGCTGTGATCCCTGAAGGTTTTTTTTGTATGTCTCCCTTTCTCTTCTTTCCTTTTCCGTTTTCCTTCCTCTGGTAGCTAGTTTCGAGGGGTTCTGAGTTAGACCAATATCAACCTCCCCCTTAGCTTCTTTAGATGTTTCTTCCTATGTCTCTGATATTTTGGATTCAGGGATTTCTCCCAGTTCTAACTGCGGAGTAGTTTCTTTATTTTCTTGGCTTGCCGCTTCTGAATTGTCTTGCTTTTCTACTGTATTTTCTTTGCTTACTGGTTCCACCTCTTGATTCCCAAGTATTTCAAAACTATTTTCCATATACTTTTGTCCTCTTTATTTTTCCTTTTCCTTTTTGGAGTTAGGGTTGGGGTTTACCTTGGATCTCTTCGCTTGCTGTCATCCTTCTCCTAAATCTTTCTCTTTTTGCATGGTCTTGGTTTTTGGGCATTGCTTTTGGAAATGTTTGTATTCATGACAGCTACGACACTTGAACAACAACTACTCGTAGTCCAGTTTTTGGTAGTGTTTCCATTCTCCAACAGTTATCTTGATTGCTTCAGTAAGATCCACTTCTAGATCAACTTCTATGCAGATCCGGGCACACAAGTATTGACCTTTTGGATCCGCTTTGTCTATGTATCTTCCCAGTTTGTTGCCTATAGTTTGCAGAGAGGAAAGGTTCCAACAATGGATTGGCAGGTTGGGTAGGCGTACCCAGACCAGAACCATCTTTGGAACGTCCACTTCGGGGGTCGAAGTCAGGTGTCCAACGATTTAAGTAGAGCCCCTGTGGTCCCATGAAATAAGGCCCACTCCTAAAGATCAGATCCCAATGTTCTTTAGAAATGAATTCGAACAAGAAGAAGCCTCTTCCGACTGCATAGCTGGTAATGCTGTTTGATATCAATGGCCTCCAGTTTTTTTGAATCTAGTTCTCAGTTGTTCATGGAGATGGCCAGAGCCCTGTGAACTGTCCGACAAGTGCCCGATCTGCTAGAGAAACAACCAAACTCATAGGTTGGGCTAGGGGTAAATTGATTTCTGGGACTTCATCTAGTTTTTTGATGAACTTTGGAACAAATCCTCCTTCCTTCTTCTTTCCTTGGGTGAGTAAAAACCTTCTGAAGGTTGCTTCATCGACAGAGGGCGTGAGGGGAGGTGGCTGCTCCCCGCCTCCAAGAGGGCACATCTAGTTTCAGGGGGAAAGCGACTCTATGGGCAGGACGCACCAAAGGAGTGGCCCCTTGGGTGTTTGGGTCTATATCGGCTCAGAAGGACTGGTGCAATGCACCATAGGGGGGAAGCCTCGAGGGCAGGCTCCAAGATGCGCTCGACTCAGGCGTGGGAGGCTCTCAGGCATTGATTTTTTATTTTTATTATATGTTATGTCATATTAATAAAGCACATTTGTTTGTGTAGGTTTATTGTGTAGTTAGTAATAAATCTACGACCCACATTACATTTCACCCCCTCCGCATACTTGACATTTAACAAGGGGGGGGAGTGAAATCAAGTACCATGGTTTTCGGCCAAAAGACGTGGCATGCACACAATCATTCCCCCCCCCTCTATGGTTTTCAAAACCACTCGGGACCCCCGCGAAATGAATAGGAGACTGACATGTGGCTCAATGACGTAAGCAGAGAAAAGGTGAAATGACTATTTTTATTTTAAATTTTGTATTTAATTAGTCATTTCACACCAATAATCACTTGCCACATATCTAGAGTTAATTTTTAAAGGTTAAAGGTAAAATTTCTCGTAGTTAATCTTTATTTAAGAGAATCTGAAGCCGATAACAATGCTTGATTACCAGTGTGAATTACCAACTCAACCCGAGTCTCCTCTGGAATAAATTTATCCCGGGTAATTAAAAAATTACCTTGTCTTCAACATTTTAATTCAAATTGGAATCATTAAAATTTGATAAAACTTAGAGGCCCCTAACAGTCGAAGAGGAAGTTATGACTGACAAAGATAAAGATATTTTCGACCTTGTTTTATCCTTTGAATTTTTTGAATACACCAGTTGGCTATACAACATTTTAGAGATCTCATTGACTTCTATCATGCATGGGTCTGATTTGACATAATTTATTATTCCACAAACATATAGATTTCCCGAATTCGTAGTGTGGTGTGCTTCTAATTACATCCCTTCCCAAAGGTGTGTTGTTTCTAAAATTGGGTTGGTCCTTTTTGTTGAAATATTTAATAGTACTGAGAGGAAGGGGGTGAATGAGTACCAGACAATTTTTTTTTTTTTTTTCTTAAAAAAGAAAAATTGCATCAAACACTTTTATATTTTAATTACAAACAATCATATCATAAGTAAACTGAACATATATCACATGATTAATTAACATATTCACTATACACATAGATTTGAGTTGGAAACCCAGATTGGGAGAAAACCACTTGAAAATATTTCACCAATAAATGCCAATTCATTTGTAAGCAACTGTCTGTGAGAATACTAATCCTTTGTAGGTATCAACCTACAAGTAGATGAGGAAAATGTAAGGCCCTACCCATGGCTTCCTAGTTAAACTTTGAAGTTATATCTGGTTGACAATCTAATTTCATGAAGTCTAAAATTCAAGTTATATCTCTTTGTCTTAACAGGACAATAAAACCATATTCATTTACATGACAATAATTTCTTTAATACATAGTGAAATTTAATTCAAGAAAAAAGATAATTTATAATTTACCTCTTGAAGAAGAAGGTTGTGTTGACTTGTTGTTGAGTGCCTTGTTTTGTTGAAACTGAAACTGCCTGAAACTATTTCCTCCCAACGAGCTAGGAATAGAGCCTCTCCGACTCTCTAGCTCCAGGAAATCAAATTTCCTAGCCCCCGAGCTCAAAATCCCAACAACAACCGTCTACTAATAAAAACCCTCAAATAAATTTTGCATCCTTCCTCCACTTCAAAATTTTGTTGCCTACCCCCTTTTCTGGTTTCTCCTTCTCCTTCCAACCAAAAAAAAATGAATCCCTTCTCCAAGTCCAACCCCCTCTTCCTTACCCTTCTCTCTCGAATCCTCCTCCCCATTCAATTCCCATCTGGCTTATCTTTTCTTTAATTCCTTTACCTACCTTTAATACAATAAAATAATCCCCTCCCTTTTGTTACATTACTTAATTCAAAGTAATGAATAATAAAATGATTAAAATCTTATTATTTCAATAATTAATTTAATTTACCCTAATAAATTATGATCATTTATTTAATCAAATTGGGTTGTTACATACACTCACCCTTCAAAAAACTTCATCTCGAATTTATAGTAATTTACAATACAAGGGTAATAATACATGATTCATACATCCAGATCAAATAAGCAACATCATCAATTTAAAACACTTATACATACTAGTGTACATGTGGAATACATATATGCGTAGCTAGCACATACAAGACTCACACATGTACTAATCAAAATAATTATCACATCTAATGCAAATCATGTATGCTTCCAATCCAATCAACAATGCTATTCGTTTCATAAAGAATAATAAACCATTTAAAATATTTGCAGAATCCTTCGATTATAATAATTTAACACAAGCAACATTCGCTTAGATAATTATAGTTTAGTTAAGCAATTTTATTTTAAACAAGAGGAAATGAAGCAGTGCTGCTACACAATTAAAAATACACACACTTTCAACTACTTCTAATCATCCCGCCTCCCTAACCTACTTCCATCTTCCATCCCTATCCTTCATTTGCTGGACTATACCCAAGCGTCAACTATATTGACCTAACTCCAGATAGAACCCGTAAGCAGAAGTGCCAACTACCATGACCAAGCTTCCCCAACAAATAACTAACATTCATCATCACATGTCTAGGGGAGCGTGATCTAATACCATCCTCCCATGAATCTAGGTTTTAGAGGATACACGGTGGGATATTCCTCCACCCCTCCTAATAGAACTAGGGTCAACACCCTATAATGGACCATATAGTGGCACTGTGTTGCTAGTATTTTTTCATTGTATATTCAGTTTCAGGTAGTCTCGCTACTTGAAAAACCTGCACTTGCCCACATATCACAACAATGCATTTAAACCAACATTATTTCACATACAAAGATTCATACCATACCATTTCTCGGTTGATGTTCACGACATTAACTGTTTATTATCATTATTCTTTGGCTATTTCATAGCCCATTAACTTGCATATTAGTTTATAAAACAAGTCATACATATCTATACATTATTATCATGTAAATGCATTTAATCATATGATTAACTCAGTATTCACGTACCAACAACTTTAAATTTCAAAAATTTCAAGCTAGAATTAGGTTGCATAATACCCATCATAATTCAAATAATGATAAACATTCACAGTATTGACATTCACATAGGTCCATATGTCTAAAATTTTCAGTGTATCATTAATAGTTTCATAGTTAATAAGCAAATAAGATACAATTAGGCAATAAGTAATTTTAGTTGTCATAGTCAAAATGTTGCATTACGTACACCCAACCTTTGAGAAACATATTCCCGAGGTGGTAAAAAAAAGTGAGGATGATTTTGTCGTAAGGTCTCTGCATTGTCTAAAGTAGCAGATCATGGGCTATGCTTGTCCCACTGGACTTTAAATTGGTCTACCAAATGATTCATGAGTTGTCGGACCCTATGGTCCAATATGCATAATGGTTCGACCATGATGGTTCCTACGTCTGAGACCTGCAATTCCTTCCAATTTAGCTTGTGAAATTCGTCAACAACATAATGACATAGAATAGATACATGAAAAACATTATGAGTTTTATGCAAGTGGGATGGCAGTACGAGAAGATAGGCAACGGGTCCAGTTCTCTCTTGGATTTTGAACGGTCCTATAAATCAAGGTGACATATTTGTCCATTTCCCAAATTGAATGGTACTCTTATTAGGCCTGATACGAGTGAAAACCTGATCTCTAACTTTATAACCTCGATCAGTCCTATGTGCATCAAAATAACTTTTCTGTCTATCCCGTGCCTTCTTTAATTGTTGTCTAATCTGAATCACCTATTCCTCCATCCCTTGAATCAGTTCTGGCCCTACTGTCACTCAGTCTTCTAACCTTTCCCAACTCAACGGTGTCATGCATGGCCTTCCATACAAAGCTTCATAGGGTGACATTCCTATGGAGATGTGAAATTTGTTATTGTAGGCAAACTCTACCAAAGGTAGGTACTTATCCCAATGGGTTCGATTATCCATAACATACATTCCAAACATGTCTTCCATAACTTGATTTACTCTTTCAGGTTTCCCATCCGTTTCAGGATGATATGTTGTGTTGAAGTTTAATTGAGTCCCCAACGTTGACTGCAAACTTGTCCAAAACCTAGAGGTAAATCAAGAGTCCCCATCTGAAATGATCGTCTTGGGTAACCCATGTAGATAGATGGATTTACTTATAAAATACGTGATACATCAGTGACATCATAAGTGTCTCTAACTGGAATAAAATGAGCACTCTTGTTCAACTTATCAACTATAAGAAGAATGGAATTGTGCCTCCATGATGCGAGTGGCAATCCCACAACGAAATCCATAGAAATGAATTCCCACTTGGAAATAGGAACATGATGCGGTTGTAGGAGACCTTCTAGGTGGTGATGATCAACCTTCACTTGCTGACATTCAAGGCACTTGGCGATGAAATGGACTACATCACACTCTCTTAGATTAAATTTTAATGGAACCAAGGAGAAGATATGTGGTCTTCTGCTCAAGGAATTTGTGAAGACATTCTCCTTTCCCTTGATACATGAAATTCCAAAATTGTACTCACTCATAAACTCACTCCATTGCCTCTGCCTAGCATTGAGATCCCTTTGAGTGAAGATATGCTTTAAGCTTTCATGGTCCGTTTTGGGCTCAAATATTCGTCCCACTAGATAATGCCTCCAAATCTTCAAGGCTAGCATTACATCTGCCAACTCTAAATCATGAGTAGCATATATCTCCTCATGTTGCTTCAAATTTCTTGATGCATATGCTATCACTCCCCCATCCTGCATTAGAATGACCCCCAATTATTTCTTTGAGGCATCCGTGTAGACTGTGAAGTCTTTCTCCATATCCGACACTCGTAGAATTGGCACACTGGTTAGTAACCTCTTAATCTCGATGAATGAAATATCTCATTCCTCTATCCATTCATACTTTATCCCCTTGTGTTGCAAGGTGGTTATGGGTTTCGCTATCTTTGAGAACCCTTCCACAAACCTTCGATAATAACCAACTAGCCCCATGAAGCTTCTCACCTCATGAACATTTTTCGGCATTGGCCAATCCATAATGGTCTTCACCTTTTCTGGGTCCACATAAATTTCTTCACCGAAAATTATATGACATAAATAATGAATCTCTTTCTGGAAGAAAGAAAACTTTGACAACTTTCCATAATGCTTGGTCTCTCTAAGGCATGACAACACCACTCACAAGTGTTCCTCATGTTCTCTTTCATTGTTAGAATGGATGAGGATATCATCAATAAATACCTATACAAAGCGATCTAGGTACCTTTAGAATACACCATTCATGAGGCTCATGACTATTGCTAGTGCATTGGTCAAAACAAAAGATACTGCAATGAAATCATAATGTCCAAATTGAGTTCAAAAAGCAGTTTTGGGAATGTCACCTTCCTTAATCCTTAACTAGTGATACCTTGATCACAGATCAATTTTTGAGAAAAATGTTGCTCCCTTCATCTGATCAAAGAGATCATCTATCCATGGCATTGGGTATCTATTCTTCACTGTAGCATGGTTCAAGTCCTTGTAATCTATGCATAGTCGTAAGGAACCATCCTTCTTCTTGAAAAATATTACTAGCGCACCCCAAGGTGAAACACCGGGCCTTATCAACCTTAAGTCAAGTAGTTCCTTCAACTGCATCTGCAACTCACAAAGTTATGGCTCTGTCATCCTATATGGAGTCTTTGAAATTGGATTTGCACCATGTTTTAGCTCGATGGTAAAATCAAGCTTCCTCTCAGGAGGTAACCCTGACAACTCTTTCGGAAAAACATCCTTAAATTCCAACAATATTATATACTGATCCATAGAGGGTCCTTTCCCTTCATTGACTGCTTCCACTACATATAATCAACAAACTTGCCTCATGCAACATTTAACCTTCATTGTTGAGATAAAGTGTAGAGACACCTTCTTCCGTATACCATGGATCTCTACCGACCTTCCTTCATCATCAACACAAAGAACTGTCTTCGCAAAAAAATATACCATATCTCGACGAGATTCTAACCAATCCATCCCAATGATTAGATCATACATCCCTAGGGTAGTGACATACACCTTAAACCTAGTAGTAAACACTCATAGATCTAAAAGACAATTATCGATGCTAGGTCCTACTACTTGTTTTTCCCCTGAATCCATCTCAAATTGTTTGAATTCATCATGCTCATAGATTTCCAACCCACACTTTTCTAATGCACAAGGTGAAATGAAACTATCTGTAGCACCATAATCAAATAAAATTATAACATTGACAGGATTTAGCGTACCTGACAACTCCACCACAATGGATTGATGTTATTTCTGGCAGTTATTAATTGCTACATAAATATGGTGGCTACTACTCGCTCTTCCCATCGAGGCCTTTCCTTCTCTATGCACAAAGCTTGGTTGTGACTCTGGACAGTCACGTTGGTAATGGGGTCCTCCACACCCCCAACAAGTGACAAGAGATGGAACCTACACATTGCCCTGTCATGGTCTCTGAAATGAGTACCTTCCCCTGCAACTCCTTCCCTTACTAATTGCTCCCCTAGAAAGTTGTAGAATTGCTTGTGTTGTTGGTGATGAGTGGGATGCTGCACTCACTCCATTGAAATCCCTGTTTCAACTGCTCTAGGTGCGACTCTATTTCCATAAGGAGGTGGCATAGAGGTTCCTCCCCTAGAGAAGGTCCTAGGGGCCTTCCCCAAAAATCCAAATGACTATGGAATAGTCAATCTCATACCTTCGTTTAAGCTCATATGCTCTTCTACGTAATGAGCATTTTCAACTTCTTCGGCTATTGACGATGGTTTCCACATCCGCATCATGCCCCTTATCTTAGGGTTTGACCCATACAAAAAACATTCTGATTGTCATTGATCGATATCCATGTATGAGACATACTTTACTAACTCCATGAACCTGATTTCATACTCTTCCACATTTCGGTTTCTCTGAATTAGAGCATGAAATGCTCTTGCCTATTGTTCTTCGTAGTAAGCCAACAAATATTTTCTTCGGATCCTTTCCTCAAAAATATCCCAAGAGACAGTGTTTGGGGTAAGGTGCAACTACGTCTCTAGATTAGCTCACCAGTTCAAGGCACTATCTCTTAACTGAAAGACCACTATCTTTGTTTTTGATGTGGAAGCATAGTCCCTCAAGGCAAAACATCTCATCATTCCTTCCAACCATGCCTCGACACGTTCACTTGCATGTCCTCCGACAAACTATGGAAGTTTGATTTTCTGTAGTTCTCTAGTGATATCCCCTGGTGGAGGCCCTCCCTCTTAGTCCCTCAACGCTTCAGGGTTACCAACTCCAGATGGCAGGGGTTCTGCTTCGACATTTCCTGACCAATATCCATTTAATGTCTCATTAATAGCCTCTAAGGAGTGAAAAATGAGAGCTAGCTCAGGCAATGGTGGTGGTGGTACCGGTATCGGTGGTCCTTGCGACAATGCCCCTCGGCCTTAATTTCCCCGAGTCCTAACCATATTGATTGAATGAATCTGCGTTCGACCAAAGCTTATTAGAAAAGGGTTTAAGTCATTCAACGTTTTACTCAACTTAAAATTTCAACGTAGGGTTAAGCGTAAGTTTCTTTATACTTATCTATAAAAAACATTACTCCTATAAGGTAAGTGGCTAAAGGTCAGGGTTAAAGTATCTAAGCTTGGTAACTTGTCCAGGTAAGACACTAATTCCCTCGCTTTGCTAACTATGCTAGCACTGTGGGTTACTCACCAATTTCTCTAATCGAATTCTTTAATCAAGTGTCTAACCTTTCCATATAATACTTATACTCTTATAAATATTATATTTTTATCGAGAAGAAAAGTTAGTTGAGAATTGCAAAGAGACATTGTATATAAAACAAGCAGAAAACATGAAGTTGATGTCGCAATTGCTTTAATGATCTTGGGTGAGGCCATCTATGAATGAACAATGATAAAACTCATATATCTCATCCTTGGTTGATTCTGAGACATGCCATTGACCAAAAAGGAGTTGAAACCCTGCTTTTGATAGTAAATCTACTAGAGAGTTCTGATCCTTGTAGACATGTTTTAAAGCAACGAAATGAAGAGTGTCCACAAACTTGAAAATATATTCCAATATAGGAATCATAAAAACATTGTAGCAAATTTGAACTTTACGAGCCCAGTTGATGACATTCACAGAATGCCCAAAAATTTGGATGGATTGAATCCCCTTCTCCCCAACAAATTGGAGTAACAATTTTAAAGACAGAAGCTCAACATAATTATTTTTCCCCTAACCCAACCCCATTTTTATTTTAAATAAATGGTTATCAGAGATATACAACACCACTCGACCCCCACAAGATTGATTATCATTCTGGGAAGCACCGTAAAGAAAGGCCCAGGGCCTTGAAAACTCAATGAGTTCAGGCTGGGAAACTCAGATAGCTAGAATATCCTTTTCCTGAGGAAAACGTGTTAGAATCGAAAGTCCTTGCGAAGCAATGAGATCTGGTAGTGTGGTCTTATCCTTGAAGATGATAGAGATATGTGCCAACCAAATTCCCCAGTAGAATATCAAAGGAAGGGATTTGATTTTCTTGTGTTCAAGAACTCGAATCCAATCCTTCCATGCATGTTCCAAAGAGGGGCCCTCCCAAACACATGCATGTCTTATAAGGGTTGAGGTATCTTGTTGAACTAGCTGAGTAAAATGACATGAGATAAGAATACAAACAATAGATTCATTTTCTGCTTTACATAGAGGGCGCCAACCTGGGCCAACACACTACCTCTATCTCATATTGTCCCAAGTAGGGACCTTGTCCTTTATAGAATACCACATGAAAATTTTAGCCTTATTAGGACATTTTAACTTCCATAAACCACTCCACCACCAGCAAGGATCCCTTCGAAGAAAATTAATATTTAGAGCAATATAACCCAATTTGGGAGTATAGACCCCATGCAAAGCCTTTTTCCAGACCAGTTCGTCCTCTCGATCAATAAGCCTGATATGCCCAGGCCTAAGATCTAAGATATAATTGTCCCATAAAAAATATAGTTTTTTATCTAATCCAAAAGAAGTAGAGCTCCTCCACCCTTGTAGCCACATGAAAGTTGAAATCGGGTCCAAAATTTGATGTAAAAAATGAATATCATGTAGATGGAGCCTAGCAATAAGATCATTTAGAAGAATATGTGAGTTCCCGCTCCCTGGCCAGGGATTATCCCTGATACAAGCATGATTACCTCTACCAACTCTCCAGGCCAAACCATCACCCATCATCGGGAAAGAAGAAACCACAACTTTCCTAATTATGGAGCAATTCGAATGAGACTTTACTGATCTCTGAATCCATTCTTGCAAAGAATCCGGATAAATGTATTTATGTTTCACCATAGTGGTCCATAATATGTAAGTCAAAATAAGACACCTACTGACTTTAGCTGCCAATGCTTTTGAGAACAATAAAATATTCTTTAAACCCCAACTACCCAAATCTTTGGGCCAAGCAAGTCACTCCCATTTTTCCCATGGCAGAGTATACTAATATTGAGACTTAGACCATATGAATCTAAAGAATATATGCCTGGCCTTTTCTAAAATTCCCTTTGGAATCCACGTAAGAGACATCCAATAAACATGGATGGCTTCCAACATCGATTTTTCCAGGGTTAACCTTCCAACCCTAGACAACCACCAAAAACTCCAGAATTTCAGCCTCTTTGCCATCTTGGCTAGAATCCACCTCCAATCCTCTTTGCGATAGAAGTTAGGCTTTAGCTGAAACCCCATATATTTTATACCATCAAAGAAATACTGAGTCAGAAAAGGGAATAAAGATCGATAATCTTCGACAAACTCTTCCTCCAACCCATTGATTGTAAGGATAGATTTTTGAGGATTGATTATCATCCCTCTGGCTGAACGAAAGAGATTAAGGATTTCTGCTAACTTCTTCGCATCCCTTGGTCAACTAATGCAAAAAATAATCACATCATCGACAAAAAGAAAATGTGTAATTCTAAGTCCTAGGACGATCAAAATACCTTGAAATCCCCCTGCATTGACAATCGACCCAATGGATCTGCTTAAACCCTACGCTACCAGAAGAAAAAGAAGATGGGAGAGAGGGAAACCTTGTCTAAGGCCCCTTTTCTAAGTGAAAAAAGGTGAGATTGCACCATTAATGACCACTGAAAAGGAGATTGAAGAAATGTAGACCATCACCCATTTGATGAAAGGAACCTCAAACCTCAAGTGAGTGAGAATAAGCCTAATGAAGGACCCGTTTACACGATCATATACTTTTGAGAGGTAAATATTCAATATTTCCCCTTGATATCTAGAGGTATTTAGGCCGTGAAGACCCTTCTGAGCCACCCCAATAGCTTCATGAATCTGACGACTTTCCAGAAATCCAATCTGTTCTTGAGATATAGAGTCCAATAAAATAGGTTTTAACCGTCGAGCTATAATTTTTGCCACAATTTTATAGATGTAGTTGCATAAGGAAATAGGCCTAAAATCATCAAAAGATTGAGGATCATCCACTTTTGGAACGAGCATAATAAAATTTGAGTTGAAAGGGGCATGTATTCTCCCATTTTTTCTAGATTCCTCAACAACTTTAAGAGGATCAACACCAATAAGCTCATAGAAATCAATATAAAATTCAACCATCCACCCATACGACTCCAGGCTCTTATCTTTAGGGAAACTATGGAGCGTTTATTTTAACTCAACTTTAGATAATTAAAAAAATAAATATCTATGTCCCTCCTTATCCACAAATCTGGGGAAAAAAACGCTAATCAGACAATATCAACACTATTATCTTGAAAAGTGTCTGGAAATGATTTTTGCCCATCTAGGTAAGACCCTCAAAGGAAGAACCTTCACAACCCTCATGATCCTTGAGTTTCCAGATGGTATTTGAATCTTTCTGGCCTTTTTCATAAGCTTGGAATAATTTGGTGTTCTCATCCCCTTTGTCTAGCCAGATAGCCTCACTCTTTAGTCTCCAGGCAACCTCCTGGTCTGCTAGCAATTTCTTTCATCAAGTCTCAAGAGCCTTTATGTCATCTCGGGAGGATGCCAAAGCAAAACCAACATCAACAGATTGATAAATTCGATTGAGTTAGGCTTCAATTTTCCTTAGTTCTTTCTCATCATTTTTTCCTCTTCTCATGAGCCCAAGGGATCACTAGTTGCTTAATTCTTTTAAGATTTGCCACAAATTGCCCTGCAACAGATTGACCATTACTTGCATCATGACCGACCCAATTATCCTTTACAAGGTTATGAAAAGTCTCATCAGAGAGCCAGGTGGAATTGAATTTGAAGGGGGATGCATGTTTTTTAGGACCCCCTTCGATCTCCAAACAAATCGACGAGTGATCAGAATCCCCCCCACTACCAATCCATTGACGAAACTAAAGGGGAAGCTCCATCAGTTTTTTTGAGACTAGGAATCAGTCTAACCATTTTTCCACTGAGCATCCCCAGTCTACATGTTCCTCCAAGTAGGAATAAGCTTCCGTGGAGCAATATCCAAAAGACCGTTTGCTCACAAAAGATGAGTGAATAGACCAGATTGGTGATCAGGGTGGGCATTTGGGCCCCAAATTTCGACCTCCCCCAAAGAAAAATTTAGGTCCTCACCCAGAATGAGATTATCAACCTTGAGCAAGCCAATCTTGAGAAGAGAGTCTCAGAAAGTGTCCCTCTCAACACAAGGACCACACACATTTAAAAACCCAAATTCCAAACCCACACCTTCCACGAGAATTTCCACTTAGATATAAGAAGCTAGGGCCCACTAATTCAAAATCTTAACTTAGCGGAAGTGCCACCCAATCGCCAAACCCCCCAACTTTCCATTTGCATAAATACACGTGAACTGCTAGATAGGAAGCAACGTTTCTAGATTTTGAGTCACAAAGACCACATCTACCATCGTTTCTTGGATAAGAATAACACCAGGCTAATAAAGAGTAACCAACCACTTCAGGGCATATTTCTTTTGGGGACTTGCTAGACCCATACAATTAAATTTGAGAAATTTCATGGGGGAACGCCATCATGGGTGTTCACTTCTCTAAGAGCCCCAAGAATAGACCATTTCTTGCTTGAGGCAATTTCGAGCAAAGCTCGATTTTGTTACTTTGAGAGATGGGAGATACAACCATGACCCTTCTTTGATTTGTGGGAGTCAGGATTTGAGCCTAGCCTATAACCACCTGCCAAAGGGGCCAAGGGGAATCTGCTCTGAAGTTGAAAGCGAATTTCCCTTTCCTCAGAGCCATCAACAAAAGGTCTGTCATAGGATCAAGAAGATGGGGAGCCAGGAGGGGACGCTTGGAGAAGGGAACATGAAGTGATGGGTGGAAACGTGGAAGAGGGGGAAATAGAGTCTTCCCATTTAGCCAAAGTATTAGGGAAAGGGAGATCTTGAAGGGATAGGAAACAATCCATTTTGATAAATTTAAAAGCATGAATCAAAGCATTATCATGAGGGGGGAGAGAAAGGTGCATACCCAGGAGAGAGCCATAAGGATGTTGTGAGGTAGACCCCTGGGGAGAAACATATTTCCGATAGCCTGAAAACACTTGACAGAGCAAATATGAGGTGGAAGGTCGAGCAAACACACCCAAATAAGGATGGAATCCAACCGTTCACTAGAAGCATCAAAGGTAGTATCCCACATTTTTAAGAGGACCGAAGAAGAATCAATAAATCAACATCTCTAAAGATCAGTGTTTTCCTGAGAAACCTTCACAAGTTTGATCATAAACCACCCCTTAAAGAGACGATTGATCTTCGGGGGAGGGTTAAAAATTGAACCCCAGGAGGAAGTCGCCCACACCTTAAGGGTTTTCTCACTGAAATACTGACCATAAGCTTTCTCGACAACAATTTTATCCGCCATCTCAATGAATTCAACCATAGCTAAATCTTCTCCTAAAATAATATTTGAGTCCTCTTGAGAAGCCGATACACATTTATTTTTCCTTCGACGCTTGGAACAAGAAACATTGGACAAAGGACTTGGATGGGTTAAGGGAAGAGCAACTTCCAATTCCCCCCCACAATCACCATCCTAACCTTTTATATTCGCGGGGGGCAGATTTGGAGCAATTAACCCTTCCGAATGCGACGAATGAGATTGACCAGAAAACATGCCCAACCCAATATCAAGGTAGAGGTAAGAGGTCATAAAATATGGATCCATAACCCAAAAACCTTCAGGGCTTTGGATCATAGAAGACAGATCGAAACAATGTATACCTTTAAAGCTTGGAACCGACATAGATAGTCCTTCCAAGAGAGAGCTAGGCAGGGTGGGCTCCAGAAATAACCAAGATACTTGAGCCGAAGGCATCAAACACAAATGATCCTGGGAATAGGAGGTGGGAGAGACCACCTAATACGAACAAACCCCAATGAAACTTGAGTGAGGTAGAGAAGATAGATCCTAAAACTTAGAGTAAACAAAACCCAAGTTTGAAACCTCAGAAGACGAAGGCTTGAGCACCAGACCTAATAAGGAGCCAATAATAGCTACATCGGAAACACGATAAGGAGAAGAAATATGAGAAAAGGTCCTACTCCAATCCTCCATATTAGCCTCCGAAAGACACAAATCCAGAGAAATAAGGGAGGGATGCTCACTGGCTTTTCCCAGGCCAACAGTTTTGAAGGGTCCGATGAATAGTCCACCTCATCATCATATATCGCCATATTTTAAAGGTAGACAACCACAAAATAACCTTCTCACCAAAGAAAGATCCCTCCACCATCCTCCGACCACAACCTAGTTAAGACAACCATAGAACTTGTCAGAAAGGAACAAGAATGAGGGTTTGATCTTGCAGAATAGAAAGGAAACTGTATATCCATCTTCAATCAAATCACTACATCATATATACATATACACACACATATATATATATATATTTTAAAATTTTTACAATTTAATTATAAAATAAAAAATTATTTAATTATTAAATAAGATAATAATTACAATGTATTAAATTTTTTTTTTGAATAAGGGTGGGCATCGTGGGACCTTGCATGAGGCCCATGTGCCCCATTTCTCTCTGCATCTAGGATAATATATATATAAAAAAATACCTTGCTGAAACCCTACCGCCCCCCCTCACTCGCACTTCACACTTCACTATGCCCTGACCACCTCTTCCTCTTCAACTGCGAGCCGAGGGTTTGACCCTGTCTCCACGACTGGCTGTTTGAAGGATGCCGCTATGGCTACCAGACAACTTCCTCCTTTCTTCGAGTTCTAGCCATGAATCTATACATTATCCAATGAAGTTTGGTTGGGCTTATGAACAATGAGGAGGAAGGGTGGCCATGCAACCGACCCTTCCTGTTGATATTATGGTAGCTGCGAAAGGTATTAACCTCCACATGTAACCTTTGACTAGAATAGAATTTTTTGAAAGCAAGAGAAACCCTAATCAGGTGTGTAAAAACCCTAGAAGACAAGTCGGCTTAGTAGAATAAATAATGTTAAAGGATTACCCTCGATAAAGAGAAGTTGGCCTAGACAAGTGACAAGAAGGACTATAAGTAGAAGGAACTTGAGCTCATTTGTACATACACCTCACTCACTCTCTTAGAAAGGATAGGGCAAGTTTGGAGCTGTAGTTGCAAGAAAGGAAGATGGATCTTCTGGGGTGTTTTTTGGTCTTTCTCTCTAATGCTATCTAGCCTAAGATATGTGCCCTACCTTCTAGTATCTTTTGGTGGCATTCTTGGTAAAATTCTTGGTGCTATGATGATATTCTTGGTTGTAGCCTAAGAAGTGCAACTGCAACTGCTGCAATTGAGTATTGTTCTTGTTCTGTGGTTGTGGAGACTCTCTCTCTTGTGCGCTACCCTTGGAGGAGGTGTGCTCTCCTTGACTTGTGATGTTGTTGCAGTTGGATGGTGTTTTCTGGTTCCATCTCATGCTACTACTACAACTTGGGTTTATCTGTTGGGTATAGTGTGGCTTTCCAGAATCATTCTATCTAGTAAAGGTTAAGGTGCTCGGGGGTGGTTGCATACATATGGTTGGGTGACAGTAGTGATATTGTCTATGGTGAAATGAGCACATGAATATTTTAATAGGTTATGGTCCCACACTACCTTCATAACAGTCTAACCGCTGGAAGGTAGATCGAGAGTTCGTTGTCAAGCTCATTGTAGCACCAGTTGCAACTACAACTAGGGTTTATGATTTTGCAGCTGCAACAAACCCTAAACTAAAGTCTTGGGCACTTTTAGTGAAACGTTTGGCATAATTCTTGGATATTCTAGTGCACCTTAGCCTAGCGCACCCTCTAGTGCCCTCAACCAACAAAAAACATCAAGTTTGAATTCTTGGTCAAAGTCAAATGTTGAATCGTCAAAGTCAAAGTCAAACATTGACTTTTGGTCAAAATTGAGTTTTGTGATCAAAGTTGAAATTTCAGGGTTTCTAGCTTGTTCTAATCATTGAACCTTTTTTATTTAGTTTCTAACCTCTTCTTGTCAAGATGGTGCCTAGTTTCAGATTAGAAGACAAGTTGAACAATGATAAAAATTTCAAAGGTATGCACTTGTATATGCTTTTCAAGTTATATCATCCAACAAAGCATGAGTGTGTTTGAGGGGAAGTACAAGAGACATTGTCCAAACAATAATTTTAAATTCAGCACATTCAGAGGAACAAGCACACCCTACCTAGCAGTTGAGGCTCCAGGTTCCAAGTTTGATTGATCAAGTTATTGAGTTTCAATTTGCACATATCAAGTTTGATAGTTGCTATAGTTGTGAAAACAATCTTTGAAAGGTTCTATTATTGCTACGTATACTTGGTTTCATGTAAGTACTATTGATATAGATGCTTATTGCAGTTTTTTTTGAAATGAACTAACATCTCATCTAGGAGACATTTCTTGTTTTTCTCCCAGGAAGGTCACCTTGGTAATTCTATGATGACTACCATCCTTGTTACCATAGATATGTTCTTATGAATATGCTATTGGAAATACTTTTTCTCTTGTTTTTATTGTTCCGGGAAGGTCACATGCAATAGATCTGAGAAGGAGCTACACTGACATTTGAAAACATGGAGCAGATGACTCCATCTAGTGGAGAGGAAGGTGATCTCACCAAGTACCAATTCTAAAGGAAGTGTGTAAAGAAAAATAATTTTTGGATATCGTTCACTTAGATGTGTGTGGACCAATGTCAACCTCCTCACTAAACAAGAGAGTACACCTTAGATGATTTCAAGACATTCTAAAAAGAGGTCAGGATTAGGAGGAAGCTTACTACTCCCTACAATCCTCAACATAATGGTGTAGTAGAAAGAAAGAACCGATCCATTGAAGAATCTATTAAGGCAATGATGAAGGACGTGGATCTATCCATGTTTCTATGGGGAGAAGAAACTATGACAACTGTATATGTTCAAGAAGTCCTCATCGTATATTGAAGAACATGACTCCAGAAGAAGTTATCTCCAGAAAGAAGACAAGTGTTGAACACTTGAGGATATTTGGTTGTCCTGTCTATATTCATGTTCCCAAGGAAAAAATAAAGAAGTTGGAACCTTCAAGAAAGAAGGGCATATTCATTAGATATAGTGAGTCATCAAAAGCTTACAAAATCTATGCTCCAGGTCAACATAAGTTTGAAATAAATAGAGATGTGACAAGGGAACATCCCAATGAAGAACTAGAAGAACCACTTGAACATGTGGAACTAGTTATTGTACCTGAGATTAAAAAAACAACCAGCATGGTTTGAATCCACCCTATAAAGGAAAAAATATCCCAATGGAAAATTTAGGGAAAGCAAGAGGCCCAAAAAAATTCTCTAGTTATGTGACACTCATGACAAGTCTTGTCGATGCAGAACCTTCCACCTTTGATGAAGTAGTCAAGAAGAAAGAATGGAAGGAAGATGTGATGGAAGGATATCAATCCATCATGAAAAATAATGTATGGGAAATTGTGCCTAGACCTGAAGGAAAGTTTGTAGTCACTTCTAAATGGGTTTACAAGATAAAGCATGTAGTAGATGGGACTATTGATAAATACAAGGCAAGATTAGTGGCTAGAGGGTTATTGCAACAAGAGGGAGAAGACTATGATGAGACGTTTGCTCCAGTTGCCAGATACACCTCTATTAGAACCATCGTATCTCTTGCATCACCCATGGGTTGAAGTTTACATTAGATGGATGTAAAGACCACTTTTCTCAGTGGAGTAATTGGGGAAGCATTATACATAGAGAAACCTCAAGGTTTTCAGGTACACCTGAGAGAAACCTATGTATGAAGAAGGCCTTGTATGGACTCAAGCAAGCTCCAAAATCTTGGTATGAACGAATTGAAAGTTACTTGACGATACCTGCATTTTCCAAGAGCTATGTTGATCCATATCCTTATTAAAAGGTTGTGAATGATGCACCTATGATCCAACTACTATATGTTAATGATTTGTTTCTGACAGGTGCAGGGCCTCTCATTATTCAGTGTAAGAGGGTGTTAGCCTTTGAATTCAATATGAAGGATCTTGGTCTCATGCATTATTATTTGAGACTAGAAGTATGGTAGAAGCATGGTAAAATCTCTCTAGGGCAAAGGGAAGTATATTGTAAAGATACTTCATAAGTTTGGGATGATGGATTGCAAATTCATGGAAACTCCCAAGGTGACAGATCTGAAGAAGCTGAGAGACTTTGATTATGACCTAGAATACTTGTCCTAGTACCGACAGTTGATTGGCTCATTGATGTATTTAGCGAGACATTCACTTTGTTTTGAACACGTTGAGCCAGTTCCATGTGGAACCTAGACATGAGCATTGGATAGATGCAAAGAAAATTTCGAGATATCTTCGTGGGATGCTAAATTATGGTTTGAGATATGCCTCAAACAATGACATACATTTGCATGGATTTACTAATTCATATTGGCCAGGGAGTGCCGATGACAGAAAGAGTACTTCTGGTATATGTTTCAGTTTGGGCCCTGCTATGATATCATGGGCTACCAAGAAACAAAATTCTGTTGCACTCAACACTGCAGAAGAAGAGTATATTGCAGCTTGTGATGCTTATTCGGAAGCAATATGGATCTGTAAAATGATTTCTGGACTATTTGATCAAGTGATAGATTCAACTGTGATATATTGCGATAATTAGAGCTATGTGAAGCTTTCAAAGAACCCCGTGTTCCATGACAAGTCGAAGCACATTGAGATCAAGTATTATTTTATCTGTGATAAAGTATAGAAGGGAGAAATGATTCTCCAGTACATTTCCACTGATGAGTAGACAACTGATATTTTGACAAATCCTCTGTCCAAGATAAAGTTTGCATGCTTGAGGGACAAGATGGGACTTGTAGAGATACCCTCCTTTGATTGAAAAGGAGGAGATAACTTCTTTGGTTGGGAGGGAGTGCTGATATATGGCATCATGGATAGTCAATGTGTTGTTGGACATACATTATGTAGGTATAGAATGGTCCAAGAAGAACAAATTGTTGATGGATTGACATTCTCCCCATGGAGAATGATCCAGGTTGATAGATTGTTGATGTACCATGGACAACTATTCTTCTCGGGCATTTCCCAGACATGTAGAATGGTCCAGGACAACTATTCTCTTGGGGATTTTCCCAAATAGGTAGAATGGTCTGTCTCCCTGAGTTCACAGTAGTGACTAGGGTGGGGATTTTTGTGCAAGACAATCATTTTCCCTTAGTTCACAATAGTGGCCAGAGGGGGGAAAATGGTACAGGACAGTCATTCTTCTAGGATGTATGTCTGGATTAGAAGAATGGTCCTTGTAGCCCATGATGTGGCTTTCAACATCTGGGAGGATTGGATTTCTTCTAAGAAGTATGTCCAGATTAGAAGAATGGTCCTTGTAGCCCATGGCATGGCTTTTAACATCTATTGGGATAATCGTTCTTCCTGTGTCATAAGTAGTGACCATGATACGAAGAATGATCCCTATATCACTCTGTTGAGTGAGTGACTTATGCAAGACACACTATTGAGTGTGCTAAGTCCAACACATGACTTATTCAACATCATGCCCGATTACTCAGATGGAGTATGGCCTCGAGAGATGATGTAGACAATGATATGATTTGATGCCAGGAGACTTTTGTATTGCATGGTGATAACTTGTGCAACTATTAGTTGATTGCAGTGGAGACTATGGGTCTCTGGACAATAGCTATGGGCTACTATGGTGGATGTGTTCCATTGGTAGTGACTGTGTATCACTAGATAGTAGCCATGCGCTACTAAGAGTGGTTTTGTACCATTGGATAACAATTGTGTACTACTATGAATCGACACCGTTGTGATCTATTGGATGGCATTGTAGTAACTATGGGATACTACCCAATTTCCATGGAGACTACCAGTAGTGTTGAAGGTGTTTCCTTGGCCAGTGTGCCAACTAGTAGTGTTGGAGGTGATTGCAAGCTAGATGGATAGTGATGATGATGCTTGTGACTTGATCTGTGTGATCATGAGATATCCCGTGTGGCTATGATGATTCTACTTGTAGAATGGTATGCAAGACTATGTGAGCCTTTCCCATACCATGTGAAATGGATGGATTTGTTTGATACCATTACAATTAATACCTCCCTAGGTAGGAGTGAGTGTTGATATTATGGTAGTTGCAGAAGGTATTAACCCCCACATGTAACCTTTGACTAGAATAGAATATTATGGAAGCAAGAGTAACCCTAAACAAATGTGTAAAAATCCTAGAAGACAAGTCAAATCAGTAGAATAAATAATATTAAAGGATTACCCTCCAAAAAGAGAAGTTGTCCTAGACAGGTGACAAGAAGGACTATAAATAGAAGGTGCTTAAGCTCATTTGTACACACACCTCACTCACTCTCTCAGAAAGGATAGCACAAGTTTGGAGCTACAACTACAAGAAAGGAAGATGGATCTTCTAGGGTGTTTCTTGGTCTCTGTCTCTCTAGCATTATCTAGCTTAAGATATGCGCCCTACCTTCTAGTATCTCTTGGTGGTATTCTAATATTCTTGGTAGTAGCCTAAAAAGAGCAACTACAACTGATGCAATTGAGTATTGTTCTTGCTCTGTGGTTGTGAAGACTCTCTCTCTTGTGCGCTACCCTTGGAGGAGGTGTGCTCTCCCTTTCTTGTGATGTTGTTGCATTTGGATGGTGTTTTCTGGTTCCATCTTGTGCTAGTGCTGCATCTAGGGTTTATTTTTTGGTTCTAGTGTGGCTTTCCAGAATCATTCTATCTAGTAAATTTTAAAGTGCTTGGGGGTGGTTGTATGCCTATGGTTGGGTGAAAATAGTGATATTGCCTATGGTAAAATGAGCACATCAAATATTTTAACACTTCCTCCTCTCACCGCAGGAGTCGACCGCAGATAAAAAACACACGCACAACCTTGGGCAAGGCCGAAGCTTCCTTGCCTCAGACGAGTTCGAAGACGACCTAGTTTCCTCTCCCGGTGCTTACCAGTTCGAACCCAGTTGATCCCTCGTCAGTAAATAATTATTCTTGACATATAATTTGGTCACCAGTTTGAACCTGGTTGGGCCCTCGTCTCCTCTCTCTCTAGGGCCAACTTCATTTTTTCTCCAACAACTTGCTTAGGATCTCAACGGGGTTGTAACCTCCTTTCTGTACTATCCTTTTTTTTTCCTTTGCCCGACCCTAACATGTACAAACATCACCAAGGTTGGTGTTGAAGGTTTAAGGGGCTAGTTGTGCAAGGAGGAGATTGAGAAAATAGTGGTTGTATGCAGAGAGGGAGTTCTCGAGGTCGAGTGGTGTTGAAGGTTGTAAGGCTCGGTTATGATCATAAATTTCTCAGGTTCAAATCCCTTTCCGACGTGTATATGCACTTGTGGTCTAGTGCTAGAACTGTACCCTGCCACGGTACAAACTCGAGTTCGATTCGTAGAAGGGAGAGATGGAAATTTCAGTATGGCAACAACCTGCCCATGGTCAGCCTGGTGGTGTGTGACAATGGATGGCGGTCCAACCCAGGGTGCGACCACAACATTGCCGGTTTAGGGTATATAAAAAAATTAAATTAAATTTAAAATTATATATATATATATATATATATATATATATATATATATATATATTCAGAATTAATATTTCGTTTCCGTTAGTATATAGTAATTAGTTCATATACATTTCATAATCTTTTGTTTATTTTACAATATTTCTAAATCTAACTCTGTTAATTTTCAGTCTATGCAGGTGAATATTAGTACAGGTGGTTGGAACAGGGGAGTCTTTTTTTATTTTATTTTGGTGCATACTCTCTCCTTCAGGTTTCTTCTAGGTAGTCTTCATAGGGTTTATGGTATGTAAATAAAAGGTTTCTAGGCTGTAAATAAAGGGTTTCTAGGCTGTAGGTTAGGAGTTGTTTTTGGGGAACATATTATACATTTATGTGGGTGGTCAAGCCCTAGGTTTCAGTTTTGAAACCGACCTCTAATACCATATGTAAGACCCTACCCATGGATTCCTAGTTAAACTTTGAAGTTGTATATGGTTGAAAATCTAATTTCATGAAGTCAAAAATTCAAGTTATATCTCTTTATTTTAACAAGACAATAAAACCATATTCATTTACATGACAATAATTTCGTTAATACACAGTGAAGAAAAATATAATTTATAATTTACCTCTTGAATAAGAAGGTTGTCCTGACTTGTTGTTGAGTGCCTTGTTCTGTTGAAACTAAAACTGCATGACACTGTTTCCTCCCAGCCAGCTAGGAACACAACCTCTCTAGCTCCCTAGCTCCAGGAAATCAGATTTCCCGGCCCCTGAGCCCAAAATCCCAACAACAATAGTACACTAGTAAAAACCCACAAAGAATTTTTGAATCCTTCCTCCACTCCAAAATTCTGCTGCCTTCCCCCTTTTCTGGTTTCTCCTTCCCCTTCCAACCAAAAAAAATTGAATCCCTTCTCCAAGTCCAACCCGCTCTTCCTTATCCTCCTCTCTCGAATCCCCCTCCCCATTCAATTCCCATCCGCTTTGTCTTTTCATTAACTCATTTGCCTACCTTTAATACAATAAAATAATCCCCTCCCTTTTGTTACATTACTTAATTCAAAATAATAAATAATAAAATGATTAAAATCTAATTATTTCATTAATTAATTTGATTTACCCTAATAAATTATGATAATTTATTTAATCAAATTGGGCTGTTACAAACACCAATCATCTTGAGCACCAACTCAATGAATTCAGGTGCCAACCTGTAAGTAGTTGAGGACACCAATCCTCTTGAGCACCAATTCAATGAATTCATGCACCAACCTGCAAGTAGATGAGGTCACCAATCCTCTTGAGCACCAACTCATTGAGTTGAGGAACCAACCTGCAAGTAGATGATGACACCAATCCTCTTGAGAAAAAAATTCAATGACTTCATGCACCAACGTGTAAGTAGATGAGGACAACAATCCTCTTGTTAACTAACTCAATAACCTAAGGCATCGACCTGTTGACTAAGCATTGACTCAATCATTCCTTGCTCCATCCTGCCACCCTTATTTTTGCATTTGTTCACTAAAACTGTTGAGCTATATTTAGCTTATCCTTTTTAATCTAAAACAATATTTCTTAAATCTCCAGAATAATGTTTCTTCTGTACAGAGCTCTCATGAAAACATCATATTTTCTACAATGTATTCCTCTACATTCTTATTGCCAAATAGAAAATCCTCCTACCATAACAATGCTCCTGCAAATAGTATCAAAACATTTATACAATACAAAGTTCCTTATGCTCACCAATTCATATTACTACAAGGATCATATTCAAGCAATTGCAATATCCAAATCAAGATGCCACCATTCAATCCCTCAATAAAGCTAGAATGATCATCACATCATTGCAAAACATTCTCTACATATTTCTGTAATGATCATATCCCTGCAAGTGCAATGCCTAGAACTTAGGATAATATACTTACGCTCAAGAACTGATCTTCAAGCTAGAACACCATTACACCATCTTAAACATGATTTTATCAGGTCTCTGTACACTCACATCAACTCTCTGCACGTTCGAATGTATTGACTCAGATCCTCTTCAAGTATTCTAATATGCTCTTCAATCACATACCCTAATTTGTCATCAATGTCATTTATATATATAGTTATAACTAATTTTGCGTGGACCAATTTTACGTTGGGTGCAGACCCAAATGATTCTTCAAAACAATGAGGACATTCTTTGTCATTGAAAATATTTGTACAGAGTATATGCCCTAGGGGATTATTTTCCTTTGTTAAATGGTTTAGCTTGACATGCATAGAACCATATGCATGGGACCAGAGGCCTTATTGTGCGGGGATAGACACTCGGTTGGAATCCCAATATGAAGGGGGGCCACAATAACAAGAATGAGACACGTGCCCTCTTCTATGGTGCACATTGCCAAATAACGAGGGGGTATAACCTTTTTAATTATTGCACTTGTTGACCATGTGCAATTAATAATAGTCATTGATATTGATTTTCAATCAGTGGTCATATCTACGCCTCGTGCTAATATCCCCCCCTTTTAAATTGTAATCATTTTAGCAATGCACAATTGATAATAGTCATTGATCTCCTTTGTGAACGAGTAGTTGGATCTCTCTTCACCCACCAAAAACCTGGACTGCTACAAAAACTTGCTTCAACATGTCATCCCCTCAGTGGATTCCCTTACATCAACATGACGTTTCTCAACATCGAGTAATCAAGACTTACAGAGCTTCTCAACAGATGATCTCACYGATGGTCGAGATCCAAGATGGTAGGGGCCGTCGATCTATTATGGGCATCAAATTTCCTTGTTGGTCACAAAATTGAACATGATTGTGCATGCATGTAACTCATGTCACATCCAATGGTTCATAAGCATCATCATTGGTATTTTATTGAAAGCAATAAAGTATTCCATCAATGAGTAATTCCTCAAGATGAGCATCAATATCTAAAGATCCCAAGTTGGCAACTACCTTTTCAACTGTCTCCATCGATATGGTTCATTTTTGCTTTTAATATCTTCAATAGTTCTTCCCACATTGTCAACAACTTCCACTTTGTTAGCTATCTCAACACTTGTATCTTCCAACTCAATGTAGTTTCTATGATCCATAGCCATCCTTCTAAGTATTTCAGGATTTATTTTTGTTCCAATGTATTCTAATTTAACAAGTAATTATGAGTTACCTGAACCACCAAGTAACATTATTAGTGTCTTGTGGGTTTATTCTGCCACTGGAAATCAATGACAACTTACTCAACCATATATGCACCTTAACATCAATGAGAATATACTCAACAATATCCCCCTTTTCCATTGATGACAACTCTACTGTTGAGTTGCTCCCCCTATTAGTGTGTTGTTGAAACCTTTCTTTCTTTCCTACTTTTTTCTCTCCCTGAAAATATGCTCCTTTGGTTTTGATTCTTTCACTCCCCCTTGTTGTATGTTCCTCCAATTTTTCTTCTTTCTCTCCCCCTTTGACATCAAGGACAAAGGGTGTATTCACTTAGGGATCCACTAAACTCCTAATCTCTGTCTTAGGTAGTCAGATACATCTTTAGCAAGGGGCTTGGTAAACATATCTGCAATTTGTTCCTTGGTAGGAACATACTCTAACTTGACAATTTTATCATTGTCTTGTTCCCTTAGAAAATGGTATTTGTTTGGAATATGTTTTGTCTTTGAGTGCATCACTGGATTCTTGGAAATGCTTATAACACCGATGTTGTCACATAGTATGGAAATTTGTTGCTTGTATTCTACGTTAATGTCTTGCAGTGTTTGCTTCATCCAAAGGATTTGTGTGCAACAAGATGTTGCAAAAATGTATTCTTCTTCTGCCATGGATAAGGATATTGAAGACTGTTTCTTGCTTAACCAAGATACTAGACAACTGCCTAAGAATAATGCTACTCCTCTTGTGATGTTCCTATCATCAACACTGCTTTCCTAATCTGCATCAGTGTATGCTATTAAGGTAAATTCTTCTCCTTTTGGATACCATAGTCCAAAATCCATTGTGCCTTTCAGGTATCTGAGAATTCTTTTGAATGCCACCACATGTGATTCTTTTGGTGTAGATTGAAATATTGCAACCAATCTAACAACTTGCACGACATTAGGCCTTGATGCAGTCACATATAAAAGACTACCAATCATTGATCTATACATGGTGTGATCCACCTCTGGTGATTCATCATCCTTACTCAGCTTGCAAACTGTAATAATTGGAGTACTGACAGGCTTGCAGTCTTCCATTTTGAACTTCTTTAACATCTCCTTGATATATTTTGTCTGAGAAATAAATATACCTTTATTTATCCGAGAAATTTGTAGACCTAAGAAGAAGGACAACTCACCTAGCATAAACATCTCAAATTATTTTTGCATGTCCTTTGAAATTTTTTGACTCAGATCATTAGAGTTGCTTCCAAATATGATATCACCTACATAGACCACAATGATAATCATATTTCTAGTTTCCTCTTTGAAATAAATGTTACTTTCTGTAGTTCCTCTCTTGAAACCTTATTGTTGTAGGTACTTATCAATAATTGAGTACTAAGGTCTAGGTGCTTGTTTCAAACCATAGAGAGCCTTCTTCAGTTTGCACACATAATCTTGATTTTCTGACTACTGAAATCCCTGAGGATGCTCAATGAATAATTCCTCCTCCAGGTTTCCATTAAGAAATGCATATTTAACATCCATATGATATAATTTGATACTCTTATAGATTGAAAATGCCAGAAATATTCTGATGGCTTATAGTCTATCCATTGGAGAAAATGTTTCACCAAAATCTACACCTTCGAATTAAGCATAGCCTTTACATATTAACCTTTCCTTATTTCTCACTACTTGTCCATTCTCATTCAGTTTTTTCCTAAAGACCCACTTAGTGCCAATGACATTCTTGTCTTTTGGTCGAGGGACTAGTTTCCAAGTTTGTTTTTTCTCAATCTGATCTAATTCTTCATTGATGGATTTTACCCAATTCTTATCTTTGATAACTTCCTCTAAGTTCTTGGGTTCTATTTTAGACAACATAGACAAATTAGTTTGTTTTGGTGATCTTGTCAATTTTATTCTTGTTTGGACCCCTTCGTTGTTATACCAATAATTAGTTATTTAGGGTGATTCTTTTGAACATACCTTGACGAGGTCTTTGTGTCTTGTCTAGGATCTTCCTCTTTCTCTTCTTCTGCATTATTGTTTTCATTTTCTTCCCATTCTTTTGCATTATCGTTCTCATTGTCTTCCTCTTCTTCACCACAACTAGTTGTTGCTAGCTGGTCAATTGTTTTCATCTTGATCCTTCCAGGCTTTTCATCATCCACTCTTACATTTACACTTTCTACAATTTTGTCTAATCTCAGATTGAAACATCTGTAAGCTTTTCTTTGAGAGGAGTAACCAAGGAAAATACCTTCATCCGATCTGGAGTCAATTTTTCCAAGGTTGTCATCATCTCTCTTTATGTAGCATTTGCTTCCAAAAACCTTAAGGTGTTTAACATTTATTGTCCTGTCTTTCCATAATCCATATGGAGTTTTTTCACTGTTAGCTCAGAGCTGTGCTCTATTCAAAACGTAGACAACTATGTAGACTACGTCCCTCTAAAATATACATGATAACTTATCTTGATTCATCATGGTTCTGGCCATTTCTTGTACAATCCTGTTTTTTCTTTCAACTACTCCATTTTGTTGTGGAGTTCTTGCAGATGAGAAGTGTCTTCTTATTCCACGATATTCACACAATTCATTAAACACATTTGATGTGAATTCTCCTCCATTATCTGATCTTAGGAATTTAATTTTCAGGCCGTTTCATTTTCAACCAATGCTTTGAATGCTTTAATTTTCCCAAAGGCTTTTGATTTATGCTTGAGAAAGGTTACCTAGATCATTCTTGTGTAATAATCAATAAGGAGAATGAAATAACAATCACCTTGCAGACTTTGAGAATTTGTTGGAAGACAGAGATTAGTCTAGATGATTTCTAATGGTCTTGATGTTGAATGTTCCTTGGTTCTGAATTTTACTCTTGTTTGCTTCCCATGTTGACAATGTTTACAAATTGGATTTGAAGGCTTGATGATTTTTGACATGCCTCTTACTGTCTGGTTGTTATTGACCTTGACCAAGTTTTCAAATCTTAAATATCCCATTCTTTTATACCATAACCATCTTTCATCTTTTTGTCCCATACAACATACTTTTCTTCTAATTTTATTTAGAATGTAGACATTATTTGGATTTTTTATTGTTGTTGCTACCAATTTTCCAGTATCTTCTTTACTTATTGTGCATTTCTGAGAGTTAAAAAATGAGTGTGTGTACTTGGTCACACAACTCACTGACACTTAGAAGATCATGCTTCAGATATTCAACCAACATAACATTTTCTGTTGTGGCATGTTTACTTCCAAGGCTGTCTTTACCTTTCCAAATTATCTTTGCAGAGTTATTATCTCCAAATGAAACACTTCCTCCTTTCTCTTTCTCTAGCTTAGGGAATTTGTTTTGATCACCAGTCATATGTTTTGAGCATCCATTGTCTATGTACCAATATTTTTTTTTGTCTTGAGCATGCATTGCTAAATCACATTCTTCTTGATAACTCTTCTCTTATTTCTTCCTCCAAAATTTGGTGGTATTGCTGACAACAATTTGTTTGTCAATAGGGGCATGCATCCAAATTTTGAAGTCCTGAGCTTTATGGCCAAAATTGTTTCATTTATAACGTTCAAGATCGTAGTTAACCAGTGGAGCAAATGAATTTTTGTTTATGTTATCAACAATATTTTTGAAATTATTGTTCACATAATTATTTCTTGGAGCATTGTACATACCTCCATTTCTTCTTTGATCATGCCTTGGATATGCTATGCAGCCTATTGCCTTATGTACCCAATTGTTGCATGAAAAACAATTTCCAAGAAAGAGATATTCATACTTGTTCACAATAGGTCTTATTGGTTTCATCTTTCTGAATTCATTCTCCCCGTGAAGGATAACAAACTCCTACTGGTCATAATTTTCTTCATTGGTGTTCTCATCATGTTTGGTAGGATTGTTCAGGGTCGCAACATAGCTCTTGGGTTCTTCTTTGGTTTTCTGCAATGTGGTGTTGGGATTGTAACCTAGTCTAGTTTTGTCAAAAGGTGATCTTTGGTTATTAAGCATATTATATAACATCGTGGAACTTATTTCAAATTTTAGATTGTTGTTGAACTCTGTTGTAATTGTATCAATTTCCTTTCTTAGGGAAACATTTTCCTTTTCAAAATTTTCACAATCTTCTTCTTTGTTCTGCAATTGATCTTTTATTTCCTTTTAAATTTTCTTTTGTTCTTCTAATTGAGATGCTTGATCAGAGTTGTGTGACAAGTCTTCCTTCAACTGTCTATTATTTCTTCTGAGCCTTTTTATTTCATTTAGAGCATGGAGTAATCCTCCTTCAAGATCAACATCCACATCATCATTTTCTCCAATTTATGGGATGTCATTATTTTCTTCATATTCATTGGAATCTCTTTCTAGGGCCATGAAGAAAAACATCTTCTTCAATCTCTTCATCACTTTCAAAAGATCAATAGTTGTTTTCTTTGGAATATAGATTCTTCTTTTGTTTATGGAAGTATTTGTTCTTTTGAGTTTTATTCTTTCTTCTTTCATTAGGGTTAAAATCATATTTATCTTTGTTGTACTTGTTCTTGTTATGAGGGCATTTGGAAGCAAAGTGTCCTACTTCACCACAATTAAAACATTTCAAAGGAAGCTTACCTTTATATTTTCTTGTTCCTATTTGGATCCTTCTTACAAGTTGTCTTCCTCTACATCATAATCATCATTGGAGCTGTCACTTAATATTTCTTTTCTTCTGCTGGTCTTCTTTGAGGATTTTAAAAATTCTTCTCTTTTAAATACATTTTCTTGTCCTATTTGCATCTCATAGGTTGTAATATTTGCATTCAATTCGTCCACTGTTAGCTTGTCCAAATATTTTCTATATTCAAGAGATGATATCTTAGGATTGAATGCCATAGGAAGTGAACTCCATACTTTTTTCACAATAAAATTTTCATCAACTATTTCACTGAAGCCTCTGATGATGTTTAAAATTCCATCCAGAGGAATAAGATATGTTGCAATGATTTCTTCTTCATCCATCTCCAGGCTTTCAAATTAACTCCTATGACTTTGTATTTTTTCTTTCTTGACTTTACCATCTCCTTCATAAGTTTTCTTCAATTTATCCCACATCTCCTTTGTGGATTTGCAGTGCATAACTTTGGTGAATTCTGATTTTGATAATCCTTCCAGAATTGCATTCATGGATTTTGAGTTAATGTCACTAAGCTTCTTTGCACCTTTATCAAAAAGTGAATTTGTTGGAGTTTCATAACCATTATTGACTGATTCTCAGACATCATATCTTGGTGACTACAGATACACTCTCATTCTGATACTCCATAAGGCGTAATCTGTTCCATCAAAGTATGGAGATTTGCTTAAGGATAGTTTCTCTTGTTTTTCCATGTGAATTGTTGGGATCTACCTTCAAGTGGTTATAATGTTTCTAAAGGAACCTTGCTCTGATACCAATTGTTGAAATATTTAATAGTACTGAGAGGGGGGGGTGAATTAGTACTGGACAATTTAATTTATTTTTCTTCAAAAAAAAAATGCTTCAAACACTTTTATATTTTAATTGCATACAATCATATCATAAGTAAAATGAACATATATCACAATATTAATTAACACATTCACTGTACACAAAGATTTGAGGTGGAAACTCAGATTGGGAGAAAACCACTTGAAAATATTTCACCAATAAATGTCAATTCATTTGTAAGCAACTATTTGTGAGGACACCAATCCTCTATAGGAACCAACCTACAAGTAGATGATGAAACCAATCGTCTCGAGCGCCAACCACGGGGGATTCACCTCATTGACTAATATCTTATCACGTTCATTCATAAAGGGGTTTTTTAAGTTGTGAAAAATAACGTTAATATATTATAGATATGATCCAAGTGGATATTGGTGGCCACCCACCTATTCCAACTAGCTTCTCTTGACAGTTTTAATTTAGCACGTTCTTTTGTACTTATTTGTAATGATGGGTTCTACACTTCTAGGGTTGTCTAAAGCCCTATACATCTTCCAAGTGGATACTGGTGGCCTCTCACCTAATCCAATGCCTTATTTTGTATGTTTTCACTACAAGAGATCTTGTTGTGCTTCTAGTGCTGTTTTGGGGCCCTTAACAATTGTTTTTTGGCTTTCCATAGTCAAACTATAGAAAGAGTCAGAGTTTGATGATGTAATGTGTATTTCTCTAAAAGACCTTTCCAATAGGCTATCACATGCCTACAACGAAGGTCGTATGCAAAAGTTACGACTGCATGAAGTTGTGGTACCAAGCTACCCATAGGGGCCCACATAACTTTTGGCATTTCACCTTCTAGGGTTATGTTTTTGGATGTATAGGGTTTTGGAACTCATGAGTAATATCAAAAAGGTCTTTGGAGCTTCATTGTAATCATTCTTCTCAGATGGATCTGCGTATCAGCCACATCTCTTCTCAGAGATAGCTACCACCATTCGAGCAAGTGTTTTAGTTCTGCAGTTTTACAGTTTCATCCTATTTCATTTATTCAATAAAATATATTGGTCACTGGATATATGTGTTATTCTTCATATCTCTGTGTTTATTGTATTCATTATGTTAATTAGTTCATTCCGCTCCTAAATCTGGATCAATGGTATTAGAGCGATCTGCTCTTCATTTATTTTTTTTCGTGCATGTCCCCAACAAGATCTGGGTACAAGAAGTTGGGAATTGAATCAATTGAGGCATTGCAAGAATGACTGCGTTGAGCTCGAAAACAACCCATGGGAGACAAAAATAAAGATGATGAAGCAAGAGATCATTTTAAAATTTTGCATGAGGAAGCCCTTGTGCGACAAAGGAACAAAATGATGGACAACTTTGGGCAGATCCTTTGGTGACCACCCACAGGAGAAGCATCTTCATCAAGAAACCATGTGCCCCCCTTCAAGGTATAAGTAAATTTTGATATTCCATTATTTGAAGGATTGATAGATGCGGATGCTGTAGATAAATGGTTGAATCTACTTGAAAGGTATTTTTTGGTCCACAATTTTTTCGATAGGGAAAATATTACTTTTGCACTCCTCAAGGTTGTCCCCCATGTTAAGGACTAGTGGGACACTTACTTTGAGCAAAGGGCCATAGAGGAATCTACAACATTTGTGGTTTCCCCTACATGGGATTCCTTCCGGGATGCCATTAAAGAACAATACTACCTTGTTGGAAGCTACGAGGACCATTACACTAGATGGACCACCTTGTGTCAAGAAAGGGACCAGACAATACCATATTTCACCAATATTTTCCATACCTTGCACACCAAATTGGGTATCAAAGACTCTGAGTGACATCTGTTTCTCAAATACCGCGACTGTTTGCATAGATAAATTTAAACAAAAATGGAGTTTCTAGACATCGCCTCATTGGGTAGGACTTATAGATACACTGTCAAGATCGAGCAGAAATTTAAGCAGAAGAGGTGAGAGTTCGGATCTGCAAACTCCTCACAACCGAAGCAGGGCAAAGGTGGCCCAAAACCACAAAGAAGGGGACAGAGAAAACATGGCCACTCTCAGAAAAACTAGTCCAAGCCGTAACACAAGAAGGGAAATGATAAGATGAAGAGGGACACAGGAAAATGGTGTGAGTACCATAAAAGCCCTTGGCACAACACTGAAGAATTCCACTCCAAGAAGTCACTCGTGGCCGAGCTGAAGGATTATGAGTCAGAGGCCGATTCTGATTTTGAATAAAATACCAAAGTGGGGAAGCAGATTATCGATGTTGAACCCAATGCCACTCTCTCTACCACCAAATTTTGACCAAGCAAACCAGAAGAAACAGAGGAAGGGGAATGCCTCTTTCACTCATAGATATGGGTAAAGGGGGCTCTGCTTCATTTAATTGTCGATAGCAGCAATCATAAGAACCTGGTTTCAATAGAGGCTGTCAAGCGGATAGACCTGCCAACGACACCACACCTGCAACCCTACACCATCGGCTGGCTTCGCCAAGGAAGAGATCTCCGTGTCAACCAACAATGTCGTCTATCCTACGACATCAATCCTTTCAAAGATGAGGTATTGTGTGATATTTATCCTCTTGAAGATTGTGATGTTCTTTTAGGACAACCATATTTGTGGAAGCGTCATGCTGTGTATGAGTCTAGACTCCGATGTGCTATTAATAATTTGGGTAGACAATTTTACAAGATACTGGAGGTAGCGCCGCCTACCGCTTTTTCTTTAATATCTGCTAAGTAATGCAGTAAGGTCATTTCACAGACCGGTAAGTTCGTCTTCTTTGTAATCCATGCTCACAATAAGCAGAAGGTCGCCGCCACATCCATGGCCTCTACACAGAGCCTCTCTTTGTAGCAGAAGCAAGTGGACTAGATCATGTAAGAGTACAAAGACATCTTCTCCTCACCCACCAGGGTACCAAAGCACTGCCAAGTCAAGCATCCAATTGATCTGACCCCTGGTGCACCTATGCCTAATGGACCAGCCTATCATTGATCGCTGATGGAAAATGACGAAATCAGGCATAAGATCCAAGATATTCTTCAAAAGGGGCACATCAAACCAAACTCCTCATCTTGTGGAAGCCCGATTGTAATGGTGCAGAAGAAGGATGGGACTTGGCGACTTTGGATTGATTACAGAGCCTTAAACAAAATCACAGTCAGAAACCAGTACCCAAATCCCAAGATTGATGATCTTCTTGACCAACTCAAGGGGGAAAAGTTCTTCAGCAAGATTGACCTAAATTTTGGCTACCACTAGGTTCCCATCGAACCCAATGATGTATGGAAGACAACCTTAAAATCTAAAGAAGGTCTCTTCAAATGGTTGTTCATGCCCTTTGGCTTAAAAAATGCACTAGTCACTTTCATGAGGTTGATGGATGATGTATTGAGACCCTTCACAAAATATTTCATGATGGTATATTTGGATGACATCCTCATCTTCAACAAAACTTGGGAGGAGCACATGCGGCATATTCAATAGGTTTTGAGCACTCTGCAGCAACACAAGATATATTCCAACTTGGAGAAATGCTCCTTTGGCATGAACATGGTCCAATAATTGGGCTACATTGTTGATGAGCATGGGGTACATGTTTATCCAGCTAAGATCCAAGTCATTCGTGACTGGGCAGCCCCGACCACACTAACCGAGCTTCGAAGCTTCTTGGGACTGGCCAACTTCTATCGATAGTTCATGTTGGGATTCTCCCATATTGCATGGGCCCTCAACCAGTTGACCAAGGGTGGTGGTAGGGAAAAGTTTGTATGGGGGAAGGGACAATAATGAGCATTCGATGATCTGAAGAATCGCTTGTGCTCAAATCCAATACTCTACTTGCCTGATTTGTAACAACTGTTCGAGATTGATACTGATGTATTTGACTATGCTGTAGGCGCAATTCTCGCTCATCACGGTCATCCAGTGGCATACCATAGTGAGACACTCTCAGATATTGTTCGGAAATACACCACCTATGACAAGGAAATGTATTCCATTGTACAAGCCTATCGTCAATGGAAACATTACATTCTGGGAAAGGAGATGATCATCCACACTGATTACAATCCTCTACAGTTCATTCAGACACATGGGAAGTTGTAGAATGACTGCCATCAGAAGTGGTCCACCTACCTGCAACAGTTCGATCTCAGCATCAAGTATAAGACATGGATTTCAAATCATGTCGCTAACTGCCTCAGTCGATGTCCCATGGCTGCACTCACCACTATGCTCCATTCCTGTGGACATAAGTCATCTAAGTGGCCCCAAATTTATCAGCACGATCCAGACTTCGCCACCACCTATCAACTCTTGGGTACAGGCCCAAATGTCACCGATTTTCACATTTAGGAGAGACTATTATGCCATCTTGGCCATCTCTATGTTCCTACAAGAAAGCTTGCAAAGTTGATTTGGGAATCCCACTACAGTCGAATGAAAAGACATTTTGGCGTGGAGAAAACTGTGGTCGTACTTCAGAAACATTTTTATTGGGAAAAAATTCAACAAGATGTCAACATGTATATTAGATCTTGCACTACTTGTGCCATTTCCAATCCAACCATCAAGAAGCAAGGCCTATACACCCCTCTTCCTACTCCCGAGAATCCTTGGGAATCCATCTCAATGGATTACATGTCTTGCCTTCTGTCCACCAAGTAGGGCAATGGTTGTGTATTTGTGGTTGTTGATCGATTTTCGAAGATGGCTATCCTCACAGCCTGCAAGAAGAATATCATAACGGTAGATACTGCCAAGATCTTCTTCGAACGTGTGTGGGTCCATTTTGGGATACCACAGACCATCATCTCCAACTGGGATAACAGATTCCTCAACACATTTTGGTCGAGTCTTTGGTCATTGTTGGATACCAAGCTCACTAAATCCACTGCTTTCCACCCCCAAATAGACGACCAAACAAAGGTCGTCAATCAGATGATTTTGCACATCCTACACATGTACAACTCTAAGCATCCATGTACATGGGATGAGAGTCTTCCCTATATTCAACATAGTTACAACAGGGCTCTCCATAGCTCCATCGACCATAGCCCATTTCAGGTGGGGCTGGGATTCCAACCCTTGGGTCACATTGATGTTGCACTACCTCTTGCCACCACATAGAAAAAATCTTCCCATATTTAGTTTGAGACCGAAAAATCCACTAGATTCATTGAGCATATTCAACATATCCGCCAACAGGTCCATGATATTTTGCAGAAATCCAATGCTAAGTACAAGCAACGCCATGATCAACACAGGGTACCACACTAGTTTTGGTTTGGAGACAAAGTTTGGTTACATTTGCAGAAGGAGTGTCTCACAGGGCCCCATCAGAATCTCCTCCCACTTCACTACGGGCCTTACACTATCACCAAGGCTATGGGGAACAATTATTTTGAGCTCAACACTCCACCCTTGCTTGGCTTGCACCCAATTTTCAATGTGGACCTCCTTTGGCCATATTTTCCACCATTATTGGACACCTCCGAGATCATAGAACAACTAAAACTGACATAGCTCAACCCTGACTGCATGGAACAATCATCCACTGATCAGATAGTGGAAAAATAGGTCAAGGGCACTCACCACTAGATGATCCAGCTTTATCGGTTTGTCAAGGCAGGGCAACTTCTACACCAAGGAAAGTGACTCACCTGGGGCCAAATTCAACAAAATTTTCCTCACCTGATGGGGGAACTCAACACAGTGGAGACCATTTCTTCCTAAAGGGGGAGGACTGATCCAGGTGGATATTGGTGGCCCACATGTTCCAATTAGATCCTATTGACAGTTTAATTTAGCACGTTCTTCTGTACTTATTTGTAATGGTGGGTTCTACACTTCCAGGGCTGTCTGAATTCCCACACATCTTCCAGGTGGATACTGGTGACCTCCCACGTAATCCAACTGGCTTATTTTGTATGTTTTCATGTCAACACATCTTGTTGTACTTCCAGGGCCGTTTTGGGGCCCTTAACAATGTTTTTTTGGCTCGCCATAGTGAAATTGTAAACATAATCAAAGTTTGATGACGTAATGTGTATTTCTCTAAAATACCTTTCCAACATGCTATCACACACCTAAAACGGAGGTCGTATGCAAAAGTTATGACCCCGGGAAGTTGAGGTACCAACTTACCCATAGGGTCCCACATAACTTTTTGCATTTCACCTTCTAGGGTTATTTTTTTTGGAAGTCTAGGGTTTTGGCATTCACGATCAAAAAGGCCTTTAGAGCCTCATTGTAATCATTCTGCTCAGAAGGATGCACGTAGCATTCACATCTCTTCTCAGAGATAACTACCACCATTCGAGCAAGTGTTTCAGTTTTGCAGTTTTACAGTTTCAACCTATTTTATTTATGCAGTAGAAGATATTCTTCATTGGATATCTATGCTATTCTTCACATCTCTGTGTTTATTCTATTCAATTTGTTAATCTGTTTGTTCCGCTCCTAAATCCAGACCAAGATATTGGGAGGGGGATGCATGATATTAGGGAGTTTATAGGTATTGAGGGGTATAAAAAGGGGTATCTAGTAAAAATAGTTTTATTATTATTATTATTGGAAATATGTATTGGGAGGGGTTCCAAACATAAGTATTTTATGAGGTATTTATCAATATATAGTGAAATTGGGGGTATTCTTTAATATCCCATGAATGCACATGATATGTTATAGTTTCACTAAGTGAATACCCTGTGGCACCAACTCAATGACTTCAGGCACCAACCTGCAAGTAGATGTGGACACCAATCCTCTTGAGCACCAACTCAATGACTTCAGGCACGAACCTGCAAGTAGATGAGGACACCAATCCTCTTGAGCACCAACTCAATGACTTCAGGAACCAACTTGCAAGTATATGAGAACACCAATTCTCTTGAGCACTAACTCAATTACCCCATACACCAACCTATTGACTGAGCACTAACTCAATCATTCCTTACTCCACCTTGCCACCCTTATTTTTGTATTTGTTCACTAAAACTCTTGAGTTGCATTTAGCCAATCCTTTTTAATCTAAAAAAATCTTTTTGAAATCTCCACAACAAAGTTGATTCTTTACAAAGCTCTCATGACAACATAAGATCTTCTAAAATTTATTCCTCTACATTCTTACTGCCAAACAAAAAATGCTTCTTCCATAACAATGCTCCTGCAAATAGTCTCAAAACATTTATACAATACATAGCTCCTTATGTTCACCAATTCATATCACTACAAGGATCATATTCAATAAATTGCAATATCCAAATCAAGATGTCACCATTCAACCCCTCAACAAAACTAGAATGATCATCAAATCATTGCAAAACGTTCTCTTCATATTTATGTGATGATCATATCCCTGAAAGTGCAATGTTCAGAACTTAGGATAATATACTTACACTCGGGAACTGATCTTCAAGCCAGAACACCATTACAACATCGTAAACATGATTTTATCAGGTCTATGTACACTCACATCAACTCTCTACACGTCCGAATGTATTAACTCAGATCCTCTTCAAGTATTCTAATATGCTCTTCAATCGCATACCCTAATCTCTCATAAATGTCATTTATATATATAGTTCTAACTAATTTTACGTGAACCAATTTTACATTGGGTACGGACCCGAATGGTTCTTCAAACCGACCAAAGCATTCTTTGTCATTGAAAATATTTTCACAAAGTATAAGCCCCGAGGGATTATTTTACTTTTTTAAATGGTTTAGCTTGACATGCATAGAACTAGATGCATGGGACCATGGCCCTTATTGCGGGGGGCTAGACAATCGGTTGGAATCCCAATACGAAGGGGGCCACAATAACAAGATTGTGACACATGCCCTCTTCTATGGTGCACATTGCCAAATTGTAGGAGGGTCCAACCTTTTTAACTATTGCGCTTATTGACCATGCACAATCAATAATAGTCATTGCTATGGATTTTTTGTTAGTGGTAATATATGCACCTTGTGCTAATCTCCTTCCCTTTTAAACCATAATAATTTTCCCATGCACAATTGATAATAGTCGTTGATCTCCTTTGTGAACGGGTGGTTGGATCTCTCTTCACCCATCAGATACCTGGACTGCTATGAAACCTTGCTTCAACGTGTCGTCTCCTTGGTGGATTCCCTTACATCAACTTGACATTTCTCAACATTTGGTAATCGAGACTTACATAAGTTATCAATAGATTATATCGTTGATGGTCGAGATCCAAGATGGTAGGGGACGTCAATCTGTTATGGGCATCGAGTTTCCTTGTTGGTCACAAACTTGAGCTAGATTTTCCATGCACGTAACTCAGGTCACATCCAATGGTTCATAAGTATAATCACTGGTATGTTCTCGAAAGGCATAAAGTATTCCATCAATGAGAAATTTCTCCAGATGAGCATCAATATCTGAAGCTCCCAAGTTGGCAATGACCTTTTCAATTGTATCCATCGATATGGTTCATTTTCATGTTCAAGATCTTCAATAGTTCTTCCCACAACGTCAAGAACTTCCAATTTTATATCTATCTCAACAGTTGTATCTTCCAATTGGCTATAGTTTCTATGATCTAGAGCCATCCTTTTAAGTATTTTAGGAAGTATTTATGTTCCAATGTAATATTCTTTAACAAGTAATTATGAGTTACCTGAACCACCAAGTAACATTATAAATGTCTTGTGGGCTTATTCTGCCACTTGAAATCAATGAAAATCCGCTCAACCATATATGCACCTTGACATCAATGATTATATACTCAACACTTTTTGTAGTAAATCCTCAATTTATTTCTGAAATATTGAAGCTTCCTCAAAACCTTGAAAGTGAAATATTAAGTGAAATGGTATAATCTCAATGTTTCAAAAGTTTGAATTCCCAAGATAGAATTACTCTTCTACAATCTTGCTTATGTCAAACTCTTGATGCTCTCAGAGACATTGTCACTCTTAAAACTAAGTTGTTCCCTGAAACATCTAGGAAAGTCATTACAATTATGACTGCAATTATAAGAAACGATGATGACCAAACTATTGATGAGTACATCCTAAGGTTCAAAATTTGATGAGTACATCCTAAGGTTCAGAATTTGAGACCAATAGGTGTTTTAGATATCAATATTCTTTGGTATATCTTTTTCTGCACTCTCAAGCTATTAGGTTTCAACACCTTGAATTAAAAAATGAAGATGAAATGGGTAACCTATCATTAGTCATCCATTGGACTCCTCGGGTTAGAAAGAAAGTTCAAAATGCAGGGTTTTCATAATTTATCAATAATTTTAGGTCTTTAGCTTATGAAATTATTGATGATCAATATCCTCCTAGGATTTTTCTAGAAAGAAAGAGACTAATATAGTTGAGTTCTGATAAAAATGTTGGGGATTGGTACTTGTTTGAAAATCACACAAGATTAGGATTTATGGTGTTGAATCACAACCTTTTCTTTTACCTAGGTTCTTAACACCTATAATTTTTTCTTTGGAGTTCATAAGGAAAATGTTGAATTATGGTTAAATCCATTTTGCATAAAAAATTCATAAAGTCAACTTTAAGTTGAAAAAGGAAGTAGGTCCTTTCATTGTCAACACTAGAGCAACCTTGCAGGATGCATAAAAGCTTCTTCGGGATATGGGATTCCAACAAGGTGAGATGTGGATCTATCATCCTCATTATATCATCTCAACAAGAAGAATTGGGTTTGGATCAACTCCTTATCAACATCAACAAAAGTCACAATTGGAGCTACTAGCTAACCAAGACAACTGGGAGGATGTGCAAAGAATTTTACAGGTTTAGGAAAAAGTTTCGGATCAACTATCAAAATCGCTAGTAACAAAGACTCCTCAACAATTTTAGAAAACATACAAAAGGAAGGGTGCAGGGTCAGCTCAAAATATGTCAGAGACAAGGGAAGGAAAATCAACTAAGAGGTAGAGAGCAAAAGAATATGAATAAAACAAAGATCAAATATTGCAAGATGAATCAAAATCATTAAAAACATAACCTACAGTGATTTTAGGAGTTTTATCATTAGCAGATATTCAAAGCTCAAGAAATCAAAACGAAAAAGAAACATTGGATGCAGATCAATCAAGGCAAGATGATCATTTTCATCAGTTCATGGCAATCAAGAAAAAGGGTGTAAAGATCAAGCAAGATATTCTTCCAAAAATCTTTGATCAAGATCCATCGCAAACAACATTGTTGTTTTCTATGGATTATGAAAAGGGAAAATTAAATATAACATTATTGGAATCAAAAGATCAGAGTAAGGTCAATAACATCTCGATTGATCTAAATGAAGTTCATCCTATTAATAAGATGGATCTTCATAGGCAGAATGGATAAATGTTGAACAAATATGTTATGATAACTTCTCTTGGAATGAAGAAATTAAAAACTATGACTGAGAAGATTAAGAATCAACGGAGATAAGAGAAACTTGCAATTAGAACTAAACAAATGAGAGTATAAGATCTTGAACAACGGGTAATTGAATTAGGAGAAAATACACAAGATGTAGCATCAATACAATCCCTTATGTAAACAAAAGACACTGAAATTCAATAATTGAAGAAAAATATCAACATACCTGGAATTGACCATTTTCAGAATCCAGAGTTACAACTAATGCAGCAGGAAAAAAATCAATTGCTAAGGAAAATAGTACAAATGAGAGATCAAATGGAAGTGTATGAAAAAAAATTGAAGCTTTTAAGAAAGGAGTGTCTCCTTCACAGTCTTCAAAACCAACAGATCCATCTGAGGAATTGGCCAAAGCACTATCAAAACTCAACTTAAAGGGGGTTGAATTTGAGAAGCTCAAAAAATCAGTTTCTACACATAATGATGAAATAAAAAACTTGCAAGAACAAATTAACGACAAGGATAAAATCATTGAACAATACCATAAACTGAAGGATAAGATGTTGGGAGAAATGGAGCAGTCCATAATAAATTAACTGGAAGGCCATATCTAGTAGGGGCCAAACATCTTATTTGGGACCTCAAGTTGCTACAATCATAATCAAATTTCTCAATTCTAACTCAAAGGAAGCATTAAAGAATAAATGGATAAAAGACAGAACTACAATGGTAATGGAAACTGAGAAAATTTTCATAAAAATAAGTTTAATAAAATAGGCACAAAATAAATCCATAATGGTTAAGAGGAATATTGAATTTTTTACCAATAAGTTTGATAACTTGGTAAAAATGGGATTACCTTCAGCATGGGATGATAAAGGAAGGCATTTAACATTTGAAAGTTAAAGAAGAGACCCGTTCAAAGTTAGAGTAATTGAGGATAAATTTCAAGAAATGACTGAAGTCTTAAAAGGACAAATTATAATGAATATCATCAAAGATGATTTTTATTTATTGTGGTAGATTAAAAATCTGTTTGCAAATCCTCCTTCATATGAGAAGTAGACCAAATTAGATATTGCATATAGAACGATGATGGCATTCAATTACCCATCAATGGAAATTGATGACTTCTATTTCAGTTGCTAACAAAATGAGTCATCAAAACAGTTGAGGCCAAGGAGATATTGTTGGGAAAATCCTATGTTTGAATCTTTGTAAAGTTAGATTTGTTGTTGTAATTTTGAGGCTTAAAAATAGCTCTTGATAACCACTTGTGGTTATGCTCATTTTTATATAAAATAAAGAAACTTCGATGTAAAAGGGGCTAGCTTTTTCCTGGGAAAAGGATTGAGATTTTTAATAAAATTCTATTATTATAGAACTTGAGTGATTCTGGATTTCATTGTTTTAGTTCATGTTTTTCAAGTTATTACGTGCTTCTAGTATTTTGTAATTTCCTCTTCAAATATGTATTTGATGCTATAAATGTAACAACTTGGTACAACCACCATTGCTACAATAACAAAGGAATCATTAAATTCATAGTTTTATGCAATTATACTATAAGTATAAATTGGATCTGTGTTTTCTATTATTATGTCTTATGAATAGTAATTAAATCTTCATTTCTTTTCATCTAGTATCATTTTAAAATCATATATAATTTTTGTAATTTCTACTATTGAAAGTAAAATAATGCTTATTCAAATTGGATATATTATTATGCTTTCAATTTTGTTTCTTCCAATTCTTCTTTCATTCGCTTAATTTAAAAGGTTGTCTAAAGCATTGAAATTTTTCCTTTCAAGTTCTGATATTTACTTATTAAATATCAACAATCATAATCTAAGGTAAAACAATAAAATACTCTATTTTAGGAAAGGGAATCAAAATTAAAATAAATTAAGAGTAAAATGGATGCATTGGCATAATTTCCTAGCCAGAAACATATCAAGGGTTACACGACACTCCATAGTTAACTTTTTGATCAAATTTAAATTGGATATAAACTAAGAAGTTGTCGAATCCTCTGACTGAGGATTAAATGGTCTCAAATGTGATGAAACCAACCTTATCTACTCCTTCTAAAAACCAACTATGGTTGAATTCGAATGGACTCGAAGGTCTCTCATCCTCCTTTTCCAATTGGAGTAGAATAGGATTATGATTAGATAGATAACCCTTCTCTTCCTAATACTAGAACTCCCCACAACCTTCCAAAAGATTCTCAACCATTAAAAAACTGTCCAACCATTTATATACAACCTCTTCTCCTCTGTGACCATTTATTGATGTTGGTGCCAATGGAGTAGATTGAATATCCATCAGATTCAAAGCTTCAAGCAAGTGCACAAAAACGGTGCTAGGCTATCCTATCTAGTCAAGACCCCCCATACCTCTCTGAATGGAAGTGTTAATTTTAAATCACCTCCAATTATCAAATTCTGATCCCTTAGGATTCCAAAGCCTCCCAAATAGGCTTTCGATCCAAATAAGGGCCATAAAATTCAATATCTTAAAATTATTTCCAAGGGATTTTGCCTCCCCCTCCAAAAAAATATTTGCATCACACAAATTAGAATTAAAAACTTCGATGGATGAATTCCAAGATGAGATTGGCCCCCTTGACATCCCAACAACATCGAGAGAACAAATCCTCCAATATTGAAGAAGAGAAGACAAAAATTCAATAGCTTTGGCCCTGAGGACCATTGTTTCTTGGAGTAAAATGATATCAATGCTATACACACAAAACAACCTTCTAAGGGATAAATTCTTTGGGGAAAACCCTATCCCTCTTACATTTAGTGACAAAATAATCATGGGCTCAACCCCGTAGTGGGATTTTCGATTCTAAGCACCCTTGAAATTGCCATCTCTCTACCTTGTTGCACCTCATGAAAGGCTTTGTCCTTAGCTTTAGAGAGGAAATATTTATGCCCAAGGTGAGGAGGAGATTCCCCACACTGATCCAGACCTCCTTCAACCACCCCCAACCCTTCTAAAAATCTATAATTTTTCAATCTAAGGTTGTAAGGAGGAGACAGATGAATAGGAAAAACCTCTCGAGACAAAAGACCCCCAATCAAAATAAGGAGACAATCCAAAACAACATATAAGGAATTAGAAACTCCCTAAACCAAATTAACAATACCTTCCCCTATACTATGAGAGGTCACCTTAGGGACATCAAATATAGGAGAATGAACAATGCCTTCGACAAAAGATCCAAAACTAGTTGGAGAAGGAGAAGGAGCCATATTTTCATTTACATATCCTCTTTTCGTCAGGCTACTCCGCTGAAGGAACACAAACATTAGAGCCATATTCCATCCCACTATTCGATCCTCACACCATATGTATGTCCTTATAAAATCCCATATCCTTGTTACAAAAAACCAAACAAGAGCCAACCTCTTTCACCAATGGAGACTGAAATTGTGGGGCCCTTATCCTGCTCAAGAATGCATTTTCCTGAATTGAAGCACTAGGAAACTCACATATTAGATGATCAATATCACAATAGAAAGTACATCGAAAAGGGAGCTTCCAATAATCCAAAACCTGCACAAATTGAAACTCATTCCAACAAATCTTCATCTGTAGAAGAATCCCCTTACTCCGATCAAGCTCCATCAGAATCATCACCACCTACTTGTCTTCATGGATAAAACTTTTCTCATCAAAATACATGAATCCTTCCAACAAATTTGCAATATCTTTGAAAACCTTTCACGACCACAATTCTAAAGGAAACCTCGGAAGCAAAACCCATATGTGTTGAATAAAAATGGTTCTTACCTAGAATTAGAACCTGGGTTGCATCTTTGCAACATTATGCCAGAAGATCCCCAAATCCAGGTCCTAAACGTAATTAACTCCAATTGTTGGTTGTGGAGCCTGATTATCTTCTTGATTCAGAGGTCTTTGTTTTTCAACTGTGTTTATACCCCATGAAGAATTTACACCCCGAAAAAATGTACACTCGTCCACGCGGGGGAGTGTAGAGGGGGGTTACCCCCTCTGTGGGGTCTAGGGCAAGCGACCCCCCGAAGGAAAAATTGCCTTGTAAATGTATATTTTAATTTCATTGTAAATCTGGACCATTCATTATAAGGTCACAAATCTGATGGTAGAAGTTATGTTAGGTTTTTTTTCCCTATAAGGCAACCCTCTTTTATGAGGGAAATGTATTGCGACTATGTATCACTGCGAATATCATATTCTGAGTAAGGAGACTATGAGAGATAGAAGAGGAAGTTACAACGGGTGTGCTGTAGGTTGTATCCCTTCATTTTTTGGATAATAATAAAGGAGGGACCTAGTAATTTCTCTAGTGGACGTAGCCCACACTAGGTGAACCACATATATATGTGTCTCTATTGTATTGTGTATCTTCGGTGTTTTATTTCTGCATTTGTTTTATTTTATTGCTCTGTGATCCTGTTTTTCTAACAACTAGTATCAAAGCAAAAGGTAACTCACGTGAAAAGAGGGTTCTTGGTTCGAGTGGGAGCAATGGAGGAATATGGAAAGTTTAGGGTCGATAAATTTAATGAACAAAACTACCAGTTATGGAAGATGCATATGGAAGATATATCAAAAGGATCTATTCCTACCATTGGGTGGAATAGAAAAGAAGCCGATGGCCATGAAGGACGAAGAATGGGAGGTTCCTGACATAAAGGCACTAGGAACGATACGACTGAGCCTGACAGCATTGGTGGATTTCAATATTTCGAAAGAAAAGACAACAAAGGAGTTGATGGACACATTGGCTAAACTGTATGAAAAAACCTCGACGTCCAATAAGGTATTTCTAATGAAGATATTATTTAATATGGATATGTCAAAAGGTGGGTCTATTGTAGATCATTTAAATGAATTTAATACGGTTACTAATCAACTAAGTTCTGTAAAAGTGAACTTTGATGATGAGGTCAAGAACCTTCTAATCTTGTGCTCATTGCGAGAAAGTTGGAATGGCTTGGTCATGGCAGTAAGTAACTCTGTCTATGGTTCAAACACTTTAAAATTTGATGATGTTATCGGTGTTATCCTTAGTGAGGAAATGCAATGGAAAAGCATAGGTGAGACATCAGGTAATGCATTAAACATGGAGAACATGGGAAGACAAAATGATATAGGAAAGGGCTCAGGGAACTGCGAGAATTCTAAGAAGGGCAGATCCAAATCCAAATTTGGAAAGATAGAGTGATGGAATTGTGGGAAGAAAGGACATATGAAGAAATATTACAGAGCTCCAAAGAAACAAAGAGATCGACAACAGGAGAAAAATCAGGAAGCAAATGTAACAGGTGATGTGTTACAAGATGCTTTGATTCTTTCTGTAGATAATATTTCTGAGTCTTGGGTAGTAGATTCAGGGGCTTCATTTTATGCCACATCCCATATGAAACATTTTCTAGATTATCGTCAAGGTGATTTTGGACAGGTTCATTTGGGTGATGATGCACCATGCAAAATTGTTGGAATGGGAAAGGTAAAAATAAAGCAAAGCAATGGAAACCAATGGTTGTTGAAAGAGGTAATACGTGTTCCAGATCTAAGGAACAATCTAATTTCAACATGGCATTTGGCAAGTGAAGGTTGTATATCCATATTTACAGATAAGGCGTGGAAGGTTACCAAAGGATCATTGGTGATAGCAAAAGGAGATAAGGTAGGTACATTGTATTTATGTACTGGTAATACTGACTCTTCTATTTATTTAGCTTCTAGATGAGTGGATACAACACCGTGGAATCATAGGATTGGACACATGAGTGAGAAGGGGATGCCGATACTTCAAAAAACAAATTTGTTGCAAAACATTAAACAAATTGATTTGGATTTATGTGAGCATTGTGTTTATGGAAAACATAGGAGAGTTATATTTCTTAGAGTCATAAAAGAAAAGAAGAGAGAAAGGTTATAGCTTGTGCATACAAATGTATGGGGACCAACTCATGTATCATCTCTTAGTGGATCTCATTATTATGTTACTTTTATTGACGATGCAACTAGAAAAACTTGGGTTTATTGCATTTGACAAAAAATTGATGTTTTTGATACTTTTAAGAAATGAAAAGCTTTGGTTGAGAATGAGATAGGAAAAAGGTTTAAGTGTCTCAGATCAAACAATGGAAGTGAATATTGCATCAAGGAGTTTGATGATTACTGTTCATACCATGGGATTCGTAGAGAGAAGATAGTTCTAGGAACACCACAAGAAAATGGTGTGTTAGAAAGGATGAATAGGACAATCATGGAACGAGAAAGGAGTATGATATTGCATGTTGGTTTTCCCTTACAGTTCTGGGCAGATGATGTAGATACTGCTGTTTACTTAATAAATAGAGGACCTTCAAGCTCTTTGGATGGTATAATTTTGGAGGAGACATAGACAGGTAAAAAGGTAAACTATTCTTTTTTGAAGTCTTTCAATTGTGAATCATTTGTCCATATTGATAAAGAAAATATAACAAAGCTTGAGGCAAAATCCAAGAATATACCTTTATTGGATATGGTGTTAATGATTTTGGTTATTGCTTATGGGATTATGAAAATAACAAAATCATTAGGAGTAGAGATGTCATATTCAATGACAAGGTCATGTACAAAGATAAATTGCAAGGAAAGAAACAAGAAAAAGAAAAACCAAATTACACAGTGCTTGATGAGATCACTAAAAATAAATTCCAAAGTACCAGAAAATAAAAATGTAGAACAACTAGATCAACATGTACCTCAAACTCCTGCAAGTGTTGTTAGAAGATCTACCAGGTTAAGTAGACCCCTTGAACGATACTCTCCTTCATTGTATTATTTATTGTTGACTAATTCTGGTGAACCCGGATGTTATGAAGAGGCAATGCAGGTAGACACCAAAAAGAAGTGGGAGCAAGGCATGAAAGAGGAAATGGATTCCTTGGTAAATAACCGACTTGAGAATTGGTTTAATTGTCTGCAGGAAAAATAGCATTGTAGAGTAAATGGGTTTACAAGTTGAAGGAAGAATATGGAGGAAAAACCGATACGAGGCTAGACTTGTTGTAAAGGGGTTTGCACACAAGAAAGGGATATATTTTGATGAAATATTTTCTCCTGTTGTTAAAATGACTTCAATTAGGACTATTTTAAGTCTTGTGGCAGTAGAAGATTTGCATCTTGAACAATTAGATGTAAAAACAACTTTTCTCCTTGGGGATTTGGAGGAAGATATTTATATGCAACAACCACAAGGGTATGAGGTCAAAGCGAAGGAGAATTTGGTATGCAGGTTGAAGAAGATCTTGTATGGCCTAAAGAAAGCTCCAAGGCAGTGGTATTTGAAGTTTGATAGGTTTATGACAGAACATGGTTATAGTAGATGCCATTTTGATCATTGTGTTTATTTTAAAAAGATAGAAAATGGAAGCTATATTATCTTGCTATTGTATGTATATGACATGCTTGTTGCATGGTCTAATATGAATGATATAAAAGATCTCAAGAAGAAATTAGATAATTCATTTGTGATGAAGGATTTGGGTGTTGCAAAGAAAATCCTTGGTATGATAATAACAAGAGACATGAAAAATTTCAAATTGACATTGTCTTAGGGTGAGTAAATAGAGAAGTTGTTGGAGAGGTTTAGAATGCAGAATGCAAGACCAGTTAGTACACCTTTGGCCAACCGTTTCAAATTAACTAAGGAAATGTGCCCCAAGACAAAGGAGGAGATAAAATACATGTCCAAGGCCCCTTATTCATAAAAAATTGGCAGCTTGATGTATGCGATGGTTTGCAAGAGACCAAATATTTCACATGCAATGGGAGTTGTGAGTAGGTATATGAACAATCGAGGTAAAGAACATTGGGAATAAGTAAATTGGATTCTCAGGTATTTGAGAGGTACTGCTACTCATGCATTATATTTTGAAGGTTCAGACACTGTTCTACAAGGATATGTTGATTCATATATGGCAGGTGATAAAGATAGCAGGAGGAGCACCACAAGGTATGTTTTTGCTGTAGGTGGAACAACAATAAGTTGGATTTCGAAACTGCAAAAGGTTGCTGCACTTTCAACAACAGAGGCAAAGTATGTTGCTGCTACAGAGGTTAGTAAATAAATGATTTGGTTACAAAGGTTTATGTGTTGATTTTTCATAATCTAGGTTAAGTATGAAGTTCATTCCATTTTAGCATTTCACTTAACCATAAACAATAATGTTGCAGCAACCGAGATCATAAGAAGAAACACCATGCACAAGAACAAAAGAAGTATCTTGGGAAGCCCTTCTCAACAAGGGAAGAAAACCCAACCAAATACTTTGCTATATTCTTCAAGAGAAAGACCTTCACCACCAAGAAAGACCTAGCACACAAGAGGGTGATAAATCCCTAGAAGACTAGCACCCAAGAGAGGTGCACACCTTTTCCCAAGTAGATGCATTTGCTGAAATTTCCAAACTCACAAGAAAGATATGATTCCACAATGGGGAACCATATTAATTATCTTTTACATTTATTATTAATCACATTAAGGTGGGGCCGACCTGTACCCTTTACATAACAATTAGGGTTACAGGCAGGTCTGACTCTTGAACAACATATAACAAAGGATCTGATACACCCACTAGTGCTCATCCACTAGGGACACATCCATAAGGATGTCATAGCTCTGGCTCATTACATTACATAGAAGAACTAGATCTACACACGTTCACCTGTGCTCATCCACAGGCATGTCCACTCGACACATATTCTTTCCCACTGTCTCACACAAGAGAATCATCTGGAGTTTTCTTGTCAACTCTGCTTCTCAGAAGAGGCTAACACATCATCTTCATTTCTGTTTACATGATGGTACACCCAACACTTTGGGATTTCACATGTTCACCTTGTGCTCAGCCGCAGGCACGCCCAACTCATCAGATCACCTTTCCCACTGGATAATCATCTGTATTTCTTCTCACTCTCTAAATGGAGGGTATCATCTCTACGTTCCTAGCTCTGTCTTAGGAAGGAACCACATACCCTTCTTAGGGGCTTTCTCTTAGGTTTGTAAGATGAGAGAAAGACTTCATATAGCTGCAATGATCCACACCTCACAAGTTTGTAAGCTGGAGAATGTATCACATAGATGCATTCATCAACACTCCCTCCAAGCTAGGGAGGCATTCTTTATCATTCCAAGTCTCACACGGATGTATTTTGAATTTTGTCTTGGCTGGAGTTATCGACACTTCCTCTCAACCATGGAGCCATTCTTCACGAAGTTAATTTGGTGAAGATATCTGCAATCTGCCCATGTGTAGGAAGGTACTACCTGTGTACAATTTTCCTCTGCATCATATCTATGAAATAAGGATATTTCATCTCTTCGTATTTCGATCCATCAGGAAACACTGGTTTCTCAAGGAGCTTTACTCACGACTCTTGGTTATCATCATAGGATCCATCTCATGGTCAAGTGAATTTGTAAGAAGCTTGTGAAGCTAGATTGCTTCACACACTTGATGCTTATATACTCTGCCTCTGTCGTACTCAAGGTTACAAAGTTTTGTTTCCTATTACATTAGGAAACCATGGAAAACTTCACGATAGAACATCAACCAGATGTGATTTTTTGGTTCACTGTACTTTCTACTCAATCTAAATTGGCATATCCTGCAAACTCAATTTTGTACTGGAGGCATGTATTAGGACATATCCAACCGTGCCTTGCATATATCTCAATACATGTTTTGCTGTTGTCTAGTGAGTCTGTCTCGGTTGACTCATGAAATGACTAGGCACATTCACTGCATGACATGAATCAAGTCTGGTGTTGACTAGATACATTAGTGATCCAATTAGTTGTGGATCAGTCTAATCTGAATCATCATCAATCTTCTTCTTTAAATCCATCACGGTGGATTTTTCATTCTGTCATACTGAACTTCTTTAATATTTTCACTGAATATTTTACTTGACTCAGGAAAATCTTATCGGTCATCTGTCATACTTCTTGTCACAATAAGTACTGCATCATACTCAACGCTTTCTGAATAAGTCATCAGGATCAGACTCTCATCACCAACACTGTAATGATATAGGTTTGGATAAACAACACTCTTGCTGAAATCCAAACTTATCAAGAATCTATCTATCTGATATAGTTTACAACTCATGGATGGTAGTACGGATGGAAGTGTATCGGGTTCACTGGATCAAGTGTCTCATCATAGACAACTCCCTCTGTTTGTGAGAAACCTCTGGCTATAGATCTTGTTTTGTATTTCTTGACACTTTAATCAACTGCATGCTTGATCATATAGATCCACTTAGAAGTTACCGCAGACTTCCCTTTCTGGTCCCTGAATAATATCTTATGCATCATTGTTTTAAGATATACTGGTATTATTCTATTATGGCATCTTGCCATACCGGTTCTCTTGTTTCTTCTCTAATACAAGGAGTCTCAACATCAATGAAGTGGCTCATGACTGAAGGATAGCTCATAAATCTCTTTTTCTTTCTTAGAATGTGCCTTTAGAGGCTTGTATGTTTCTCTGCTTCTTGTAGAGTGAGTCTAGGTAGGCATTTTATGCCCTAGTGTAATATCTCTGAACATATCAACTGGAGAAATTGGATAACCTGGAGTAATGTCTATCTCCCTATGAATTGCTGAAGGGGATAAAGTATTATCTCACTGTCAATCTCCATCTGAGATTCTTCAGGATTTGAAAAACTATCTCTTCTTCAAGGACAACGTTTCTGCTTGTCTCAATCTGTCTCTGACTAGGGATGTCTTTGAAGATTCACTGTATCCTTTTTTCCTAAAGGATCTAGCTTGGAATTCTTCTCTTTGGGTAAATGAAAATACATCGGGCACCCAAATAAACTGAAGTGTTCAATCTCAGGCTTCATTCTGGTGAAGACTTCTTTAGGAGTTATGTTTTTCAAATTCTTGTGAAGACTCTTGTTCTGCACATATACTGTGTCATGCATGCTTCTTCCAATGGAATCCTAGAAGGATTCTAATCATGCTTTGTAGCATCGGTTGTCTCAATGATGGTTCTATTCTTCTTCTTTCTCAAATGGTTTTGGCTCTTTATGAGTGAAGTGACTCCCTCTGAAGGATAAGCATCTTCTTTTCTTGTTAACCTATCTGGAAAAAGAAAACAAAAAGAACCAACACAAGAATATCTCCTAAAGGAGAATAATGAGTACATCTCTAGAATCAAAACATTTTAAGGAATATTGTCACAACTACAACACCTTCTTGTAATGTAGCGATCTTTTAGAAATATAGGTTAGAGGAATGGTAATTACAACAATCAAACCTGGAGTCTTTACTTTGAGTGTGTTGTTTCTCTGAATGCATTGAGATCCCTCTAGATCCATGACTTCAGCAAAGGTTCCTTCCTCCTGCAATTTCACTCATGACAATGATATAAATAATATATACAAGTGCATACCTGAGGATGATGACATGATTTCTCCAATGGATCTTGCCTGATCTCTATCCTCTAAGATATTTATGAAGAAGATAGTCACGATGTCACCTTTTGTCATCTTTGTTATTTTGAAGCTGACCCTTCAAAGTAAGGGCTTGAGTAGGTGATTGGCTTCCTTGTCCCGACATCATATTCCTTCCATTATTTGATAGATGTCTCTAGTAAACACTTTTGTATTACCTACAATAAGTCTTCCTCTGAAGTCTTGTCTTTCAAGAACTTTGAAGTTTCTTGATCCATCAAGCTTATCTTCCATCATAGTTTTTGTTCATCATAATTTTAGATTCTTCATAACCATTTGTCAACTAGGCTAGAAAACTTAACAACTAGGCTAGGCTAGCACTTCTAGGTTTTATTGGACTTATGACTGCAAAAAAAAAGCCTTTGAGATATAGGAGAACACTGGTGAGTTGAAGAGCTCCTTCAATGAGTTTGCAGAAACCCTAATTCTTAAATTTATGCAGAAATTAGCGAAACCCTAGTGCCAAAATTTCAAAATGCTCGGAATGTCACTCTGTGAGTCTCTGGAGATGTGCTGGAGGAGGCCGTACTCTCCTATGCCAAAAATAACCCCAACATTCAATTGTTTAAGGGCTGAAACACCTAATAAAGGAAGGCCATATAGATTTTCTGGAAACCCTAGGAGGGCCATACGATTCTGCAGAAGAGAGAGGAGACTGGTAGATGCTTGTGCAATGGGTTCTTCAATACCTATGCTCTGATACCATGTTGAAATTTTCATAATCTAGTTTAAGCATGAAGTTCATTCCATTTTATCATTTCACTTAACCATAAACAATAATGTTGCAACAACCAAGATCACAAGAAGAAACACCATGCACAAGACCACAAGAAGTATCATGGGAAACCCTTCTCAACAAGGGAAGAAAACCTAGCCAAATCCTTTGCTATATTCTTCAAGAGAAAGACCTGCACCACCAAGAAAGACCTAGCACACAAGAGGGTGCTCAATCCCTAAAATACTAGCGCCCAAGAGAGGTGCGCACCTTTTCCCAAGTATATGTATTTGCTGAAATTTCCAAAATCACAAGAAAGACATGATTCCACAATGGGGAATCATCCCTTACTTATATTTGACTTGTCCTATCAACAAAGGCAACTATTGGATCAACAAGGCCGACCTCTCCAAGTCACATTATAATTATTATTATTATAATTAATATTGACCATATTAATTATCTTTTACATTTATTATTAATCACATTAAGGTGGGCCCGACCTGTACCCTTTACATAACAATTAGGGTTACAAGCAGGTCTGACTCTTGAACAACATATAACAAAGCATTTGATACACTCACTAGTTCTCATCCACTAGGGCCACATCCATAGGGATGTTATAGCTCTGGCTCATTGCATTACATAGAAGAACTAGATCTACACATGTTCACCTATGCTCATCCACATGCACGTCCACTCTACAGATCTTCTTTCCCATTGCCTCACACAGGATAATCATCTTGAGTTTTCTTGTCAACTCTGCTACTTAGAGGAGGCTAACACATCATATTCATTTCCGTTCACATGATGATGCACCCAACACTTTGGGATTTCACATGTTCACCTTGTGCTCAGCCATAGGCATTTCCAACTCATCAGATCGCCTTTCCCACTGGATAATCATCTGGAGTTATTCTCACTCTCTGAATGGAGGAGGTCATCTCTGTGTTCCTAGATTTATCTTAGGAAGGAACCACATACCCTTCTTAGGGGATTTCTCTTAGGTTTGTAAGCTGAGAGAAAGAATTCACATAGCTGCAATGATCCACACCTCACAATTTTGTAAGCTGGAGAATGTCTCACATAAATGCATTCATCAACATTATGGATGAATTGGGAAAGAAGAAAGAGAATAACATGTTGTACCATGATAGTGAGAATGCCATTCATCTTGCAAAGAACACAACCTTCCATTCGAAGACTAAGCATATACAACTCATGTACCATTTCATACGATTCGTCATGGAAGATGGACATTTGAAGTTGGAAAAGATACACACTAGCTAGAATCCTTCAGACATGTTAATAAAGGGAGTAACCAGGGAGAAACTAAGTTCCTACTCAGTTTCAGTTGGTCTTCAATATTTAATATGAAGATGAGAAATTTTCCAGGTCCAAGAAGGATCATATTCCAACATATACAACAACAATGGAGTTGTTGAGATCAATCTCCTAGTGGGAGATTGTTGGTTGTGGAGCCTGATTATCTTCCTGATTCATAGGTCTTTGTTTTTCAACCATGTTTACACCCCATGAAGACTTTACACCCTAGAAGAATGTACACTCCTCCATGCGGGGGAGTGAAGAGGGGGGTTACCCCCTCTGCGGGGTCCGGGGGCAAGCGGGCCCCTGAAGGAAAATTTTTCTTGTAAATGTATATTGTAATTTCATTGTAAATCTAGACCGTTCATTATAAGGTCGCAGATCTGATAGTATAAGTTATGTTAGGGTTTTTTTCCCTAGAAGGAAACCCTCTTTTATGATGGAAATGTATTGCGGCTATGTATCATTATGAATATTGTATTCTAAGTGAGGAGACTGTGAGAGAAAGAAGAGGAAGTTACAACATGTGTGTTGTAGGTTGTATCCCTTCATTTGTTGAATAATAATAAAGGAAGGACCTGGCAATTTCTGTAGTGGACGTAGCTCACACTGGGTGAACCATGTATATCTGTGTCTCTATTGTATTGTGTATCTTCTGTGTTTTATTTTTTCATTTGTTTTATTTTATTGCTTTGCGATCCTGTTTTTCTAACACCAACTTCTTCCGACCCTAAATTCGAAACATAACTATCCTTTCATTGAAAGATGAAAGTGAGGAAAATATCTGAGCAATTTCTTCCAACCCACTTCCAACCAGTCCATGATATGGGCTCACTTCACTACCTTCCATATGAACTTGGATAAAGGATCCCTAGAGGACATATATTGAACCTTGTCCATACCCACATCAAGCCCTAAAACCATGTTAACCTTGTATACCCGGGCCTTCACACATTTATATTTTTTTTTGACAAAATAGCCCAACTAGAGGAACTCGGGGTAAAATCCAAAGGTGAGACTTCTCTAGACTTGTCAGACACATTAACCACTGCATCGATATGGACCAGATTCGTTTGTACTACCATATTAATGCCTTCCCTTGGCTTGTTTTCAGGTGGCCTCTTTGAATCCGACAAGTGGATAGATCTATCTTCCTTAATCAAATCTTTAAATTCCCGTGTACATTGCAATATTTCTGTAAACTCCTCATCAATATGAAATATGGATGGAGACTATTAAGTGTCTTCTCCAAAATCAAGCTTCCCTTTCTCCATGCTTCAGATCCCCTTGGGCCTACCTCAAAAATACTCCAGCTTGTGAAAACCTTATGCCCCTTATCACAAAGCCTCCAATCCTATATTCTATTCTCTTTTCATGTTCGCTCAAGATTTTGCACATAGTAAAACCAAACATTGTTATGACATACCTTAACATGTCATTCTAAAATCCAACAAAGGAAATGTCGCTGTCACCATGAACACCAATGATTATAACTAGAAATAGATGGACCTCGTTTCCTCCAATACCTACCACTTACTTAATCGGAACATTGATAACTAGATTACCAAAATCACTACTAAGGCCATTGATACCAAGAAACACTAAACCCAAAAATATCCAAACTCCTAGAGTTTATAGACTCCCCAAAATCCTCGAATGACATCACCCTTATGCCCATTGTTAATGCCATTGATTCCCTTACTTGTTCTTTAGCTAGCATTTTAGCCAAAAAATTCCAACCTCTAGTAAGCCATACTCCTTCCTTCATTAATTTTTTTCCCAAGGAAATAAGCTAGTAATTTTATTTATGAGAAAGGAAAAAAATTACAATCATAGATTCCCATGGCATTCCCCTAGCTGATAGCCCAATAGAGTCTATCCATAAGGAGCCAAAGACTATCTATAATTACAAAAAAATAATCTTAGAGACGAAATTAATCATATTCAAAATGTGAGCCAATATTTGCTTGTTGAGAGAAATTTCCTAGTCATTAACATCAACAAAGTTGTGATCAAAAGTTGTTCATACACATCACAAAAAATTGGTTCAAAATATGTTCTTATACATCAACAAGTAAAGTTTTCCTATAATAGTATGTTAAGAGCATATTCTAATTAGTAAATTATTAAGAAGATCTACACGAGCGCTTCACCCAATGAAATTGTGACATAACACATTCGTTTGTGGGATATTAAAGAATGCCCCTAATTTCACTAGATATTGAAAAAAAAAACCTAATTTTTTTTTGTTGAACCCCCTCCCAATATATATGTACAATTTTAAAACCCCTTATTTTTACGAGATATCCTAGGTATCTATTTTTTTCATGTTATTTTTAATACCCCTTTTTATTTCTACCCTTAGTATGGAAACATGACAAAACTCTTATACGCTCGCAAATCACAAAAATAATCCAAAAATAAGCAAACAAATGCACTGACATGCCAACATAGGGATATGTTACTACAATAAGATAGCCTTGGGTTCAAGGGATTGGTGTTATACTAATTTCACCCCTCTTTGGTATAATACATGGTGATGTGTTGTTTTAGGAAGGGGGTTTATTTAACTACAAAATCTCATAGTAGAAAACCCCTATACCTAAACTTATTTTGCATCTTCGTATGAAAAAACACATGAAATCACACTAGAATGATGGTTTTAACTTCTTGCAAAAGAACCTTATAGTTGAATAACCTAGTGGTTTCATTTTGGAAAATGCACCATGAACATTAAGTATTTCCTTATGATTAGCTTTATTCAAAGTTTTTTTTACTAAGTACCCAAAAGAAAGACCACTAATTGTAGCACCCAAAATCATTTTGGGTTCGCAGATGAAAGAATACAAAAAATGGATAGTAGAGGAGATCCTTGTTTATAACCTATATGATGTAACCAATAAGGCATAAGCATTGAGATGAAACCGACTTCATACGTTGAGAAAATTGAAATCAAAGAAGAGTATTCTCCTTGTAAGTTATTCATGATTCTCAAGTACAGTTTGTGAAAAGTAAAAAAAATCAAATGACAAAACGTTGCCAACAAATTCTACTTGAGGGATTGGGTCTTCTGTTTTTAGGTGAAGGACATTTCCCCCGAAATAAGAACACCAAAATACTCCATGCACTTTCGCAAATACACAAAAGGAAACATGTGTTATTGCGAGGAGCCCTCTTTCAAAACAATTTTAAAGAGATATTGAATCTTTTGATGCTCGTGAGGCCTAATATTTTATATTTGAACTCTTTTTAAGCCTCAAAAAAGAATAAACCTCAAAATCCTATATATCATGAAACTCATCTTCTTGACAAATGTAAATGACAATTATATGACACTTAATTCAATTCTCAAAAACATTATCTCATATGCCTTTCTTGCTTCACACATGATAATCTTCACCATTACAAATCACCTTGAAAAAAATAATGCTATAAACGAATGATTTAATCAATAAAAATAAATGAAAATTAATGTCTTTTCACCTTCTAATTTTTTACATTGTGATTCTTAAACTCTCCTTTCTTTCAATAAACTTCCTTATCTTCCTATAGGTACTAATTTCTCCATACACTTGTTTATATAATCCCTTTAATAAACCAATCAAATTACATTTGATCTTTTAGTTTAGAATTCCTATAAAGAATTTAAATTCACACTTCCACCTTTGTGTTATCACATCCTTTTTCATTTATGTCAATTAAGACTCTCTTCTTTCAATAATTTAACTATCTTTTTAATAAAACATATACTAATTTTTTCATAAATTCATTTACCTGATTTATTTTCTTTATTAAAACTCTCTTCTTTCAACAATTTAACTATTTTTTTAATAAAATATATATTAATTTCTTCTTAAACTCATTTACCTGATTTATTTTCTTTATTAAATTAGTACTATAACGATTTTTTTTAATGCCTTAAAAAACATAAAGTCCCCTCCACTTCTATGTGATAAAACTTTATACATGCTACCTAATTTGTTTTCTTTAGTATAACGGATTTTTTTTTAATGCCTTAAAAAATTTAAAGTTCCCTCCACTTCTATGTGATAAAACTTTGTGCGTGCTTTGAAAATGCCTTCCATATAAAAGTGTATTTTTCCTACTAATTATTAAAATCTCTCGTAATAACTTTCATAAATATTATAGGACCACCTCCTCTTACCAAGTTTCCTAAGTGTTATACTATCAAAGTTTAATGAACCCTATCTGTTTTGCTAGTAACCAAGTCACCCGTGATTTTTTGTAATTATCTTTATAAAAAATTATAATATTTAAAACTTAGGGTCCTTAAACTATAAGATAAAAGGGATAGCTCTTTTTCCCACATGGGGTTTCTAGGGTAATATATGTGATCCATTATGTGTATTTGGTTAAAGGGTTTACTTTCGTTGTCCTTGCTCACCAACGAATCAACGAAAGAAATCTCCACACTAACCACTTCACCCAAGGGCCTTAAGAAATTAATTGAGTTTGGTTGGAAGAACTTCTACATATGGCATAAAAAAAGCATGCATGCCTATCAATTATAGATGGTTGGTGTTTTTAAGGGATAATATAGTTTGAGTGGGCCTAATGGTTAAGAACATGTGTTTCCTCTTAAGAGGTCACAGGTTCAAATCCAGAGGGGGGTAGGGTATGTATACCTTCGTAGACTTTACCAGTCAAATCGTTGGGCAGAGGGGGTCCCTTGTCCCACAAACAAGGGGGTCTCATACACCAATTTAGTGTGATGGCTTGGTCGTGACCTTAAAAATATATTATTATTATTATTATTATTATTATTATTTATTTCTAGTACCATTAGTACCATGTGGGTATGTTCAATGATACAGAGGGATAACCTTTCATATGCATTTAGGGGAAAATTTATAAAGCCCGATGACACTTGACAGATCTAACACTTAACAGATCTAAGGTCAAGGAAGGGATAACCTAGGAGTGATGTTCTATCATTAACATATGTTCTTAGAATAATTGTTACTTACTATAGTCTATTTTATTTGTTGCAGTGGTTTAAATAATTCAAATAGTATATTTTTATTTATGTCAAAACATTAAAAATACAAAAAAACAATGACATAGTCGAGTATAGGCTCACTATGGTCCCTTCACAAGGGATTGCGAGTTTTTTTAAGTTTAGATTTTTTTGATGAGTCGATTATTGGAATATCCAATTTAGGTCTAAGATTATTTTGTTACTATTTCATCTATTTTCCAAAGTATCAAAGAAGAGCATTAAAGCACTTTTTCTCTTTGTAAAACACTTTGTCTATCAAGTTACCTACCATTATATTCAAGTTATTACATTTAGATTTGGGTATATCACGACTTTGAATCCAAAGTTTGGTCATCATAACAAAATAGATTCTTGTGATATTTCATTTTTTTAACCATGGAAATCAATAAATCACTAGTAGAGTGATCTAGGCTAGGCTTGAGATCAAACCTTTTGGCTACCACTATTACCAAGGGATATTTCCAATGCAAGTTAGATATACCAATAACTTGGGACTTAGCAAGGGATGAGGCATACCAAAGTGTACCTCTATCCTAGGGGTGTCTACCCTTCGAGCCTTATCACAATGGACAAACATATCATTTTTGTGGGAATTGAACCCAGGTGGAGAGGAGAACAATCAATTCTCTCAACCACTCGAGCTAAACCCAATTGATGATTCTTGTGATATTTCATATGAAATGAAATAAAAAGAAATAAAATAATATTCCAAGGTAGTTTTTATTTTGAATATATACTCAATCTAAGCATTTTCCTTGAAAATCTTTTCCTCTCAAAAATCATATAAAATTATAACAATGATGAATTTAGTTTGTCTACTTAAAATTTCTAGTTAAATTGTCTTTATAATTAAAATTGATATCAGTTCTTCTAGTTAAATTGTCTTTATAATTAAAATTGATATCATTGAACTGAGATGTGCCTTATTATATGCTAAGATATAATATCATAACTAATATTATTATAAACAATAACAATGATTGTGTTAAAAAATACTTATAGCAATGAAGGATTGTGTTAAAAAATACTTATGAACATTAACACAAAACGCATTGCTTCTCCACATAAGCAAGGAAAAGGAAAGTAAACCCTTTAACCAAATACACATAAGGGTTAAATGGTATGTAAACCTTTACAACTAGGCCAAACTTTTATGGTGACATTGAGATTTTTAATGTTTTGGGGAAGTAATTGCAATAATTTTTTTAAAAAATAAGAAAAATAAAAGACTTTGAACATAGTTAGTAATAAATATGTGGGAAACTATCAAGTTGTGAAGATTTATCTTAATTTCAGATATATTAAGTATTAAGAGAGATAAAAAAGGAATTGAAATGTAAATTTTTATGTGCTTAAAAGAAGGTGAGTTAAAATGGATTTATTCTAGCGTGTGTGATTAATGCTTAGATTTATTTTCTTAATTTTCTTTTATACAATATAGATTTTAGACATTTATTTACAGATTTGATTTGTTTATTTTCAATATTTTTTAAGTGCAGATGTATTTTATTTTTTATTTAAGATTGACATTGAAATATCTGTTCATTATTATTATTATTATTTTAGTTTTTTAAAATGCCACATATCAACTTAGTGTTAGACATAGACATTACAAATCTCCATCATGATGGGATGTAGAATGCACCCCTCAAAACAATAAGGATATGAACTAATCTAAGTCATTTTAACATGTAATGCTATTATAAAGGCTAGAGGTACTTGTGGATGCTTGAAAGCACTAAGCAAGATAAGAGTGAATAAGAGACTCTACTAACAATTGAACAAACAAGTGTAAAAAACAGAGAAGAAATACAACTTAAAAAAGTTGGTAGTAAATAAGTGGGATCCTTAGTAGGACTTCAACCTATGTAATACATTTCGACTTGCGAATAAGAGGTTATAATTGTATCCTCCACTAAACATGTCATCCATGACATAAACATATGAAACATACAAGAAGGTCAAAACTTTGAAACCAAGCGAAACTAATTTGAAACATGAAACATGGATCAAGGAATTAATAATTTATGGAAGAAGAAGAAAAAGATGTACACGAATCTTTAATTTGTAGATAAAAAGGGTTGTGGGTTGCCTTCTCTTGAAACAATTTTCAAGGAAAAAAAAATGAAAAATAGTAGATGTCTAAGCGATTCTTAGCTATCTCAAATCATTTATATCATTGCAAGCAAGAAATGATACAAAGAAGCTATGCAATAGGCCTACTCAATAGTAAGGTCAATCATTTGTGGTTTTCCAACAAAAATAGACCTATTCGATCTCAAATCCTGCCATCGTTGTGCTATGCCTTTGGTTAAAAATTGATGTGATGTAGACTAGTGAGAGAGGTGGGGTTTTTATGGCAGAGATGGGTGTTTGATGACACAGGGGGAGGATAAAAAGGATAGGTGCACTGAGCAGGTAGATTTTTTCCTTTCACTATTAGGGTTTTCAATGGCAACAAGTGTTCAATCACAGGGTGGGATGAGGTAAAAAAAGGTTGTGAAATAGTATTACACATTTTATATACCCTTCTCGTCCTGATCTTCCACCCCCAATACCTATATTGATAATAACCATTAAAAAACCCTACACACTCTTATTATATAATAATATATTGCCCCATGCTTTTTCCCATTTTAATTACCCCTTTGTGAACGAACGTGCTAATATATTTCTTAATTAGTGAAGCTCCCATGAGATCTACTAGTCAAATTTGGAGCCAAGAGTCATGAAAAAATTCAAAGAAGTCAACCTGGGTTTTTTCATATATTTTCCATGGGCCTCTGTCCATTGCCAAGCCAACTTTGAGGAGGGAATCTGCTTCCTAATTCCTATCCTTATACACATGTTCAGAGGTAATGTGAGAGAAATATTTATCTTGCTTTTTTTGTCTTGGAATAAAGGCATAAGAGAATAATTATGCAACGAGAAGTCCTCGTTCATCTAGTTTATGAAAAGTCATTAATCCCCATAAATGTGAATTTGAGTAATGCCTCTTTCCTTGGCTAGTTTCAAAGTGCGCTTTAAAGCTACGAGCTCACTAAAACTATTATTTGTTGAGCCGATGCTAGTTGAGAAAGAAATTGTTTGGTCATTGGAGAGATGAATTATACCACCCGCCCCTCCCAGAGGGGGGTTTTCTTGGGTAGCCCCATCAAAGAATGCCTAAGGCATACCATTGAGAATTTGCGTGTCCTAATGAATTCTTAACTACTAATTGAACTGAGTGTTTCTTGAATAACCTGATAAGATGACTAAGCTTTGTATAGCACAAAACTGAGGATTGGGTGCTTTGTCTTCAAATAGAGAGTGGTTTCTAGTGATCCATATACCCCAAGTTATAGTCAGAGGGACGACTTTGAAATTGTTTGTATGCTGGGTGCTAAGCCGATTTTTCAGAGCTTCCTTTATGGTTTCACCTCCCCATAGACAAGAGGGGCTTGTTGTCCTCTATACCTCTTCCCAGACTACCAAGGAGAAATTAAAACCCAAGATGAGATGATGGTTGGTTTCGAGATCTTGTCTATAAGGAAACATCTCCTAGGTCCTTGAAAATGTTGTCTTTGTATCTTGTCCCAAGTGGGAGCCTCGTAGCATTAGCCACATGCATTTTTTTTCTTTAGATGGACATTTTAGTTTGCAGATTCCCCCCCCCCCCAACATGGATGAAGATCCACTCTAATTTCCTGAGCAAGAGTTGAGTATCCAAGATTTGGAACATATCCACCAGAGGGATTGAGGGACCATAGCAATTGATCTTCTTGATTTGAGAGAGAGGTGAAGGAGTTTCATAGAGCTCCGATATAATTATTCCATAGGGGTGCATAGTCTCCCTCTAATCCTATTTCATGCCAAGTCATCCATTGAAGTATAATCCTCCCCTATTGAGGTCTTGAACCAGGTGATGAGGAAGTGAGTGGTTTTCTTTGCTTCTTATCAAGGGACCTTTCCCTATGAGGTCTTGAGTCCCATTCCCTATTCTCCAAATCAGGTACTTACCAATAAGAGGGAAAGAATTTGTAAGGGATTTCCAAATGATGGATCCTTTTGGCACCTTCTTTACTGGTTTCCTTATCCACTCCACTATAGAGTCTCGAGGAAAACATTTAACATTTGTGTCTTGAGCCCAGCGTCAGATTCCTTTTATCAGCCTCCATATGTTTTTTGCTGCCATACATTTTAAGAATATAAATATGTTCTTTAAGCCCTATTCCCCTAAGGATTTTGGGGTGGCTAGTTTCCTCCAAGAGGCTAACACCATAGGATTTTTATAATCGTTTCCAACATGGAGAAATCGATAAGAAACTACTAGATTTTGCCTAAAATACCCTTCAGGATCCAAGCCAAGGATGTCTAGTAAACTGTAATGGCTTCTAAAAAAATCTTAACCAAAACCCATTGTCTTTCCCTTGATAAGCAATTATTGCACCAAGAGTTGAATTTCCTTTCCAATTTAGAAATAAGCCATAACCAATCATTCTTTCAGTAGTCAATGGCTTTGAGCATGAAGCCCGTATATTTTAAACCTGGGCCCAAGTCCTCGACATATAGGGAGAGAATTTGTAAGATGGTGTTTTTTCATGTTTAGAGAGTCTCCAAGTGTAAAGGGAGGATTTCCCTTTATTGATGAGCATGTCTGTGGCTTTACAAAAGATGTTCAAGAGTTCTTCTAAATGCTCCACATAACAGATAACCCCTTCACAAAAGATTAAAATATTGTCTACAAATAACATGTGAGAGATAGAGCATGTGGAGCTTACAACGACACCTTTTAAGTGACCACTGGCCAAGGAATCCTTCAACATTATAACAAGGCCTTCCACAACCAAAAGGAAGAGAAGGGGTGAAAGAGGGAAGCCATGTCCAAGTCCTCTTTCCACATTACAAAAGGATGTTGTGGATCTATTTATGAGTAAAGTGAATGAGGCCATGCTGATGCATTTCAGTGTCTAGGTGACAAAGCAATGGATAAACCTCAAATGGATGAGTAGAACTTTGATGAAGAGCCAACTTACCCTATCAAATGCCTTGGATAGGTCTACCTTGAAGGTAATATCTCGTTAGTTACTAGTATAGATGGAATGCAAACCTTCTTGGGTGAGTCCAATTGCTTCATGTATCTATCTCCCTCGAAGAAATCTAAATTGTTCCATAGATATATGAGTGGGGAGAGTGTCTTTATTATTGTCATAATCAACTTCAGAATGATTTTGTAAATGGTGTTGCATAGCGAAATAGGCCTGAACTAATCAAAATTAGTTGGATTGTCTATTTTGGGAGTAAATTTTATGAAGGCGACATTGAAAGATAACATGGTTTGTCCAGAGGTCCTGGAATATTCCACAACCCACAAAACATTGTTTCCAAGGATGTCAAAACAACTCATGTAAAAATCTATCGGGATCTCATTTGGACTAGGACTTTTATCCTTTTGAAAACTCTACAAACACCCAGGAGCTCTTCCTTAGAGACCTCTGCCATTATCTGTGCATTGCCTTCCTGATCAATAATTCTAGGGAAATGGATGGATACATTCAATATGGAATATATGGTTACTCTAAAGTCTTCCTTGAAAAAATTTCTGAAGTGGACAGTCCCTTCCTCAACTAGGTTGGCAAAGGACGTATCTTTTTTCCCATTTTCCCTATCAATGGACCATATGGTGTTAATTTCCTTCCTCCAATTTGCAAACTCATGAAATAACTTTGTGTTGTCATCACCCACCTACATCCATATGGTTAGACATTTTATTCTCCATTCCTTTTTCCTATCTAGAAAAATATTTTTTATGTTCTCCTCTAGGGATTTTACTTGTTCCTTATGTTGGTTAGATAATAGTCCCTCCCCTCCCCTTGAAAACATTTTTTTAGCTTTGTTTCTATTTCCTCCAAAGACTGGTCATCTCTCTTTATTTTCTCTTTGTTCCAAGTGATCACCAAAACCTTTTCCCTTTTCAAATTTGAATGACAAATAAGAGGGTGGGATTTTTGAGAGGAGGATTCATAGGGTCTCTATTAGTCCTTGATCACTTTGAAGAAGGAATAATCTTCCATCCATGTCAGGTTAATCTTGAAGGGGCTGGGAGGTTTATCTAGAAGAAGGGTAAGGTCCAAAATATTGGGGCTATGGTCCAAGTATCCTCCTGAGGAAACCCATTGCTTAATCCATATATTTGCTTCCAACATGGCTTTAGAAAAAAGAAATATGTCAAGTCTCTTTGCCACTCGCACCTCCCATGTTCACATATTCCTCCAAGTGGGGGTAAGCTTGACTGGTTGGATATCGAGTATTCCCACTTCTTCCAGGTTTGAAATGAAAAATTTAGCTAAAGGGTCCAATTGAGCATCCGACCCCTAGATTTCACTAGCTCCCAAAGTGAAGCTAAGGTCACCACCTATCAAAACATGCATGTTCTTCATTAGGGGCTTTTGAAACATGTGCAACCATAAATTTTTACGCTCTGTATATGACCCATATAGTTTTATAAATAGGAATTCCATGTCCATATCTTGAGATTGGAGGGATATACCTAGGCCAACTGTAACACCCTATTTCCCCTAGTTTGTAAATATGACTATAATGGCCAAGAGACTATGGAAAAATAATATGTGTGAATGTTTGATTCAATGGACCTTTGTATAAAGGCCGATGAATGTAAATTATGTTATTGAATAGAAAATGGATAAGTGTTGCATGACTGCTGGAAGGGGGGTGTACTAAGAAAGACCACAAATGCTATGAAAAGAGATGGTGAAGGGGACCTGGAATGGTTGCGTTAACCGTCACCAAATCATTACCTTACTGTATTTAATTGCTCAAGACCAGAGCAATCCTTTGACCCAGAAATGAATTTCAGTCAAAATGGTAGGTGGGAAGACCTCCTCAAGAGTTAATGAGGGGATGGGGCAGAGCACCCATCTGTAAGGCTTCCAGACCTGACCATGGGCTAGGAATTCGAGCCACACACAACCTTGATGAAAGAGGCAAGAAAGGAAGGTGTGGTGGGGAGAGGAAGACTTGTGAAGATTGCAGAGACGAGAGGTGAATCTCTCGGGTTCAAGGAAGAACTGGAAAAATAGGTGTTCTGGTCGCAGGGAGATGGCTAGCAGAGTTATGATACGAGCTGATAAACGAGGTTGGTCCTCCTTGCTTGGTATCGTGTAAACCATTGCCAATATCCTGCGAGAGTTGGAGAGTAACCTCCATTCCTACTATCGTTGAGCCGGAAGAAATAATTTCATCACAGAGCCCATGGTCTAGCTCGGGGGTGGCTAGTCGTAAATCCGTTAGGAGTGACTGAGCCTATGGTTGGGTGGGAACGAGCACCCCTCTAAGTATTCGCTTCATGTTATCTGGTTTTGATAAGTGTTTTCCCTGTTTTATGTGTTGAACTGGAATAATGGATGAATGCTTGGATTTATACATATTTGTATTTATAAATGTTTTCTATGTGGAATGTTTATGGTATGTACATGCCTCCTTCTCCTTGTAAGCTTACACTTTCGACCAATAGTCTATATGCCCAACTTAGCTCCTAAGGCTTCCTGGGAAATGAGCTTGTAAGACGACCGAGATAGGGGATATTGTGATGACCTGAACCTGTCTGTCCGAAGAGGATGCCTCTTCCATACCCCTTGTCGTGCGACCAAAATTCTAGACCGAAGTCCTTAACCCTTTCATGGTAAAAGCTCAGGAAGGATAGCGAAGTGGAAACCTTAAAAAGGAAAGGTACCTTCATTTGGAAGATGAGCAGACGAGATCCGTTCGAAAGGACCCATATGACCAATACCTAGGAACCTTGGGTTAATCCTAAGGAATTTATGTCCCCTTAGCTTCAAAGCTTCGAAAGTCTAGGAATTCAGAGGATGACCAACCTTACCAGCCTTATATGGGACAAAGGTAACCGGGAGACTCAGTTTCCCATAAGATTGACCAGCGATAGGTGGTTCCCCAGGTGGTTGGGTGAACCTATCTCACCAACTAAACCGGAATCTGAAACCCCAAAGGCCAGAGTCGTCAAGGACCCAGAATCGTAGATCGTGGGATCCTTCAGATCCTTTCCCAATCATCGATATATAGGGGACGCATGGCGCTAGACCCTTTAATTTAGATATTGGGAGGTAAGAGGAGTTTTCATAGCAACACTACCGAATGCCGAATCCCCGAGGTAACCAAAGCTGTATATCTATAAGTCTACGTGACCAAATATAGACTGTGAGATATAAGGAATGTAGAAGCCTGTCAGTCTGGAGTGATGAGGTGTAGTGGCGCCACCCAGGGTGAGGTAGACCCTAGCTCGACGTGCCGCGTGTTAGTCAGATTCGTGTGTATCCCGTACCCTATAATCCCATTGGAACGTAACACATGTCACCCTGATCCATCCTACGTGTCAGTTCCTAATATGTGTTCGCCTAGCCAACGTTGTTGGTGAAGTGACTGGGACTCTAGGAGTTCAGGACTTCGGGACTCCAGAGGGTCTGGGATGTAGTATGATAGAGAGACTGAACGACCTGGAGGCTGGAGCCACGTGGTGGGCTTATGGGCCTTCAGAAGTTTAGAACTCTAGGTGGTCTCGTGCATAGATAGTAAAGAGGCGTGAAGTGTCGGAGCACCGAAGCACTGAATTCCTCCACAACTAATATATGAGAAAGAGAGTAAGTCCTACCATGGGATCAAGTGGTGGACGATCTTCCACCGTGGAGGAAGGAACTTGGGAATAACACTGGTGAGGTGGATCCATGTGGGCACCACGTGGCCCTCAACCAATGATCACCCGAAGAACATCAGAAAGGTATATCCGCCGGTTTTGAGCTCGGGTTGGAGCATGGGGACCATGGTTAGAAAACTATGGACGCATAGAGTTTGGTAGAAACCCCAAATGAAGGATTTGATCCCTTGAGGAGAACAAAATTTTGATGCCCCATCTCTAGGAAAGTCACTCAGGGGTTGGGTGTGTTACACCAACGTTGATGGCCCAGAAGTTTGTCAAATTCATCGGACTCTTCTTCCATCATGTGATGGGCATATGTGGCCATAAAATCCCAACCCTATAAATAAAAGGAAAGGGTTTTTATAACTATGTCTCCTTCTAGCATTATTTATTGAATGAACATGATTTATGGGTTATGGGTGTCCACAAATATTTTGATGACCATTTTTTTGGAGGGATTGGCCATCCCTCTGTAATTCAAGGAGAGAATGATCATGAGGGATCCCTATCTAGGGTTTTTTCTCTAGGGGCCTTGATAAGAGAATGTTGTTTCCCAGTTCTTACTTGTGAGTTAACTTGTTTTTGAGCTAAGGATAGGAGAGATTTCCTTCCGCATTGGGTGAGCTTGAACTCAATGTCTTCAAAGGAGCCTTGCAAAAGAGAGTGACGTCCCTTGGTATTTGAGTGCATGTTATATTTTAGCCCCGCAATATGTAAGGGGTCATCTTGAGCAGACAATAGGGAAGAAGGGATTGGAAAAGGTTCCTCAAACAAATGCAAGGAAACATTATCAGATTGTTTAAGATCATTTAACAAGATGATGGTAGATGGATGGGGTCCCAAGAATCCAAAAATACCAGGGAGAAAGTCCTTTCCTTTATCTTCCTTTGGTATAGAGGGAAATGATCCTAAAGATCCAAACTAATTGTACAAATCATCCAAAAAATGAAAAAAAATAGTGGGAGGGGAAGGAAATTGCTTACCTGAATTTGAGGCTTCATCATTAATCTTGAGAGCTTCTAGAAATTGGTGAATGGTTCTAGAGGGATCCTACTGCTGTTGACTAACCGAATGAGTAAAAAATGGAGGATTTTCCAAAGGGGTGTGTCATTGGGGTTGTTTGTAGGATCCTTGTCATCCTTTGTATCATTTCGAACCCATTTCTTGCATTTGGAGACCTTTGAACAATCCATTGCTAAATGGCCATACATATGGAATTGCCCACATTTGAATGGGATTCCTTCATAATCCAACTCTTTCCAAAGGACTATATCTCCTCTCCTTATCGTCAAAGAATCCACCAAACCTATGGAAACATTTATTCTTGCCAGAATTCGTGCCATACCCAAATATCCAGTGGCGTGGAAGGAGTTGTTATCTTCGTATAAAAATCTTAGAGCATTTCCTATCTCCCGAAAAACTTCCTCAGACCATAGAATTAGAGGCAACCCTGGTAGTCGAACCTAGACTAGAATGTTCTCTAATTTCTTAGACTTTGCATGAAATCCAACCCTCCATTTCTTAATAAAGAGGGCTTGAGACCCCCAACTCTGGTGTGTAAGGAGGATATTATTTGCATTTTCTCCCAAGTTCATAATCCAACCATCCATCCCTTTGCCAAAAGAAGTCTCTTGGGCTTATAGGTTAAGAGAGATGTGAAATTTTCGGCAATCCATCGTTTTAGAGTGCCTGTCGACATGCACTTATTGGAAAAATGACCCACTAGTGTCACATCTTCCATATCTTACATTTCATGGAGTTTGAACCCATATCGCAGGACGAGATTGGTCTCCTTCGACTTGCTCTTAACACATTTCCTATTCCACCCGTGGAGTTCCATTCCTCTTGTCCCTTTTCTCTCTATAGTGGAGCTCAATTTTTTCATAGGGGAACAACCACACATTAATTCACTAAAGAGGTATTGGTCGATAAACCCTCCAAACTGTAATATTTTTGAATCCACCTCTCGAATTACTCTGGAGCTAGCATCCTTTCCTATCGATGAGACCTCATCATCATGAGATATTGTGAATCTTTGAGACCTTGAGAATTCATGATTGTTTTCCTCCACATCTGCTGAGAGGGAGTAGATGAGCCAACGTCCCTTCATGTCTGGTTCGTGCGTGCCCTCAAGAGCCCTCATTATGAATATCCATAATCCCTTTTATTGAATTCATTGTCACCAAAGAAATTGATGGATCCCTTTCCCACCAAGAAAATGCACATTGAAAAATATCTTCATGCTAACTCTCAACACTATCCCTCCCAAAAAGTCATTGTCCAAAACACCTCAACCACTTGAGATCTTGGTATTCGTGATAAGAACCACTTTGAACAAGAAAAACTCATCTCAAAAAATTTCTTTGAGACAATGGCCAGTCCAACACTCAAATTAGGAGAGCTTTCACAAAACTAACCACCCTAAAACTCATCCTCCCCCTAATTTCCAATCAATGATCACTTATGCCTACCTTCCCTTTATCCACGGGACTACTAATAAAATTGCTAAAATCCTTGATAAAAGAGAACATCAAAGCTATTTCCAAACCCTACAATACTCTTCAAAATAATTTTAAAACAATTGAGAATGCAATTAACCCCCTTTAGCATCAAGGTGTTTGTGAAAATTCACGTTAGTGTAATATCTCCTATATTAATCAAACTAGTCGATTTATTAAACCTAGATTTAAAAAACACATTACCAACATAAACCAAAATTACATCACTAAAAATACCATGGTCAAACATTATTATTACATCAAACACCACACTTATTTTGACCAAACCAAAATCCATATTAATATACAACACTATTCCACTAAATTAATTTAAAAATTATAAAAAAATTCACATACATTATTATGTTTGTTTAAGACACTAACCTACCAACATCCATCATGAAAATATGATTACAAAATTAATAAAACCTAAAATCATATTTCAACCTCCTTCATGATCCATCATAATCCTTAATGAATTCTCCCTCCC
>ML783968.1:499900-559426 GCA_009831015.1 Picea engelmannii | reverse complement strand
CATCATAACAAAATAGATTCTTGTGATATTTCATTTTTTTAACCATGGAAATCAATAAATCACTAGTAGAGTGATCTAGGCTAGGCTTGAGATCAAACCTTTTGGCTACCACTATTACCAAGGGATATTTCCAATGCAAGTTAGATATACCAATAACTTGGGACTTAGCAAGGGATGAGGCATACCAAAGTGTACCTCTATCCTAGGGGTGTCTACCCTTCGAGCCTTATCACAATGGACAAACATATCATTTTTGTGGGAATTGAACCCAGGTGGAGAGGAGAACAATCAATTCTCTCAACCACTCGAGCTAAACCCAATTGATGATTCTTGTGATATTTCATATGAAATGAAATAAAAAGAAATAAAATAATATTCCAAGGTAGTTTTTATTTTGAATATATACTCAATCTAAGCATTTTCCTTGAAAATCTTTTCCTCTCAAAAATCATATAAAATTATAACAATGATGAATTTAGTTTGTCTACTTAAAATTTCTAGTTAAATTGTCTTTATAATTAAAATTGATATCAGTTCTTCTAGTTAAATTGTCTTTATAATTAAAATTGATATCATTGAACTGAGATGTGCCTTATTATATGCTAAGATATAATATCATAACTAATATTATTATAAACAATAACAATGATTGTGTTAAAAAATACTTATAGCAATGAAGGATTGTGTTAAAAAATACTTATGAACATTAACACAAAACGCATTGCTTCTCCACATAAGCAAGGAAAAGGAAAGTAAACCCTTTAACCAAATACACATAAGGGTTAAATGGTATGTAAACCTTTACAACTAGGCCAAACTTTTATGGTGACATTGAGATTTTTAATGTTTTGGGGAAGTAATTGCAATAATTTTTTTAAAAAATAAGAAAAATAAAAGACTTTGAACATAGTTAGTAATAAATATGTGGGAAACTATCAAGTTGTGAAGATTTATCTTAATTTCAGATATATTAAGTATTAAGAGAGATAAAAAAGGAATTGAAATGTAAATTTTTATGTGCTTAAAAGAAGGTGAGTTAAAATGGATTTATTCTAGCGTGTGTGATTAATGCTTAGATTTATTTTCTTAATTTTCTTTTATACAATATAGATTTTAGACATTTATTTACAGATTTGATTTGTTTATTTTCAATATTTTTTAAGTGCAGATGTATTTTATTTTTTATTTAAGATTGACATTGAAATATCTGTTCATTATTATTATTATTATTTTAGTTTTTTAAAATGCCACATATCAACTTAGTGTTAGACATAGACATTACAAATCTCCATCATGATGGGATGTAGAATGCACCCCTCAAAACAATAAGGATATGAACTAATCTAAGTCATTTTAACATGTAATGCTATTATAAAGGCTAGAGGTACTTGTGGATGCTTGAAAGCACTAAGCAAGATAAGAGTGAATAAGAGACTCTACTAACAATTGAACAAACAAGTGTAAAAAACAGAGAAGAAATACAACTTAAAAAAGTTGGTAGTAAATAAGTGGGATCCTTAGTAGGACTTCAACCTATGTAATACATTTCGACTTGCGAATAAGAGGTTATAATTGTATCCTCCACTAAACATGTCATCCATGACATAAACATATGAAACATACAAGAAGGTCAAAACTTTGAAACCAAGCGAAACTAATTTGAAACATGAAACATGGATCAAGGAATTAATAATTTATGGAAGAAGAAGAAAAAGATGTACACGAATCTTTAATTTGTAGATAAAAAGGGTTGTGGGTTGCCTTCTCTTGAAACAATTTTCAAGGAAAAAAAAATGAAAAATAGTAGATGTCTAAGCGATTCTTAGCTATCTCAAATCATTTATATCATTGCAAGCAAGAAATGATACAAAGAAGCTATGCAATAGGCCTACTCAATAGTAAGGTCAATCATTTGTGGTTTTCCAACAAAAATAGACCTATTCGATCTCAAATCCTGCCATCGTTGTGCTATGCCTTTGGTTAAAAATTGATGTGATGTAGACTAGTGAGAGAGGTGGGGTTTTTATGGCAGAGATGGGTGTTTGATGACACAGGGGGAGGATAAAAAGGATAGGTGCACTGAGCAGGTAGATTTTTTCCTTTCACTATTAGGGTTTTCAATGGCAACAAGTGTTCAATCACAGGGTGGGATGAGGTAAAAAAAGGTTGTGAAATAGTATTACACATTTTATATACCCTTCTCGTCCTGATCTTCCACCCCCAATACCTATATTGATAATAACCATTAAAAAACCCTACACACTCTTATTATATAATAATATATTGCCCCATGCTTTTTCCCATTTTAATTACCCCTTTGTGAACGAACGTGCTAATATATTTCTTAATTAGTGAAGCTCCCATGAGATCTACTAGTCAAATTTGGAGCCAAGAGTCATGAAAAAATTCAAAGAAGTCAACCTGGGTTTTTTCATATATTTTCCATGGGCCTCTGTCCATTGCCAAGCCAACTTTGAGGAGGGAATCTGCTTCCTAATTCCTATCCTTATACACATGTTCAGAGGTAATGTGAGAGAAATATTTATCTTGCTTTTTTTGTCTTGGAATAAAGGCATAAGAGAATAATTATGCAACGAGAAGTCCTCGTTCATCTAGTTTATGAAAAGTCATTAATCCCCATAAATGTGAATTTGAGTAATGCCTCTTTCCTTGGCTAGTTTCAAAGTGCGCTTTAAAGCTACGAGCTCACTAAAACTATTATTTGTTGAGCCGATGCTAGTTGAGAAAGAAATTGTTTGGTCATTGGAGAGATGAATTATACCACCCGCCCCTCCCAGAGGGGGGTTTTCTTGGGTAGCCCCATCAAAGAATGCCTAAGGCATACCATTGAGAATTTGCGTGTCCTAATGAATTCTTAACTACTAATTGAACTGAGTGTTTCTTGAATAACCTGATAAGATGACTAAGCTTTGTATAGCACAAAACTGAGGATTGGGTGCTTTGTCTTCAAATAGAGAGTGGTTTCTAGTGATCCATATACCCCAAGTTATAGTCAGAGGGACGACTTTGAAATTGTTTGTATGCTGGGTGCTAAGCCGATTTTTCAGAGCTTCCTTTATGGTTTCACCTCCCCATAGACAAGAGGGGCTTGTTGTCCTCTATACCTCTTCCCAGACTACCAAGGAGAAATTAAAACCCAAGATGAGATGATGGTTGGTTTCGAGATCTTGTCTATAAGGAAACATCTCCTAGGTCCTTGAAAATGTTGTCTTTGTATCTTGTCCCAAGTGGGAGCCTCGTAGCATTAGCCACATGCATTTTTTTTCTTTAGATGGACATTTTAGTTTGCAGATTCCCCCCCCCCCCAACATGGATGAAGATCCACTCTAATTTCCTGAGCAAGAGTTGAGTATCCAAGATTTGGAACATATCCACCAGAGGGATTGAGGGACCATAGCAATTGATCTTCTTGATTTGAGAGAGAGGTGAAGGAGTTTCATAGAGCTCCGATATAATTATTCCATAGGGGTGCATAGTCTCCCTCTAATCCTATTTCATGCCAAGTCATCCATTGAAGTATAATCCTCCCCTATTGAGGTCTTGAACCAGGTGATGAGGAAGTGAGTGGTTTTCTTTGCTTCTTATCAAGGGACCTTTCCCTATGAGGTCTTGAGTCCCATTCCCTATTCTCCAAATCAGGTACTTACCAATAAGAGGGAAAGAATTTGTAAGGGATTTCCAAATGATGGATCCTTTTGGCACCTTCTTTACTGGTTTCCTTATCCACTCCACTATAGAGTCTCGAGGAAAACATTTAACATTTGTGTCTTGAGCCCAGCGTCAGATTCCTTTTATCAGCCTCCATATGTTTTTTGCTGCCATACATTTTAAGAATATAAATATGTTCTTTAAGCCCTATTCCCCTAAGGATTTTGGGGTGGCTAGTTTCCTCCAAGAGGCTAACACCATAGGATTTTTATAATCGTTTCCAACATGGAGAAATCGATAAGAAACTACTAGATTTTGCCTAAAATACCCTTCAGGATCCAAGCCAAGGATGTCTAGTAAACTGTAATGGCTTCTAAAAAAATCTTAACCAAAACCCATTGTCTTTCCCTTGATAAGCAATTATTGCACCAAGAGTTGAATTTCCTTTCCAATTTAGAAATAAGCCATAACCAATCATTCTTTCAGTAGTCAATGGCTTTGAGCATGAAGCCCGTATATTTTAAACCTGGGCCCAAGTCCTCGACATATAGGGAGAGAATTTGTAAGATGGTGTTTTTTCATGTTTAGAGAGTCTCCAAGTGTAAAGGGAGGATTTCCCTTTATTGATGAGCATGTCTGTGGCTTTACAAAAGATGTTCAAGAGTTCTTCTAAATGCTCCACATAACAGATAACCCCTTCACAAAAGATTAAAATATTGTCTACAAATAACATGTGAGAGATAGAGCATGTGGAGCTTACAACGACACCTTTTAAGTGACCACTGGCCAAGGAATCCTTCAACATTATAACAAGGCCTTCCACAACCAAAAGGAAGAGAAGGGGTGAAAGAGGGAAGCCATGTCCAAGTCCTCTTTCCACATTACAAAAGGATGTTGTGGATCTATTTATGAGTAAAGTGAATGAGGCCATGCTGATGCATTTCAGTGTCTAGGTGACAAAGCAATGGATAAACCTCAAATGGATGAGTAGAACTTTGATGAAGAGCCAACTTACCCTATCAAATGCCTTGGATAGGTCTACCTTGAAGGTAATATCTCGTTAGTTACTAGTATAGATGGAATGCAAACCTTCTTGGGTGAGTCCAATTGCTTCATGTATCTATCTCCCTCGAAGAAATCTAAATTGTTCCATAGATATATGAGTGGGGAGAGTGTCTTTATTATTGTCATAATCAACTTCAGAATGATTTTGTAAATGGTGTTGCATAGCGAAATAGGCCTGAACTAATCAAAATTAGTTGGATTGTCTATTTTGGGAGTAAATTTTATGAAGGCGACATTGAAAGATAACATGGTTTGTCCAGAGGTCCTGGAATATTCCACAACCCACAAAACATTGTTTCCAAGGATGTCAAAACAACTCATGTAAAAATCTATCGGGATCTCATTTGGACTAGGACTTTTATCCTTTTGAAAACTCTACAAACACCCAGGAGCTCTTCCTTAGAGACCTCTGCCATTATCTGTGCATTGCCTTCCTGATCAATAATTCTAGGGAAATGGATGGATACATTCAATATGGAATATATGGTTACTCTAAAGTCTTCCTTGAAAAAATTTCTGAAGTGGACAGTCCCTTCCTCAACTAGGTTGGCAAAGGACGTATCTTTTTTCCCATTTTCCCTATCAATGGACCATATGGTGTTAATTTCCTTCCTCCAATTTGCAAACTCATGAAATAACTTTGTGTTGTCATCACCCACCTACATCCATATGGTTAGACATTTTATTCTCCATTCCTTTTTCCTATCTAGAAAAATATTTTTTATGTTCTCCTCTAGGGATTTTACTTGTTCCTTATGTTGGTTAGATAATAGTCCCTCCCCTCCCCTTGAAAACATTTTTTTAGCTTTGTTTCTATTTCCTCCAAAGACTGGTCATCTCTCTTTATTTTCTCTTTGTTCCAAGTGATCACCAAAACCTTTTCCCTTTTCAAATTTGAATGACAAATAAGAGGGTGGGATTTTTGAGAGGAGGATTCATAGGGTCTCTATTAGTCCTTGATCACTTTGAAGAAGGAATAATCTTCCATCCATGTCAGGTTAATCTTGAAGGGGCTGGGAGGTTTATCTAGAAGAAGGGTAAGGTCCAAAATATTGGGGCTATGGTCCAAGTATCCTCCTGAGGAAACCCATTGCTTAATCCATATATTTGCTTCCAACATGGCTTTAGAAAAAAGAAATATGTCAAGTCTCTTTGCCACTCGCACCTCCCATGTTCACATATTCCTCCAAGTGGGGGTAAGCTTGACTGGTTGGATATCGAGTATTCCCACTTCTTCCAGGTTTGAAATGAAAAATTTAGCTAAAGGGTCCAATTGAGCATCCGACCCCTAGATTTCACTAGCTCCCAAAGTGAAGCTAAGGTCACCACCTATCAAAACATGCATGTTCTTCATTAGGGGCTTTTGAAACATGTGCAACCATAAATTTTTACGCTCTGTATATGACCCATATAGTTTTATAAATAGGAATTCCATGTCCATATCTTGAGATTGGAGGGATATACCTAGGCCAACTGTAACACCCTATTTCCCCTAGTTTGTAAATATGACTATAATGGCCAAGAGACTATGGAAAAATAATATGTGTGAATGTTTGATTCAATGGACCTTTGTATAAAGGCCGATGAATGTAAATTATGTTATTGAATAGAAAATGGATAAGTGTTGCATGACTGCTGGAAGGGGGGTGTACTAAGAAAGACCACAAATGCTATGAAAAGAGATGGTGAAGGGGACCTGGAATGGTTGCGTTAACCGTCACCAAATCATTACCTTACTGTATTTAATTGCTCAAGACCAGAGCAATCCTTTGACCCAGAAATGAATTTCAGTCAAAATGGTAGGTGGGAAGACCTCCTCAAGAGTTAATGAGGGGATGGGGCAGAGCACCCATCTGTAAGGCTTCCAGACCTGACCATGGGCTAGGAATTCGAGCCACACACAACCTTGATGAAAGAGGCAAGAAAGGAAGGTGTGGTGGGGAGAGGAAGACTTGTGAAGATTGCAGAGACGAGAGGTGAATCTCTCGGGTTCAAGGAAGAACTGGAAAAATAGGTGTTCTGGTCGCAGGGAGATGGCTAGCAGAGTTATGATACGAGCTGATAAACGAGGTTGGTCCTCCTTGCTTGGTATCGTGTAAACCATTGCCAATATCCTGCGAGAGTTGGAGAGTAACCTCCATTCCTACTATCGTTGAGCCGGAAGAAATAATTTCATCACAGAGCCCATGGTCTAGCTCGGGGGTGGCTAGTCGTAAATCCGTTAGGAGTGACTGAGCCTATGGTTGGGTGGGAACGAGCACCCCTCTAAGTATTCGCTTCATGTTATCTGGTTTTGATAAGTGTTTTCCCTGTTTTATGTGTTGAACTGGAATAATGGATGAATGCTTGGATTTATACATATTTGTATTTATAAATGTTTTCTATGTGGAATGTTTATGGTATGTACATGCCTCCTTCTCCTTGTAAGCTTACACTTTCGACCAATAGTCTATATGCCCAACTTAGCTCCTAAGGCTTCCTGGGAAATGAGCTTGTAAGACGACCGAGATAGGGGATATTGTGATGACCTGAACCTGTCTGTCCGAAGAGGATGCCTCTTCCATACCCCTTGTCGTGCGACCAAAATTCTAGACCGAAGTCCTTAACCCTTTCATGGTAAAAGCTCAGGAAGGATAGCGAAGTGGAAACCTTAAAAAGGAAAGGTACCTTCATTTGGAAGATGAGCAGACGAGATCCGTTCGAAAGGACCCATATGACCAATACCTAGGAACCTTGGGTTAATCCTAAGGAATTTATGTCCCCTTAGCTTCAAAGCTTCGAAAGTCTAGGAATTCAGAGGATGACCAACCTTACCAGCCTTATATGGGACAAAGGTAACCGGGAGACTCAGTTTCCCATAAGATTGACCAGCGATAGGTGGTTCCCCAGGTGGTTGGGTGAACCTATCTCACCAACTAAACCGGAATCTGAAACCCCAAAGGCCAGAGTCGTCAAGGACCCAGAATCGTAGATCGTGGGATCCTTCAGATCCTTTCCCAATCATCGATATATAGGGGACGCATGGCGCTAGACCCTTTAATTTAGATATTGGGAGGTAAGAGGAGTTTTCATAGCAACACTACCGAATGCCGAATCCCCGAGGTAACCAAAGCTGTATATCTATAAGTCTACGTGACCAAATATAGACTGTGAGATATAAGGAATGTAGAAGCCTGTCAGTCTGGAGTGATGAGGTGTAGTGGCGCCACCCAGGGTGAGGTAGACCCTAGCTCGACGTGCCGCGTGTTAGTCAGATTCGTGTGTATCCCGTACCCTATAATCCCATTGGAACGTAACACATGTCACCCTGATCCATCCTACGTGTCAGTTCCTAATATGTGTTCGCCTAGCCAACGTTGTTGGTGAAGTGACTGGGACTCTAGGAGTTCAGGACTTCGGGACTCCAGAGGGTCTGGGATGTAGTATGATAGAGAGACTGAACGACCTGGAGGCTGGAGCCACGTGGTGGGCTTATGGGCCTTCAGAAGTTTAGAACTCTAGGTGGTCTCGTGCATAGATAGTAAAGAGGCGTGAAGTGTCGGAGCACCGAAGCACTGAATTCCTCCACAACTAATATATGAGAAAGAGAGTAAGTCCTACCATGGGATCAAGTGGTGGACGATCTTCCACCGTGGAGGAAGGAACTTGGGAATAACACTGGTGAGGTGGATCCATGTGGGCACCACGTGGCCCTCAACCAATGATCACCCGAAGAACATCAGAAAGGTATATCCGCCGGTTTTGAGCTCGGGTTGGAGCATGGGGACCATGGTTAGAAAACTATGGACGCATAGAGTTTGGTAGAAACCCCAAATGAAGGATTTGATCCCTTGAGGAGAACAAAATTTTGATGCCCCATCTCTAGGAAAGTCACTCAGGGGTTGGGTGTGTTACACCAACGTTGATGGCCCAGAAGTTTGTCAAATTCATCGGACTCTTCTTCCATCATGTGATGGGCATATGTGGCCATAAAATCCCAACCCTATAAATAAAAGGAAAGGGTTTTTATAACTATGTCTCCTTCTAGCATTATTTATTGAATGAACATGATTTATGGGTTATGGGTGTCCACAAATATTTTGATGACCATTTTTTTGGAGGGATTGGCCATCCCTCTGTAATTCAAGGAGAGAATGATCATGAGGGATCCCTATCTAGGGTTTTTTCTCTAGGGGCCTTGATAAGAGAATGTTGTTTCCCAGTTCTTACTTGTGAGTTAACTTGTTTTTGAGCTAAGGATAGGAGAGATTTCCTTCCGCATTGGGTGAGCTTGAACTCAATGTCTTCAAAGGAGCCTTGCAAAAGAGAGTGACGTCCCTTGGTATTTGAGTGCATGTTATATTTTAGCCCCGCAATATGTAAGGGGTCATCTTGAGCAGACAATAGGGAAGAAGGGATTGGAAAAGGTTCCTCAAACAAATGCAAGGAAACATTATCAGATTGTTTAAGATCATTTAACAAGATGATGGTAGATGGATGGGGTCCCAAGAATCCAAAAATACCAGGGAGAAAGTCCTTTCCTTTATCTTCCTTTGGTATAGAGGGAAATGATCCTAAAGATCCAAACTAATTGTACAAATCATCCAAAAAATGAAAAAAAATAGTGGGAGGGGAAGGAAATTGCTTACCTGAATTTGAGGCTTCATCATTAATCTTGAGAGCTTCTAGAAATTGGTGAATGGTTCTAGAGGGATCCTACTGCTGTTGACTAACCGAATGAGTAAAAAATGGAGGATTTTCCAAAGGGGTGTGTCATTGGGGTTGTTTGTAGGATCCTTGTCATCCTTTGTATCATTTCGAACCCATTTCTTGCATTTGGAGACCTTTGAACAATCCATTGCTAAATGGCCATACATATGGAATTGCCCACATTTGAATGGGATTCCTTCATAATCCAACTCTTTCCAAAGGACTATATCTCCTCTCCTTATCGTCAAAGAATCCACCAAACCTATGGAAACATTTATTCTTGCCAGAATTCGTGCCATACCCAAATATCCAGTGGCGTGGAAGGAGTTGTTATCTTCGTATAAAAATCTTAGAGCATTTCCTATCTCCCGAAAAACTTCCTCAGACCATAGAATTAGAGGCAACCCTGGTAGTCGAACCTAGACTAGAATGTTCTCTAATTTCTTAGACTTTGCATGAAATCCAACCCTCCATTTCTTAATAAAGAGGGCTTGAGACCCCCAACTCTGGTGTGTAAGGAGGATATTATTTGCATTTTCTCCCAAGTTCATAATCCAACCATCCATCCCTTTGCCAAAAGAAGTCTCTTGGGCTTATAGGTTAAGAGAGATGTGAAATTTTCGGCAATCCATCGTTTTAGAGTGCCTGTCGACATGCACTTATTGGAAAAATGACCCACTAGTGTCACATCTTCCATATCTTACATTTCATGGAGTTTGAACCCATATCGCAGGACGAGATTGGTCTCCTTCGACTTGCTCTTAACACATTTCCTATTCCACCCGTGGAGTTCCATTCCTCTTGTCCCTTTTCTCTCTATAGTGGAGCTCAATTTTTTCATAGGGGAACAACCACACATTAATTCACTAAAGAGGTATTGGTCGATAAACCCTCCAAACTGTAATATTTTTGAATCCACCTCTCGAATTACTCTGGAGCTAGCATCCTTTCCTATCGATGAGACCTCATCATCATGAGATATTGTGAATCTTTGAGACCTTGAGAATTCATGATTGTTTTCCTCCACATCTGCTGAGAGGGAGTAGATGAGCCAACGTCCCTTCATGTCTGGTTCGTGCGTGCCCTCAAGAGCCCTCATTATGAATATCCATAATCCCTTTTATTGAATTCATTGTCACCAAAGAAATTGATGGATCCCTTTCCCACCAAGAAAATGCACATTGAAAAATATCTTCATGCTAACTCTCAACACTATCCCTCCCAAAAAGTCATTGTCCAAAACACCTCAACCACTTGAGATCTTGGTATTCGTGATAAGAACCACTTTGAACAAGAAAAACTCATCTCAAAAAATTTCTTTGAGACAATGGCCAGTCCAACACTCAAATTAGGAGAGCTTTCACAAAACTAACCACCCTAAAACTCATCCTCCCCCTAATTTCCAATCAATGATCACTTATGCCTACCTTCCCTTTATCCACGGGACTACTAATAAAATTGCTAAAATCCTTGATAAAAGAGAACATCAAAGCTATTTCCAAACCCTACAATACTCTTCAAAATAATTTTAAAACAATTGAGAATGCAATTAACCCCCTTTAGCATCAAGGTGTTTGTGAAAATTCACGTTAGTGTAATATCTCCTATATTAATCAAACTAGTCGATTTATTAAACCTAGATTTAAAAAACACATTACCAACATAAACCAAAATTACATCACTAAAAATACCATGGTCAAACATTATTATTACATCAAACACCACACTTATTTTGACCAAACCAAAATCCATATTAATATACAACACTATTCCACTAAATTAATTTAAAAATTATAAAAAAATTCACATACATTATTATGTTTGTTTAAGACACTAACCTACCAACATCCATCATGAAAATATGATTACAAAATTAATAAAACCTAAAATCATATTTCAACCTCCTTCATGATCCATCATAATCCTTAATGAATTCTCCCTCCCCTTCCCAAATATTTACGTTCACCTTAATGAATTCTCTCTCCCGTTCCCAAATATAATTCTTAATGAATTCTCCTTCCCCTTCCCAAATATAACTTCCCCTCTTTTCCTTGTTACTTCACCTTACCTTTTAATTGCTTTTAAACCCCTCATTTTGCTTTGTTACTTCTTCACTTTACCTTTTAATTCCTTTTAAAGGTATCCTATTTGGCTTTATTAGTCCCTACCAAAGCAGACTATAACATTCGGTTGAGCATTGACTTTGTATTAAGTTAACGATTCGGTTGAGCATTGACTTTGTATTAATTTAACGTTTTAATATATATATATATATATATTTTCCCAATTTCTAATATATATATATTTTGAATTTCTAATGTTCTGGTTTTTCTTATTTTACCTTTCTTTGTATTTCATGTGCATCCTCGTGTTTTCCACTCTGTAATCCTCCCCTTTTGTGGGTTTCCAAATATTTTGACAAACCTTTATTCCCCTTCACATTCGATTTCATGCTTAAAACATGCCCTCCTTTTATTTTGACATTTTTAGACTTTCTAAACTACCAATACTATCCTTCTCATCAACTTACCCTACCTTTTACTTGCACTTACCATGTTTATATGGTTTTTATAACTCTAAAAAAACTTCCCATTAATAACATTTACACTCTTTAAATTTAAACTACAATTTTCCATAAACCCTACATTTTCCACTTTAATAAAATTAATAAATTTTATATTAAAAAATATTATTTAAATCGATATCAAATTATTTCACTTTTGCAACATATTAGTCTTTGCCACCTTTATTTCTTAATCATAGGTAAAGTATTCACCTAAAATGTAATAAATTATTTAATTTAATCTAAGAGCTTATTCATAAGCTATGTTTCCTTATTATAAAAATGTAATAATTTTGGAGTATTCTTTAAATATTTTTTTAATAACATGTATGTTTTGATTATCAATGTAAAATAATAATGTACACACACATTATACAAAATACAGATAGAAAACATAATTATCATGAAGACTAACTAAAAAGAAAAAGAAAAAGAAAAAGAAGGGTTAAGTTCAAACTAAAAATATCTTCTAAATTTAACTCTAGGGCACAAAAGTAACTCGTAACAAAATATGAGGAACCCAACATTGGGTAACAAATTGTCATGGTCCTTGCGGGTTAGCCCCCATCCATTAACAATGGGCTTAGGATCATCAAATTTACGTTCTTAGTCATCATTATTAGGTCTAGGTGGTCATTCAACATCATAAATGGCCAACCCAAGTGTGGGGAACTTTTCATTCTATTATATAGGTGGAGCGGTTCAGTGATGCCAATGTTCCCTTTTCTCCCTAACTATACAATAGACCCAAGGGAATGGCCTACCCTAACAATTTTTCCACTACACAGATCAAACTCAATGTATTAGAGTGGCATTAAGAGGCTCCCTAATCATGTGATAAGGGGTGCCTCACATAAATCGAGGAACTTCCTTGGGTGGGCCACATCCATTTCCACCTTTTTCATTTTTACCACAATTTGCATGTATAAACTTGCATGAACTAATGAGTTGTCAAACCATGAGAACCTTTATGGTAAATTGGGTACTACTAAACAAAACATCATTCATTTCCTTCTCGATGAAAAATAAAATCTCTCGTCTTATCAAATACTATGAAATTTAAAACTCAACATGCCATTGAGCGCTCAACAAACCCTAAAATATTTTATGAAATTCCCTCACTTTTGGGTACCACTTGTTTTCTTTTGTTTACTGTCTGAATTGAGTTCAATATGGAGGGATGGTTTATTTTATTTTCATGACTCTTATGGATCAAATTGTATTTGTTTGAACTTGTTAAATGAAACCTTGTGCCTAAACGAACTTGGCATTCTAACTAAGAATCTATAGCTAACATTATGACAAGCGCGCTTGTGTTCGACGTCGAAAAAATCCAAGCAGGTAAAATGGCCACATAGTAATAATAATCGCCGATCGCTGATGCACCATCGACATTGGTAAAAAGTGGAGTAAGTTTGCATTAGTTATTCGCCACAGAAATTTAGGAGACAATCAATTCCCATTGGCGTCGACGGAAAATGAGAGGACTAAACGTTGACATGAGCCATGATAAACCCCCGATAGCCGGTGACGGATGTGTTGGTTCAAGGTTGATGAAATCTCGAAGAGTTAAATCATTGAAAATTTCCACATTGAGACATCACCGATCGCTGATGCACTTTTGACATTGGACAATTTTCGAGAGAGTTAATCTGGGAGCACTTGGTTAAGCTTATCATCGATCACTGATCCTTGATACTTTTCAGTGTCGGCAGGGTAGGATTTGTTGTTAGACCAATTAATTAAGGAAAAGTCCTCGATTCTGAATAACACGATTAAACGAAGATGTTTCAACGTCACAAGTCTTTGTCACATAGGGATTTCGTACGGTCTAGTTTCGTCCTAAGTCATCTTAAGGTTCCCTGTGTCCTAGTCATACTTCCGACTCATCTTTTCCATGCCATCTCTATATGACAAGATGGTTCGTCGTCGAAGCTTTTTCTAGGAGATATCAACAAACAATGTTTAAAGAGTAGCCCCAACCCCCGATCCACCAGTTAGATTAGCGAAACGATGGGATGTTTTCAGCACGAGATACGATCATATTCTATCATTTAATAGGACAGTTAATGTTTCTCCCCACATACATTGTTACCCCGTGCGCTGATTGAACAACGAGAATTTGAAATTTTTGATAGACCACGTTATAGCCCTCGTCCGCGCTGCCGACCTATGATCGGATTTAATTTTAAACATAATGAATATCTGGTGGCAGATTTTGTAGAACCACACTCATATCCCAAATTGAATAGGTGATGCGACAAGGTAAGTTGAATATATGTTTAAATCATGAAAAAATCTTTGAACACTTCTATTTTGCCCACAAGCTTCCATTTCTAGAGCATTCGAAGAAGCAAAGCAAGCGTTTAAAGACTACGTTGATTCTCAGACCATCAAAAGTAGGTTAAGCTAGCAACATAGGTATGTGTTAAAATTTATCAGTTCGGAGGTCGTAATTTTTTTTATATTAGCATTTGATCTTTTATTCAGTATCTAACTATGTTTTAGCTATAGGGAAAAATGCCTCCAAGAAATCCAATGACTAGGCACTCTTTGAGGGCACCTTAGTTAAAAGAGGAAGAAATTGGTGAGGGTTCTTCTCCTGGTACTGCGAGGCAGTTGGAATATGCTCCTAGGGTAGAGACGATCATTAAAACCTCGATGAAGAAATAATTCATTCGACCCCCTGTCTTCGGCGATACATAAGTGACCACTGGATCCAAAATAATTCTCCCACAGTGGGGAGATATATTCAATAGAATCAACTGAGAGGATTACACAAATTTTATCCCACACAGTGACCCGAATGTAAGAGTGCTAGACGAACAAGTTTTCCTGAACATTCGACAGTCGTGCTTGCACATGGTAGCTTGTTGAACTCCAGTTTTCCCTTGCATCGAGACCCTGAGTTGGTTAATTGATCAAACAGATGCACATAAATGCCTGATCAACGATGAGAATGGCAGGTGTGTTAGATTTTTTCTCTCTACAGAAGTTCAGGAGTATTACAAGCTCAGGAACCCAGAGGAGCGACTGAACACAGTCTTCATGGTGAATTTCTATGAATTCCATGAAACCAGCCGGTCGATGGCTTCATGGTGGAAGGAGGACAAAAAATTTACAAACCAGAGAAATGGCTAGTATGGGACAACGAACATGAGTGAGACATACATCTATTTAATGGCTCTAATCTGCCAATTGTATGGAGAAAAGGACTGCTCCAAGTTCTTAGAAGCATGGATGCCCATAGCGTACACTGTGGCTATCTCGGGGGGTAGTTTCAACTGGGGAGCAACCATCTCCAAGCAATTGAGCACCAATGTATTGTAGGCTCAAACAATGAAAGAGGGAGAAGCTCTCACGTTTCACATGGCCTCATATCTACTCGATGTAATCTACGCGAGAAATGTCTTCGTTAGTATGAATTTAAGCTAGCATGTTGCATAATTTCCTATTCATGTCTACTTTAGCATATTATGGGAGAACAGGTACAACAAATCCTATGGCCTTATTTGTGATCAATTCATCGCCCGAGTCTATTTTATTTTATTTGAAAAGGAATCCCAAGGCTGTCTATAGCAGCCAAGAAAATGATATCGAAGGTAGGCCACTGGTATCTAAACGAACACACAACTTATATCAGGGTGTTCGGGGCCACCAGAGCACCACATTTTTTCCCTGCTCATGTCCCAGACTGGCTCATTATAGGAGAAATCTGTTATTAGATGATCCTGCAGGGCTATAATGCCACACTAGTTAAAAAAATAAACAGACATTCATACCCTACGACTTCCATGTGGGGTTTTACATAGTGAAAAACACTGCTGAAGCCAAACAAGAAGGTTTGAGCCAGCTTGAATTTAGGTTCCCGACATGCTGGTTTTGCTAGCACGACCCTAAAGGATTGGTCTCCCAAAATGCTTCACAAGTATCATCTTGTTGGCCATACGCGCATGACAAGTTTGAAGATGATATTTTTATAGAATGCACTCAGGATTGGGAGGAGGTATTACAAAGGAAAGCCAACCCCAACATGACCAGGTTCAAATCTATGAGCATGGATGAGCAAGTTGATACAATAGAGTAGTCGGCTCAAGAATCTCTCAGGGTTAGAGAAGAAATTAGAGCAACAAAGACCACAAAGGCACATATGAGGGGGTTCCTGTTACTAGAAGGAGCCCAGAGAGTCATTGACTAGTTAGAGAATGATCCTGAACTCGTAGAAATGATGAGGATCCCCTCGGACAACAAAATCACAATCAGAGGAGATCCAAGTGGCTTAGAGTTGAATAAATCACTGATCTGGAAAACCCTAGATTTCCATCACCATAGATTAAATCCCTGGGGAACATTCCAACCCAGCCTGAGGTTTCAAGGATGTTAGGTGAAATAGGTGTACCAACCCCCCTATTTGATCTAATAACTATCTATGACGATGAGGAGAGTTCAGGGGTATCCCTGGTAACTCCGGTATTGATTACAGAGGAGAAGGAACCCGAGAAATCATCTTCCCCAAGTCCCGATGCTCTAGTTCAAAAAATTTCATAGAGCGACCATGAGGTCGAAAGTGTCTTAGACACTTAGTAGCTCGACCTGTCGAGGACCCCAAAAGATAGCTCGAGGGATGAGCTAGGATCGAGTGGTCAAAAAGAGGAAGTTCAATAGTGAGAGATTGACACCTCGACAACCAATTACCAAGTAAGTACTGGACCTATCCCTGGTTATTCAATTTTGGCCGATACCTCACCATCCGATGAACAACAAACAGAGGTCGAGCCATCAGAACATATGAAATAAGTCTGGGAACCAATCCTAGAACATATACACACAATAGGGAGCCTGGGAAACACTCTAACTTGGGGAGAACAAAAAATACCTGAGCATGTTGATGAGGTTGCCGATATACAAGTGATCGCTTATGACAGGAAGAGGAAAGCTATCATGAAGAGGACCACCAAGAAGAGAAGAATCACTCTGGATAACTCAATTCTCATCACCACAGAGGAGAATCTTCTCAGTACAGAACATGAAAATACGTCTAAGCTCATCGACACAGGGATGGCTATCACATATGCCACATTGGATCGAGAAAGGAGAGATGAGAAGGAGTTGGCCGCTGCACTAAAGGAGTTGGAGCATCTGCACCATTTGGTGAAATACTATCAAGACTCAACGTAGGCCATGGTGTTTATGAGGAGTGAGTTCTAGGATGCCTATGCAAAGTTCATAGATGAACGACATCTTTTCACTGTAGGCATAGCTGATTTCCAAGAATATACCCTTATGGCACTGGAAACCTGCAAGGACGTGGAAAGGTGGTATGAAAAATCATACCAAGCGGTAGAAATAATTGATTACATCAGTGTAGTACAAAAGGTTCGAGACGCCGAAGAGCACGGTATTTGAGTGCTAAGGGATAGCAGCATTGCTTGAATCGAGAAAGAAAGACGAATAATGGGTAAAGATGTCCCAGGAACTTCCGCGGGAGATACAAAAGAAGTGGGCCGAGTGTGAAAAAGGCTGGGAAAAGATTAATTGGGAGATGAAAGGCATCAACCTCCTAGAATTTGGCTCACCTGAAGACTTTGTCGACCTGCATGACGTAGCCAAGCGACATGCAGAACAAGACTCAACAAGGACAATGGAGATCACACATGTGTCAAGCATGGCACTGGGTCAAATACAACAATTTATGGAGCATCCAATCAAGGCTCACACAGTTCTTCAATGATTGAGTGCCAAATTAGTGAAATATAGAGAACGGGTAGTAGAAGTGAAGGAAATTATTTCAACCTCGATGGACCAAAACAGGTTCTCATATGCCAACACATGTGAGGATCTCTTCGTCAAGTGGTCGGAATATGAGAAGATTCATCCACTCCAGTAAAACCATGAGATGATTCTCAGAGAAAAAAGAGATCAAGCTTCACGTGGCGATATTTTGTTTTACTTAACTTAAACTTGTAGTAGCTATTTTTAGTTAGTGATTCTTTATAAATAAATGGATTGAACTTTTAACAAAGGTCGATGGTTTTGGGAAAATACCCTCCTTTTTGGAATTGTAAAGAACTATTTCTGAACAACCTGAATTGAGAAGTCCTGTTTAGGACTAGAGACAAAATTTTGTTTTTCATCAAAGGCGTTATGTGATTGGCTTGAGGAGGAATTACTTCCAACTTTATTTCAGTAATTGATGCTGTAACGAGTAAGAGTTTCTGAATCTATTGATAAGTTATATGTTTCAATATTTTTGCAGTTCTTTTGTTCTCAATGATGGAAAGAAAATCGTTGTGTTAATGCGTGATTAATGTTAGATCTAAGGAAACTATTTTTCTTGCTATCATTTTATTACATGCATGCTTTTCTTATGATAATTGTATCTCAGTCAATGATGAAATACCAACAAGTTAACATATTAGTAACTAGGCTTGTAATAGGTGTGAAAATCTTTGTCTGCATGCTTGAGCATGAGGGTTATCCCAAGCTCAACCTTCTTTAGTAGTTAATAATCCCTTCTACCAGTTGGTTTATACCAACACACATCATTTTATCAGACTCATCTAATAAAAGAAAAGACAAAAAAGAGAATGTTTAAACTGAAGGAGGAAGTTTCATAGGAAGATATCCTATTAATCACCACGTAAATCCCATCGATAAATTAGCTAGATCGAAAGATTTGGAGAACCATTCGGCCATCATCAAATGCTGCAGAGTCTAATTGGGCCCCTAAGGCGGGTTTGGTTCATGTTGTTGAGTTTAAGGGATCTAAGACCCCTCAACAGAATTGGAGTTAGAAGGAGGGATTGAATGAATGAATGGCTAACAACATTTCTGAGATAATATCTTGCATAGTTGACAGATTCAAAACAACCCACATGCGTGGCTAGTCATTCTCAAGAAAACCCACATACAGAGAGTACTCACGAAATGAGTAACTCACCCCAACACGAGGAAGAAAACATATTCCCTGAAATAACTTATGATCTTCCTCACGAGGAGTTGAACCAATTCATAAGAATCACAAGAGATTATGCTCGACAAATTGGATCGTTTCCCTTAGCGTCATCACTTCCTCATAAAAAATAAGTAAGAAGACCACTGGTCGATACCCTCGACCAGGTTTTTGTTCACACAATAGAAGACCTAATAGATTTTTCCCTCACTGAGATCTAACAACCCATTAACCTAATCCTCGAAACACCAGTGGGTAACTACTCTGAACCAGACAATTTCACATCTGATGAAGAAGGGTTTAACTCGGATCACTTAGTTTCAAAATCAGATGACATGGAGGTTAATAACGATAATAACAAAGAGAGGGGAAATCCACCTCCAAATAACCAACCTTGGTTGGCCAGATATGCTCTGGTGATCCCAGGACGAGTACATAACCTCCCTCGACATCCAGAAAAACTACTTCCCATGTTTGACCCTGAAACCTATGGATTTCTTGAAGACCATATTAAAAAGTTCATACTAGCGATAAGACTGATGAACGTACAACATGGGGACATAGTATCTAGAATTTTTCCCTACACTTTTGAGAATTCAGCCTCAACTTGGTATTTTAACTTGCCTGTAAGGTCCATAACTGGTTGGACGAAGTTTCAAAAAGATTTCTTAGACATTTGCAGAAGAAACCACCACAAGAGCTTTGATGGCTAAACTCTTTGCCACCACCATGAGTTCAAAAGAGAAGGTTAAAGACTTCAATCAATGGTTTACCACTATCCTGAACAAATTCCAACCCAAATCTAAACCTACTTAGGAGTTGCAAATTGAGGTATATGCTAATGCTCTACCTGCTTCTATTTCTATGTTTGTGAAAAGGGCTGCCAAACATACCGTAGCTGAGAATTTAGAGGAAGCAAAAATGATTGAATTCAAAATGAAGGGATGCAAAGAGGGCCATGTCTCACTAGTTAAGAAGGAAGTTCAACCTCTGCCTAGGAGAGGATCGTTGTTGACTAGACCTCCAGGAAAACAAACAGAGCAAGGTCCAGAAAAGGGAAGTAGAGACATAGAATACCTACAATGGATGATAAATAAACTCTCGAATGAAATCGTAGACATGAAGAGAAGTGTCGGGGAAGGAAACCAAGGTCAAAGGCCCTATCAACCCTTTTTCAAGAGAAACCCACCTTTCAAAGTGATTTCACCTCCCCCAACCAACTTAAACATCGATCTAGGTAATGTAGCATCTCACTCTTTTTGTGCGTATCATCAAGATAAACATTTTGAAAGAGACTGTCCCTAATGGGTGCATACTATTAATTTAATGTCCAATTGGTTCCTAGATGAATTTTCCCTTACCGAACAATCAAGTGTCTCATTGGTAAACATCGTCGATCAGGAGGAAGTTGAGATGCTGGAAGAAGCAACCATGTTGTTGTGGGATCCTGATTTGTTGATGCCTTCTGATGATGTATTTGAGGTTCAAGAACCACCCGCTGAGGTTTTGGCTGTGCAAACATGAATTAAGGGTCAACCAGTCTCAAATGACCTTTCCATTGTCCAATATTTGAGGGGAAAACAAACAACCGATCACTCGAAAGAACCTTTTGTCTCCAAAACAAATCTTATAAAAATACATACACGGGAGTCAACCAAGCTAGACTACAACATAGTAGAAGACTTAAAAAATTTGAAGGCTAATGTGTCGGTCATGGACATGTGTATAATTCCCTAGCAAAAGGATTTTCTGTTACAAGCCTTATAGTCAATAGAAGCCCCTATAACAAGCACTTACCTAGGGGATGTCCTAACTCCCACAGATCCAAATAATAAACCAAATGTGAATGCTTGATCTATAGATAAAAAAGGAAAGACTTTTTTCCCACCTTTCCTTTTAACATTTGAAGTCTTCAACAAAAATATCCATAATTGTCTAGTCCACTTAGGGGCATGCTGCAATGTCATGAAATTATCTATTTGCAAGAAATTAAATGCAGTTCTGCTCAAAAGTGATAAAGACGTTATACAACTAGACATAACTCAGGTAAAATTTATTGGGGAACTCAAGGATGTCATGATCAGAATGGATACACACCCAAAATTTGTTCAAGTAATTGACATCATTGTAGTAGATATACCAGAAGCTTATGGACTACTACTTAGTCGAGAATGGTATGAGAAATTGGATGGATAGTTTAGCACAGACTGGGCTCACCTCTGGTTTCCATTAAAGGGACATGCCAACATGATTAGGATTGATAGGGAAAGGTATTTCAAACATACTCTCACCGATTTAGGAGCCTTCAATGAACCCTCGTTGACAGATTTCCCCATGCTAGGAAACTACTCCCGCGATTCTGATTTTGACAATTTCTCCCATCTCTCATCTAATGTACCTCTCACTCAAAACTCTGAAATGGTTTTTCAAGTGAATCTACTGGTAGCAACATAATAAATCCTCTTCTGTCAAGAACATCTGTTGGAAAGCACAAACAAGGTAGGTGAAGAGGAGGAAGTAACTAGGCATGAAGAAGCTAATAAATCTCGCTCACAAGTTTGGACCCTGTACTTTGATGGGTCTAAATCACAAGAAGGTTCGGGAGCAAGATGTGTTCTCATTGACCCAAAGGGGAAGCAAAATTTCCTGTCCTGCAGACTAGAATTCAAATGTACTAATAATACTGCTGAGTATGAAGATTTGGTGCAAGGACTAGAGAAATCCATAGACTTAAATGTTAAAGAACTTAAATTTTTTGGGGACTCTGAAATTATCGTCAGGCAAGTAAAGAATACTATACATTGAAACTCACCCCACCCGAGGAATTATCAACAGGAAGTGCATAGGCTAATAGAACATTTTGAGGCCTTTTATATTACCGTAGTTCCTAGGAAAAATAATACTCTTGTTGATTCCATGGCTACTGCAGCCTTGAGGCTATCCCCTTTAGAAGATTATGAAGCCTCCAGGTTCACTGTGAAACTACTCTACAAACCATCAGTACCCAATACTATTTCTGATTGGAATGTTTTTGAAGGAGATGAACAAATTATAGATTTTCTAACCAGTCACAATTTTTTTAAGGACCTGGCTATTGATGATGAAGTATTCCAAGAGAAACTAGCCGAAACTGATTTCCACGAACAAAGAGGCGAAATAGATCAATCTAGTAACAAACCAAGGTTTCACACCATACCGAAAGGGGTAGCCAATTTGGAGACCCTTTTCAACCTAAGGGAAAGATTTAAAGGGTCAACAAACACAAAGATAGGGAGTTCATACCCCGTATACGAGTCGATAAATCTAGGAACCTCGAAAAACCCTAAGAATACAAATCTAGGAAAAACATTGTCCAAAGAAGAAAGGAAACCCTATCTTAAACTTCTTAGAGAATATCAATATGTTTCTTCATGGTCCTACTGAGAATTGAAAACTTATGACACTCACATTATTCAACACACAATCCCATTAAAATCTAGAGTAAAACCCTTTCAACAGAAACTTAGGAAGTACCATCCATATTTGGAACCCCTCATGTATCAAGAACTAAAGAAATTATTAGATGCTAAGATTATCTTTTAGGCTAGACACTCTACGTGGGTAGAAAATTTGGTTCCTGTAAGGAAAAATTCTGGGGAAATTCCCTTGTGTGTAGATTTCAAAAATCTTAACAGAGCATCAGAAAAGGATAACTACCCATTCCCACCGATGGAACAACTCTTGCAGACCGTGTCTAGTTCTAAGATTTTCTCCCTTCTAGATGGTTTTTCAGGTTACAACTAGGTTCTAGTTTCAGAAGAAGACTTATTGAAAACTACCTTCCGAACCAAGCGAGGAACTTTTTATTATAAACACATGCCTTTTGGGTTGATTAATGCAGGAGAAACCTTCCAGATGGTCATGGACGTAGCTTTTCGGGGATTGATTAATAGATGTGTAGTAGTATACTTGGATGACATGACTATGTATTCAAAGAACATAAAAGACCACATCCAACATCTAACCCAGATTTTTGAAAGGTGTAGGAAATATGGAATATCTTTAAATCCTAAGAAAACTATCTTTGGTGTCGAGGAAGGGAAATTACTAAGTCATATTATATCTCAAGCAAGAATTCATATAGATCCAGAATGAATAAAGGCAATATCTCAACTTCCCTTACCCCACAACAAAATGCGATGCAATCCTTCTTTAGGAAAATTAATTTTGTGAGGAAGTTCAGGCCCAATTTCACTGAAACTATTAAACTCTTACAAAAAATGATTCACAAGGATGTTGATTTTAAGTGGGATGACGAGTGAAAAGTTTCTTTCAACAATATCAAGACTACCATATCTCAAGCTCCGGTGTTGCGAAATCCTGACTTTAGTAAATGTTTTTTCCTCTATACTTTCACCTCTGACCAATCCTTAGCTGCAGTTTTAACCCATAAGGATGATGATAACGATGAGGCACCAATATCATTCATGAGCACTAATCTCCAAGGGGCTGAATTGAATTACCCTGCTATAGCCAAACAAGCTTATGCAACGTACAAAGTAGTAAAACATTTCAGATCTTACATCCTAAAAAATCACACCAAATTCATTGTGCCTCACCCCGCGGTCCAAACCCTATTCACTCAACAGGAGAGGGGGGAGAGAAAATGAAATTGGATGGCAGTTGTCCAAGAATTTGATCTAGATATAAAACCCACTAAATTGGTTAAGGGACAAGGATTGTGTAAACTGGTCGCAGAAGCTCAAGACCAAATAAATGAAGACTCAAAGTGGGAGAATGAATTAGCATTATGGTGTAGTGAATCTTTATAGGTTCCCCCAGGGCAAGAGTCTTGGTATGGAAAACTAATTTACCTCTTGCATCATGGGAATTTTCCAGAAAACCTAAACCCTAAGGAAAGGAGAGCTCTCATACTGAAATCGACACAATATCACCTCATAAATTCAGTACTTTTCCGCGTAAACTATGATGGGATACTCTTGATATGTCTCGAACGTGAAGATGCATATAAGGTTCTAAGGGAGCTCCATGATGGTCCTGTAGGTGGACACATTGTAGGGAATACCACTTCTCACAAAATACTGAGAGCCGACTATTACTGGCCTACTCTGTTTAGAGACGCTCATACATACGCTAGAAATTGTAAAACTTGTCAAATTAACGCGGGCAGGGAAAAGAGAGCATCTGTCCCACTCCAACCAGTGACCATATCCAGACCATTCGAGCAATGGGGATTATATTTCATAGGGGATATTACGCCGAGTTCTTCAAAACAACATAGATACATACTGACTACTACAGACTACTTTACGAAATGGGTAGAGGCCATTTCTCTGACTCACATGAATGAAAAGGTGGTAATCCAATTCATAGAACAACAACTGATCACAAGGTTTGGTATGCCTTCCATTCTTGTCTTTGACAACGCCACTTACTTTTCTTCCACTCTATTAACAAAGTTTGCTCTGGACAAAGGAATCATAATCAGATACTCTGGAAAATACTATCCACAAGGGAATGGAGTGGAAGAATCAATCAATAAGAACCTAGTGAGGATATTAAAGAAAAAAGTTGCAGACAATCAAAGGAATTGGCATAGCTCGCTTCATAATGCCTTATGGTTCGACAGAGTAACACCCAAGGAAGCTATAGGGAACTCCCCATACTTTTTGGTATATGGACAAGAAGCCATTCTCCCAGATGGGTTATATTTTCCATCTCTGCAGCTTGCTCAGGGATCTAGAGGACAACCCTCATCAGTTATTCAACAAAGTATTGATGCCCTCCTCATGATGGAAGAAAAAAGGGAGAAAGAAAAATCAAATTTCGTCGCTTATCAAAATATAGTTAAAATATGGTTTGGAAAGCATAAGGACAAAGAGAAGATTTTTGAGGTAGGAGACTTAGTCCTAAAGTGGGATAGAGCAAATGAACCTAAGGGAAAACATTCAAACTTTTAGAATCTATGGCTCAAAACTTTCTAGGTATCCAGGAAGCTTGGGGCAGGCATGTATCGGTTGTAAGATCTGAGGGGGGAACCTGACGCCCTCCTGGTGAACAACCAAGCCCTAAAACAATATTTCTGTTAAAAAAATGTGTGTGCGTGCGTGTCTTTTCTTGTTATTTTCTGATTAGGATAAATGTGTAGGTGTAAGGGAGACTGATTACATAGTCCTTTTATTCTTGTTTTTTCTTTTGTTTGGTGTTTTCTTGTAAAAAGGTTGTGTTTTGCAAGGCATTGGCTGATCTAAATCAATATGGTGTAGCAAATTCTTCTCCTGACTCATGATTACATGCAACACAAGAAATGATGGGCAATTGTAATTTTTTCTTCAAAGAGTTCTATACCTAGTATTTGCCAACTAACGACCTTAGTGAGTGATGAAATGTCCCCCTGGTGGTCTGGTAAATCCTTAAGGGAAAGATGGAAAGTTGGAAAGGACCACATGGACCTCTAGACAGAGCTAGGAATAATTTCACCTTAACCATTTCATCTTGCAGATGACATACATCCTCCTCTCCCACTCGCTCATGGCATCTTTGAAAAAAATAAATCAATTATATTAAATGAGTGAAAAGTAGGAGAGTGCATGCAGATAACTCTGTCGGGGCTATGGATGTCCACTGGAAGCGGAGCAAGGTCTATGACGTCGGGGTGACTCCACCGGGGCTATGGACGCTCACTGGCAGTGCAGCAACACCATAGCAAGTGAATGATGATATCTAAAATGGCATAGTTTCAGTGAATGCTTTACCTGGGTCTTGTCAAAAGGGGGCGTGGGTCACGGTCAAGAGGAACAAAGGTGGAATAAAGGTTTAAACTCCATAGGCGGACTCATATTCACGAACTGGGGAAATTGTAAATGCAAGGATATGAAAGACTCTGATAAAAGAAAATCCAGTTAGTTTCTCAACCAACTTCTGCATTAGGTAAGCCCGAGGGAAGGAACAAAGATTCTGCTTTCACCCAGAGAATATCCATTTGTTGAGCGCTCAACAAACCCTAAAATCTTTTATGAAATTATGTCACTTTTGGGTACGACTTGTTTTCTTTTTTTTACTGTTTGAATTGAGTTCAATATGGAGGGATGGTTTATTTTGTTTTCATGAATCTTATCGATCAAATCAGATTTGTTTGAACTTGTTAAATTAACCGTTGTGCCTAAAAGAACTTGGAATTCTAACTAAGAATCTGYAGAAAACATTATGACAAGCGCGCTTGTGTTCGGTGTCAGCAAAATCCAAGCAGGTAAAATGGCCACATAGTAATAATAATCGCCAATCGTCGATGCACCATCGGCATCGGTAAAAGGAGGGGTAAGTTTGCGTTAGTWATTCTCCATGCAGATTCAGGAGACAACTGATTCGCATTGGCGTCGRYAGAATATGAGAGGACTAAATGTTGACATGAGCCATGATAAACCCCCGATAGCCGGTGACAGATGCGTTTGTTTGGGGTCGACGAATTATCGAAGAGTTAAATCACTGAAAATTTCCACATTGACACATCAGTGATCACCGATCTCGATGCACTTTCGGCATCGAACAATTTTTGAGAGAGTTAATTCAGGAGCACTTGGTTAAGCTTATCACCGATTGCCGATCCTTGATACTTTTCAGTGTCGGCGGGGTAGGATTTGTTGTTAGAACGATTATCTAAGGAAAAGTCTTCGATTCTGAATAACATGATTAAACGAAGATGTTAGTTTCAAGTGCCACATGTCTTTATCACATAGGGATTTTGTACAGTCCAGTTTCATCCCGAGTCATATTAAGGTTCCCCATGTCCTAGTCATACTTCCGAATCATATTTGCCATGTTAGCTCTGTACGACAAGATGGTTCGGCGTCAGAGATTTTGCCAATAGATATCAAAGAACAATGTTTAAAGAGAAGCCTCGATCCCCGATCCACCAGTTATATTATCGAAATGATGGGATGTTTTCAGCATGAGATACGATCAGATTATGTCATTTAATAGGCCAGTTAATGTTTCTCCCCACATACATTGTTACCCTGTGCGCTAATTGAACAAAGAGAATTTGAAATCACTGATAGACCATGTTATACCCCGTGCCGCTGACCTACGATAGAATTTAATTTTAAACATTATGAAGATTCGACGATAGATTTTGTATAACCACTCTCATATCCCAAATTGAATAGATGATGTGACAAGGTAAGTTGAATATTTGTTTAAATCATGAAAAAATCTTCGAACACTTCTATTCTGCACACAAGCTTCCATTTCCAGAGCATTCGAAGAAGCAAAGCGAGCATCTCAAGACTGCGTTGATTCTCAGACAATCAAAACTAGTTTAAGCAAGCAACAAAGGTATGTGTTAAACTTTATCAGTTCAATGATCGTAATTTGTTTTATATCATAATTTGATCTTTTACACAGTATCTAACTATGTTTTAGTTGCAGGGAAAAATCCCTCCAAGAAAGCCAATGACGAGGCGCTCGCCAAGGGCACCTAAGTTAAAAGAGACATAAATTGGTGAGGGTTCTTCTCTTGGTACCATGAGGTAGTTGGAATATGCTCCCATGGCAGAGCCAGTCATTAAAAACTCGACAAAGAAAGCATTTATTCAACCCCCCGTATTCGGTGATATGAAAGCGACTACTAGATCCAAAAAAATGCTCCCACAGTGGGGAGATCTATTCAATAAAATAAACCGAGAGGATTACCCAGAGTTTATCCCACACAACGACCCAAATGTAAGAGCGTTAGATGACCAAGTTTTCTAGAACATTCAACGGTCGTGATTTCATATGGTAGCCTGCCGAAATCCAATTTTCCCATGCATCGAGACCTTGAGTTGGTTAATTGATCACACACACACGCATAAATTCTTGATCAACGATGAGAATGGCGGGTGTGCCAGAGTTTTTCTCTCGATAGAAGTTTAGAAGTATTACAAGCTCAGGGACCCAGAGGAGCGACTGAACACAGACGTCCTGGTGAAGTTCTATGAATTCCACGACACCAGCTAGTTGATGGCCTCGTGGTGGAAGGAGGACAAGAAATTTACAAACCAGAGAAATGGATGGTATGGGACAATGAACCTAAGGGATTTATACATCTACTTGATGGAGCTAATCTGTCGACTGTATGGAGAAAAGGACTGCTCCAAGTTCTCAGAAGCATGGATGCCCCTAGCGTACACTATGGATGTCTCGGGGAGTAGTTTCAATTGGGGAGCAATCATCTACAATAAATTGAGCAGTAATGTATTGCAGGCTCAAACACTGAAAAAAGGAGAATCTCCCGCGTTTCACATGGCCTCATATCTACTCTATGTAATCTGCGTGAGAAATGTCTTCTCTGCTACGAATTTAAGCTGGCATGTTGCAGAACTACCTGGTCATGTATACTTCATCATATTATGGGAAAACTTGTACAAAAAATCCTATTCCCTTATTTGCGATGAATTCATCGTTTGAGTCTATTTCATTTTATTTAAAAAGGAATGCCCAAGGCTGTCTATAGCAGCCAAGAAAATGATATTGAAGGTAGGCCATTGGTATCTAGATGAACACACAACTTATATCAGGGTGTTCAGGGCCATTGAAGAACAACATTTTCTCCCTGATCATGTCCCAGAACGTCTCATTGTAGGAGAAATCTGTTATCATATGATCCTGTAGGGCTATAATTCCACATTAGTTAAGGACAAGAAACGAGCATTCATACCCTACGAATTCCATGTGGGGTTTTACATAGTGAAAGACATTTCTTAAGCCAAACAAGAAGGTCCGAGCCATCTTGAATTTAGGTTCTCGACATACTGGTTTTGCAAGCATGAATCTAAAGGCCCGGTCCCCCAACACGCTTCACAAGTATCATCCTATTGGCCATACGCGCATGACATGTTTGAAGATGAGATTTTTATAGAATGCACTCAGGACAGGGAGGAGGTATTACAAAGGAAATCCAACCCCAACATGACCAGGTTCAAAGCTATGAGCATGGATGAGTAGGTTGAGACAATAGAGCAGTCGGCTCAAGAAGCTCTCAGGGTTAGAGAAGAAATCAGAGCAACATAGACCACAAAGGAACATAGGAGGGGGGTGTTGTTACTAGAAGGAGCCCAAAGAGTCATTGATCAGTTAAAGAATGATACTGAACTCGTAGAAATGATGAGGATCCCCTTGGACAACCCAATCACAATAAGAGGTGATCCAAGTGGCTTAGAGTCAATGCAAATGGAAGAAATCACCGGTCTGGAAAACCCTAGAGTTCCATCACCACAAATTAGATTAACGAGGACCATTCCAACCCAGGCTGAGGTTTCAAGGATTCCAGGTGAAACAAGTGTACCAACCCTCCTGTTTGATCTAATAACCATCTATGATGATGAGGAGAGTTCAGAGGTCTCCCTGATTACTCTGGTACTGATTATAGAGGAGAAGGAACTTGAGAAAGCATTTGACCCAAGTCCTGATGCTCCAGTTCAAAACCTTATGTAGAGCGACCATGAGGTCGAAAGTGTCTTAGACACTGAGTTGCTTGATCTGTTGGGGACCCCAAAAGACAGCTCGAGGGATGAACTAGGATCGGGTGGTCAAAAAAAGGAAGTTCAACAGCAAGAGATCGACACCTTCACAACCGATTACCAAGTAAGTACTGAACCTATCCTTGGTTCTTCAATTTTGGCCAATACCTGACCAACCGATGAACAACAAACGAAGGTTGGGCCATCAAAACATATGAAATAAGTCTAGGAACAGATCCTAGAACGGATACACACAGAAGGGAGTCTGCAAAACACTCTAACTTGGGGAGAACAACAAATCTCTGAGCCTATTGATGAGGTCACCGATATACAGGCGATCACTTATGACATGAAGAGGAAAGCTATCATGGAGAGGACCACCAAGAAGAGAAGACTCACGCTGGATAGCTCTATTCTCATCACCACAGAGGAGAAGCTTCTCAATACAGAACTTGCAAAGATGTTTGAGCTCATCGGTGTAGGGATGGCTATCACAGATGCCATGTTGGATCGAGAAAGGAGAGATGAAAAGGAGTTGGACGTTGCGCTAAAGGAGTTGGAGCATTTGCGCCATTTGGAGAAATACTATCAATACTCAACACAAGCCACAATGTTTATAAGGAGTAAGTTCTAGGATGCCTATGCAAAGTTCACATATGAACAACATGTTTTCACTGCAGGCATAGCCGATTTCCATAAAGATACCCTTATGGCATTGACAAATTGCAAGGACGTGGAAAGGTGGTATGAAAAAGAATACCAAGAGGTAGAAAGAATTGATTACATCAACGCAACACAAAAGGGATGAGACGCTGAAGAGCATGATATTCGAGTGCTAAGGGATAGCAACATCGCTTGGATTAGGAAAGTATCCGAATACTTGGTAAATATGGCCCAGAAACCTCAGCAAGAGATACATAAGAAATGGTCCGAGTGTAAAAAAGATTGGGAAAAGATTAATCAAGAGATGAAATGCATCGACCTCCCAAAATTCGGCTTATCAGAAGACTTTGTTGACCTCCATGACATAGTCAAGCGACATGCAGAACAATACTTGACATTGACAATGGAGATCTCAGAGGTGGAAAGCATGGCGCCAGGTCAAATACAACAATTTATGGAGCATCCGATCAAGGCTCATGCAATTCTTCAACGATTGAGTGCCAAAATAGTCAAATACAGAGAACGAGCAGTAGAAGTGAAGGAAATTCTTTCAGCCCCAATGGACCAACACAAGTTCCCGTATGCCAACACATGTGAGGATCTCTTCGTCAAGTGGTCGGAATATGAGAAAATTCATCCACTCCAGTAAAACCATGAGATGATTCTCAGAGAACAAAGAGATCAAGTGCCACGTGGCGATATTTTGTTTTACTTAACTTAAACTTGTAGTAGCTATTTTTAGTTAGTGATTCTTTATAAATAAATGGATTGACCTTTTAGCAAAGGTCGATGGTTTTGGGAAAATACCCTCCTTTTTGGAATTGTAAAGAACTATTTTTGAATAACCTTAATTGAGAAGTCCCGTTTAGGACCAGAGACAAAATTCTATTTTTCATCAAAGGCATTATGTGATTGGATTGAGAAGGAATTACTTCCAACTTTATTTTAGTAATTGATGTTGTAACGAGTAAGAGTTTCTGAATCTATTGATAAGTTATTTGTTTCAATATTTTTGCAGTTCTTTTGTTCTCAATGATGGAAAGCAAATTGTTGTGTTAATGTTTGATTAATGTTAGAGATAAGGAAATTATTTTTCTTGTTATCATTTTATTACATGCATGTTTTTCTTACGATAATTGTATCTCAGTCAATGATGAAATACCAAGTTAACGTATTAGTACTAGGATTGTAATAGGTGTGAAAATATTTGTTTGCATGCTTGAGCACGAGGGTTAGCCGAAGATCATCCTTCTTCAGTAGTTAAGAATCCCTTTTACCAGTTGGTTTATACCAGCACACATCATTTTATCAGACTCATCTAATAAAAGAAAATACAAAAAAGAGAACATTTAAACTAAAGGAAGAAGTTTCATAGGAAGATATCCTGTCAATCACCGTGTAAATTCCATCGATAAATTAGCTAGATGGAAATATCTGGAGAATCATTCCACCATCAAACGCTGTAGAGTCTAATTGGGCCTCTAAGGAGGGTTGGTTCCTACTGTTGAGTTTAAGGGATCTAAGACCCCTCAACACATCCCATGGGAGTTTTTTAGGATATTTAGAAACTTAGGAGTTAGTTAAGATCAAATTGGTCTAATGTGTCATTATCTTAAAGTGTGTTTCTTTAGTATGCATTTGTAATCCGACGATCAAGATATGTTTTCGACATAGAGTGATCCGATGACTCATATTCTCCTCAATCTTAATGACTACATTGATCCATGGTTTAACACCCGATTGGTCCATCATCTTTATTTAAAGAGAATGGAGGGTCATTTGCCAATGATCGATTGTGAGAAACTCTCTTTAACATATTTTCCTTTGCATTAATAAATTGCTCCAAGTGGCTACATTGGCTAGGGTTGTGGATGTTTACCCTCAGGGGTTTTACAAAAAAAAAACATCGATGTGTTAATATTTGATATGGTTGTATGAATGGTTACTGAAGGTGTTCATCCTTTGTTGGAATACACGTGTTGTTGAACATGGTATCCAAGTGCATTTTAAGACTCGATCTCGTTGTAGATCGAGATCTTGGAGATGTGCTGCCACATCTCTGGTTTATGCTATTTTCATACATTTATGGGTCGAGAGGACTATTCCATTGCATCTAGAGCACTTATTTCAATTATAAACGCTTTTATTTTCACTCGAAAAGGTTTTCATTTTCCCAAGATACGGTCATTTCAGTCAGATCCATAAGTATAAAGCCTGAATATGCCCCTTTTAATTTTTTTACAGAGATAATATTTCAGTTTTCTATTTTTGTTTCTGGGTTGCTACTCTTTCCGATCTATGTATTCTCCTTACCCTGCATTCTGTGCGATCTGTGTATTCTCTTTGCCGTGCACTCTGTGCGATCTCGACAAATCGTAACTAGAGGGAAAACATGCATTTTCTTAGTAAGTTAACCAAGATCTAACCCTTGTTGTTGTCGATAAGTGAAATTTGTTTTTCTGTGTGAATGCATGAAAATACATTTTTATTGAGCATGCACTCCAAAGCCATCTTCCACAACAACAACAACAACAACACCCCCAATCCTCATTCTTAAGATTATAATGTGTTTTGCACTAACTCACTTGGTTAAAAGTTGCTTTATTAAGTAAGAGGTCTTGAGTTCAAGTCTCTTTTTTGTCACATTTTTTGAGAAAGTTAATGCATTCATTGTAAAGTGTATTTCATTTAATTATAAAAGTGAATCACTATTAAATAACTTTAATATTTTATTTTAAGTTATTTGTTTTGCATGCGACTTTCATTTATAAAACAACTTCATTGTAAAAGTGATTCTCACTTGTTCTATAAAAGTTGGTCACTTCATAAGTAACTTATTTAAAAGTGAGCTTATAGACAAAGTTAGATAAGTAGAAGCATCACCATATGGACGTTAACTTCTACTTGCCACATGGCTCTTTGGTTACTATTTAGGCCTTTTTCAAAATGACATAACTTTCACATCCAAAGTCCGTTTTCAGTGTCATTTTTGTTAAACAACCTATTTTTTCGAGAGATTTCCATCCAAACCATCAGTTTTAGATTTTATATCCATATTCTATGCATATTTTAATATGGATTCTCCCAATGATATTTTTCTTACCAACACCAACTACTTCTCATGGAAATCCCATATGGAAGATTTACTAAGAAGTAAAGGATTGTACTAGAATACCTTGGGAAAAGAACAAGAACCCATTGATGATGAAAATAAAGTCAAATGGGATAATACAAATCATGAAGCACATGGACTAATCAAAATGTCCATTTCTCCTGATTTAATGTTTCACCTTCAAGGACTTAATGCCTCCGATGAAGTTTGGGAAAATATTGAAGATGTGTTTGGTAAACACAATATTATTTGAGCCCACTAGTTGGAAAATCAATTAATGACTTTAAGTCCAAATGATTTTCCTTGCATTGAAGATTACTCATCTAAGTTCAAAACACTTAAACTTTTATTTATAGAATGCAACCTAGATCTGAAGGAAGATCGATGCATATATGTTATTCTTGCTAATATTGGTAGAACATATTATTTTTTTGTATCTAACTTTTATTCCACTAGACAAGCTCTAGGGAGTAGTTATTAAAAAAACCTCTCTTGAGTCTTTTTGTAATGCTCTGATTCGAGAACAAGAGAAACTTGTGCAATTTGGATTGATTAGCATCACATGTACATTCAACAAAGCCTTAGTGGTCTAGCAGAAAGATAAATCCAAGAATCCCAAGAAGCAACATCCTCTCCACAACAACAAGAAAAACAAGGGTCCCAAACCCTCTCTTCTAGCTTCTTATCCTAATGGTGACAAACGAGCAAAATCCAAAAGTGAGAACATTGACATACACAACTTTTGTGGGAAAGATGGTCATGTGGAATCTAAATTTTTTAAAAACATGGAATCCTTAGAAACAACAATGAATAAGCACAACATACGTATTGATTCTTCTTCGTCTTCTTCTCATGGACATGCACTTTCTGCTTCTGGTTTCTCTTTCAATTCAACTTATACTTCTTCTTTTGATGAGTGACTTGTTGATTTTGGGGCATCTTATCATATGGCTAAGAATAAAGCGATATTTTCTACTATTAATGAATGTAACATTAAGAAAATATTTGTTGGTGATGACAGATCCATTAGTGTTGTAGGGTCTAGAACAATTCAAGTAGATAATGGTCATTTCAATGATGTATTATGTGTTCCAAGTTTTTCTTGCGCCTTTTATTAGTGTATCAGATCACTCATTTAGGTGAAGGTAAAACCGTAGATTTTTTACCTCACCAAGTTGTAATCAAGGAATTAAAATATCCTAAGCATGTCCTTACAACTAGAATTGCTGATGATATTACTAGGTTGTACAAGTTTGACAGCTTTGGGTCTTCATCTTTTCCATCAGTTTTTGTTGCTCATAGTGATGCCTTGAGAAAAACTTTGGCATGAGCAGTTTGTTCAACTAAACTATATCTCATTGCAACAACTATGTAATTAACACATGGTGACTGGTCTTTCTGTTGTTTCTTGCAGAGATGGTGTTTGTGTCAGTTGTGTTCTTGACAAACATCATCAGGACAATTTTGACAAATGTGTCTCTTGGCATGCCTCGACCCCTTTGTAGCTTGTTCACAATGATTTGTATGGTCCACTTTCTTCTCCTTCTTTCTTTGGGTGTAAGTGTTTCTTAACTTTCATTGATGACTTCTCCATACCTACTTGGGTTTACTTCTTAAGAGTTAAGAGCGAAGTGTTTGACAAGTTTTGTGCCTACAAGGCCCTTGTAGAAAAAAAACATGAACTTCAAAGGTTAAGAACAAATAATGGAGGAAAATATGTGAACAATAAATTTACCAGTTACTACACTGCACAGGGCATTCAAATGCAACATACTGTTCCATATACACCACAACAAAATGTTGTTGCTGAAATAAAGAATCACACATTAAAATAAATGACTAATTGTATGATCCAATCTAAAATATTAAGTCTTCATTACTGGGCGGAAGCCATTAACTGTGAAAATTACATAGTAAATCACACTCCCACAAAGGCTCTAAAAAATATAACACCGGAAGAAGCATGGAATAAAATTAAGCCAGATGTAAGCCACTTCCATGTATTTCGCTGTGTAGCATGGATTCACATTCCTGATGAGAAAAGGAAAGCTCTACAACCTAAAATTGAGAAGTGTATTTTTGTTGGATATTTTGAAGATGTCAAAGGTTATAGACTTCTTCAACCTCATTCCAATGAAATAATTATTACACGAGATGTTAAATTTGATGAAAATATCTTAGCCTGCGAGCCTAATTCGACGTTTGTGCCATCTTCGACGTTTGTGCCATATTCTATTCCTATTATGGTTTCTTGTTATTTAGATGATGACAGTGAGGATGCAAATCCACCTCGACCTGCTCACCTCCCTCCATATGAGTCAATTGAACATGAACCTTCACCAACCCCACATTTTCCCAGATGGGTCCATTCAACTTGAGAAGTAGCGGGTGATATTGCCGGTGATCCTTCAGATCAACACCAGACACGTTCACAGTTCGAGCAAGCCTCTTATTTTTTAGCTCATGTTTCAAAGACTCATGATCCATAAACATTTGCAGAAGCTTTAGGTAATCCATATTAGGACACAACAATGGATGAAGAGTATCACTCGTTAATGGTGAATGATACTTGGGATCTTGTACATATTTTGAAAGGAAGAAATTTTTTCATATTTAAATGGGTGTAGAGAACTAAGTATGCAGCAGATGGAAGTGTTGAAAGACACACAACCCGATTATTTTCAAAGGGTTCTATCAATTTGAAGGCATTGAATATAATGAAACCTTTTCCCCCATAGCCAAAATGAATTACATATTCCTTGTTCTAACCCTTGCCGTCTCACATAAATGGGAGGTCCATTAGATGGATGTTAAATCCATATTCTTGCATAGGGATTTGCAAGAAGAAATATATATGGAACAATCTTCTGGCTATGTCCATAATGAATCCACCCTTGTTTGTCACCTTAAGAAATCTCTTTATGGTATTAAGAAAGCTCCTCAATATTGGTATGCCAAAATGGACAACTTTTTTCTTAACACCGACTTTTCTAGATGTCATTCTGACCCTAATGTCTATACCGACAAAGTAGGAAGCCATCTCATAATACATGTTCTTTATGTTGATGACCTTATCCTCACTAGTAGCGACCCTAAACTTTTAACTCATTTGAAATATGGCCTTAAAAATAAATTTGAAATGACAAACTTAGGCTATTTGCATGATTTCCTTGGCTTCCAAGTATTGCAAACCAAGGAAGGAATTTTCCTTTCCTAGTCTAAGTATGCTTGTGACATTCTTCACTGCTTTCACATGGATGATTCTAAAACAACCCATTTTTCCTTCCAATCTGGAGTCAAACTTTTTGCAACTTGTACTTCTCCTAAAGTTGATGCCACTTTGTACCAACAATTAGTTGGTAGCCTCTTATATTTGACTCATACCCATCCTGATATTTCCTTTGTTGTTGGTCTTGTTGCCTGGTATACACAAACACCCCATGAAATAAATTGGAAAACAACTAAAAGGATACTTTAGTATGTCTAGGGTATAGTTCAGTTTGGGATACATTAAAATTAAGGGGGGAATCCTTTGTTGGTTGGTTTCATTGATTTAGATTAGGCAGGAAACCCTGATGATCAAAAGTCTACTACATGTTATGTTTTTAGCCTTGTTTCTGGACCTGTCACTTGGGCTTGTAAGAAACGATAGGCTATTGCTCTTTCTTTAGGAGAACCAGAGTACTGAGAAACAATTAATGCAAGCCAAGAAGCCTTGTGGCTTTGACATATCCTTTCAAAGTTTGGATTCCAACATCAACTTCTGACCACCCTTTGGTGCGACAATTAAAGTGCCATTAATCTCACCAAAGATCCAGTTCAACACCAGCGCAACAAACAAATCGAGCTACACATGCACTTCATCAAAAATCTCATTTATGATTGAGTTATTGAAGTGTTCTTTTTCCCTATAAAAGATCAAATTGCAGACATTTTCACAAAGTCTCTTACAAAAGCGAAGTTTTCAAAACTTTGATCTATGTTAGGAGTTCAAGAAGTTGTCATTAAGGGGAGATAGGATCTAATGCCTCCTTCCTTCTCCTATTGTTTCACCTTTGTAAATCCTCTAATCCTATCCCAAGTTGTTCTTAAGGGGGGATGCGAGTATATTTAGAAACTTAGAAGCCAATTAAGATCAACTTGGTCTAATGTGTCGTTAGGTTAAAGTGTGTTTATTTAGTATGCATTAGTATGCATTTAGAATCCGATGGTCATGATATGTTCTTGACAGAGAGTGATTCGACGACTCATATTCTCCTTGATCTTAACAACTACATTGATCCGTGGCTCAACACCCGATTGGTCCATGATCTTTATTTAAAGAGCATGGAGGGTATTTTTTGGATGATAGACCATGATAAACTCTCTATAACATATTTTCCTTTGCATTAATAAATTTCTCCAAGTGGCCACATTGGTTGAGGCCGTGGATGTTTCCCCATAGGGGTTTTACCATGTAAAAACATCAATATGTTGATATTTAATCTAGTTGTGTGAGTGGTTACCTAAGGTGTTTATCCTCTATTGGAATACATGTGTTGTCGAATTTTTTTATACAATAACAATGTTTCTCTCTAGATAATGGCCGAGAAAGGAACTAGACATGGGAGGTACAACCTAATCCCAAGAAAACATGGCAAGGAGATAGAACCAAATGAGGTGTCTTATTGTCTCAACTAGACCATAGATAATACACACATGTTTTGAGATCCCCAAGTGAGTTAATCCACTACCTTTAGTGAGACCACCTATGATAAGCAGTAAAGCAAAATATTTTTTTTTTAGATTCCACCACATGCTTCCATGGACTTTGAATATTGAGCAACCAAGTATTTTCCTTCACTTTCGATATCCAAAGCTTGTTTAATTAGCTATCAAAAGGAGGCTTTGGACATAGACACTTATATCCATTAGATGGATTATACTTAGAGAAGGGTTTAAATGGTTCCATTGATAATCTCACCATCAACTTTGAGGGGCTTGTAGGCCTAGATTGATAAAAAATATTCCAAGATGAAGCTTTGACTGTGTTAGGGACAACCATGACAGACTTTACAAGCCAATAACTTATTTTTAGTTCCAAATTTTGTATCCATTTTCTTGTTTGGGCATCAAATAAGTATGAAACAAAGTTGATTCCCTTCCTTGAGAATGTGATGATTGAAAACCAAGCAATCTTGATCACTATTTGCTTCCCTAGGATAAAATTGTAGACTACCATAAAGAATGTAATTCCTTAGTTTTAACCCTTGGAATATTTTTTTTATCAAAATATCTATATAATGTTACAATATGCTTATTTTGGTGGATGTTAATCCATGTGGACTATAACCTTGTAATGAAAATATAGTAACTTATTGTTGTAAATATTCCTAATACAAATTCTAATGCAAAATCTTGACCATCCAATAGTCACAAGTTTGAATTAAGACTTGGCTACTTCATTACAATAAGGGTTCCTAGGTACCATGGGGTTATATCTACATGGTGCACCCAAAATCTTATGTTAAAAAATTTAAACACCAACATAATACAAATGTGAATTATTTAATTAATGGTTTCAAAAGGGACAATTGGACAATGATCCCACGACAAGAGAAGAAAAGGGGGTTACACTAGAAAAATAATGAAAAAATTCTTACCACATGTCCAATGGAGAATTCCCTGCCCAAAGGCCTAATGTGTCCAAATAAAGCATGCTAGGTGCTTTAAACTAAAGACATAGCCTCATGCAAGAAGACGTATATGAACCATGGTTTTTGGTTTTTGGTTTGGAAAGTTTCTTATACCATTCTTCATCCATTTTTTTGCTAAATGAAATGTACTTCCAATTTGGAATTGCCTCCAACCCTACACAATGAACCATGAGTTAAGAGTTGTGTGAACTTGTAGTGAGAATACAATGTTAATGGGTTGCATGCGGTTGTAATTGCTAGTTTGTGGAAAGTTTTGTGGTTGCATGGATCCCGAGAATTTTCCATGGTTTCTTTACCATGTAGGTCTTCAAGGATGAAAACCAATGTATTGAACACCCTTATATGAGTTGTGGACTTTGTTGGGATGAATTATTTGTTGGAGTGAATGCATAGAGGGATGATACTTTATCTAGTATTGGTGAATAACTAAGAGTGGTCCAAGGGTTTATTGAGTGTTGGAGGAGTTATATGGGAAAGATTAAAGTTGAGTCTTGCAATAATATGGAAATTAGGTAGAGTGAGAAATAAAGCTTGTAGATTCTTCTTTGCCCTTGTGGTTTTATGGTTTGGTTTTATGGTTTGGCTTGGGGTGATATCCATGTTTGAGTGGTGAATCACTTCTCTCTACTTGGTTGCTTTGACAATTTGTTAATCAAAATAAGTATCTACTTTTTCATTGTCTTTTCCATATCTACTTTTACATTTTGTTCATTGATGATATGAATAATGTATGACTTGAGATGTTTGCATATAAAGGTAGATAAACATTTTATTTTGAAATCAATTCTAGGGTTGATGTTCAAATGAAATTTGTTTATGCATCATATTTATTTGAATTTTGTTTTTTATAAGAATTACACGAATGAATTATGTATGCATCTCGATGAGAATGGTTGAAGTCACGAGTTAATATGGTTTCTATGGGTGAATGATATATTTACTAAAGTAATTGTTGAAGAACTCATTTGTTGTTATAAATGCAACTATGAATTTATTAAACTAACTAGTAAAGATTCATTTGTGGTTATGCAAATTTATGTAATTATTCAACATAGAAAAAGGTGATGAGATTTTTGTTGATGCATAACATTTAAAATCCACATTTGGCTTGAATCGGTAATTTGTTGGGTTTTGTTGGAAGCTCCAATTTTCAATTCTAGTTGGAAAATCCAATTTATAATGAAATATATTTTGAGTTATGTTGAAGTGGATTCCCATATGTGAACTTGGGGAGTATGGGTAATTATATTAGAGAGAGTGATAATTAAACTAAATTTGAGTCCTCAAGGACTAAACCTTCTAACTAAGATGCGGTTTGATAACTTCCTGGGATTTCCAAATGCTTTGAACAATGAAAGTTACTTTAATTTGCAATAAGGATGGGGTGACCACCAAGGTCTACAAGTTAAGATGTTACCAAGATTTGTTACCAAGAGGGGTTCCCAAATATATGCATCTCCTCGTGAACACCTTCTAGGTTTATTTTCCCTCCATGCCTCAAATCACCATTTGACACACAAATCTAGCCTAAGTGTAGGTGTTAATAATCCCCATCCCACCCCAAATTCTCAAGGTACATCATAGTTCCTTGAATACTCAATGAGCGCATTTATCTGCATAGTTACTAGACCATAGAAATGTCTTAAGGAATTTTGTAACCATTGATATGCACTCATTGAGCAAAAATAACAACGAGAATAATAGTCATGCATGGTTATGCTATTGTTAGTGCAAATTTTTAACTTAGCTACTAGCGCCATGGGCCTAATAATCCATTTCCCATTATTCTTTTTAACTCATTTGATCACCACCTCTTACAATTCTTGAGGAAATTTTTTGAAGGTAAACAAGATACTGATAAATTTGAAGATGTGACATTGGAGGATCTAAGACAACCCCTAGTTCTCTAGTTTCTTATGAAGTTGGTTTTGGATTTTCCAATAGCATTGTCTTTTATTCCACTAAATACTAGAATAGAGGCTATCTAGCATATTTGGAGGCATTTCATAGTGTTGTCTTAAGTTCATTAGTCCTCAATAATGGCAAGGAATGAGTCATCAGAAAATGTCCATTGAGAAAATGCCAATTTCATTTTTAGGGAGATGGATGCCTTTGATGAAACCAACTTAAGTTACCCTATTGTACATAATAAATAACAAAGCCTCAATTGCAAGAGCACATGATGCAAGAGTTAAAAGACAAACATGTTGGATAGATTTAAATAATCCCACCTCTATAGATTAAGGTTTTTTATGTAAAAATAAATCAAAACTTTAACAAAGAGAGTTTCTACAACCCCAAGGAAGAAGTTCCTTAAGATCAAAACTTTTAAAATAGCTAAACTAAATGGCCATTTAGCATGGTTATAATCTCTTTTAAAAAAACATTTTGATGAAAAGAACACCTATCCCAAGAATGTATGCCTATTCCATGCTTTCCCAAATAGTTACCACATTGTCCAAAAGGAAAAATCATATAATAACCATGTACACCCAAGTTGATTAATATTGGCCAAAATATTCAAGTATGAGACATTTTCAAGTATGTTATGAGCCTGATCCAAAATCAAATCCTGATATTGAAGATAGGTGGAAAAGAGAAAGTTTACACTATCTGGGGTAAGATATTGGCTAAGTGGTAAGATATTGGTTACATTAGCTTCATAAATTGTGCACTAGCATGGCTCTTTGCTTGCGTCTCCACATTGTCTTCCCGAACTCGCTGCTCACAAGACAATCACTGCTACCTTTAGACTAACGGTTGGGAATCTTAATTCGGTGGTGGGAGCAGAGGAGGCCTGAAATTAATGGAGAATGGAGCCTGACCATTATTCTTTCGTTGATTATCCTGATGAGGAAATGTGGCTCGTGCATTCCCCTGCTGTTGCACATAATGAATCATCGTGGGAGTTGGTACCACTGTGTGCCTCCTACATTCCCACATATAATATTTCCAAGATAGTTGATTACAATTGAAGGATCATAACCAACAAAGGATAAGAATAGAGCCTTAAGGGAAAAAAACTTTGACTTATTTTCTGTAACGGTTAGACTTTTTAAACGCCATCTTGTGTTGCAAAGAGCCACTGTGAGGTGGTCATATTTAGAGATGATAAAAAATTCATAGCCAAGACATTTTTGAGAAGACGAGGAGTTTTGGGCATTTAAAAGCACATCCCTATGGATGTGAAATCCATGAGGTCATGAAAGATTGTCTGTATAAATACTTCTTAGTTTACATATTTGTAGATAAAAGGATACATTAGAGTTTCTTATCCATGGGGTTTCTAACATTGTTTTTTTATTTTATTTATTTATTTATTTTAAGTATGAATATTTTGTGAATGATTGCATAATTTTTATTATTATGTTGAAGTTTTAATTAGAAAAGGAATCTAATCCAATATAATCACATAAGTCTCTGTTTATTGATTTTAATTGAAATTCAATTTGGTTGTTATTGGGGTTTTATGACTTTCCCATTGTGTTACAGTTTGGTTTGGTATAAGAGTGGTAGATTATGAGTATGTGAGTTGTACCAAGGTAGTTACGAGAATATCTTTCAAGAGAGAACAACTTCGAGAACCCAATTAACAAATCTAATAGGATAAAGAGTAGCCAAGGAGGACAACCCAATAGTTGGAGAATAAAAATGAAGAGCTATATAACACTCTAGAAATTCATGTAAAACTTCTATAAGAACAACATGACCAAGTTGTAAATAAAAAACACAAGAATTGGTTGTCAAATAATCCATATTGGCCAATCTTCAAAGGGGGTTAGAAGAAGTGAAAGAAGAGAGGAGGTTCACTTTAACTCAAGACACACAAACCATAATTGAAGAAAGCGTAGTAAGATTTCATCTTCACCCCTTGCTTAAACTAAATCAACATTTGAGATTTTTGGTAGTTTTGATAGTAATTAGGTGCAAATTTGTTCTAGGTTATGGGTTTTGATGGCTATGGGATTAGAAAACATGGTCAAGGCATGAAGAGCCCCATTATGTTGAATTCCAAACCACCTTAGGTTAGCATATGATATAGTGGTGGTAAGATAGCTAAGGGTGAGAGTTCTAAGACAAATCCAAGCAACATACAAACCTTAAAGATCAATTTTGTAAGGGCTTAAGATGGAGGAAGCTCAATGGTTCCATTTGAAGAGTAGACCATAAAGAATAGTCAACAATCGTATGCAAGTTGTAACAAGACAACAAGAAGGAAACCAAAGAACCTATACACACGTTAATAAATGGAAGATAATGCAAGGGAAACATAAAGCATAAGGGTAAGCAAGAAAGGTTTATGACCAATGATCCTTTAGCCTTTTGTTTTCATTATAAGAATAAGGGATATAAAGCATATCAATGTTGGTATTCACTTCCTTGTTCCTTTTGTGGATGAAACAACTATTGTGAGGTTGGGTGTTTGGTGAATTTATCCATCACTAAATACCCTAGACATTTCTAGAAGAAGCAAGGATATAAGACCCGTTCTTCTTACCAACAAAAAGGACAAAGGAGGAAACCCAATGTCGTTCAAGAATGTAGTTGGAAGAATTTATGTATTCACTGCAATGGAGTGGTTATAAAAATAAGTGTTGGGTATTTCATCCTTACCTTCATCCCAAGAACATGAAGGGAAGACCCATAAAGAGGAGGCTCAAATGAAGGAAAGAGAAGTGGAAGATGCACTAGTAGACTTGAGGACAACAAATAATTTAGAAAACCCACCTTATAAAGAGGAAGTATGCAGTGCAAATACCAAGGGACATTCTTCATCATTACATCTAAACATTAGTAAGGACTCCTTGGACAAGTGCATTATTGTTATAAGAGATGACAAGAATTGGATTTTTCATCGATGGGAATTTTCTCACCTTGATCCCAATGAATTGAAAATAACCACATGATCATAGGATAGGTTATATGAGTAGTAAACACATTTCGTAGGTATAAGACCTAGAGAACAACTACAACTTTCTTTGAAAGTTTGAGTTGCAAGTTGAAAAGTTATGGGAAAGCCTTGAAAGAGGATAGATAATCTTGAATAACACATGTAGCAACAACATCAAGCATGGAAAATCCTTTTGAAAAATGTAGATCAATAATAATAATAATCTTAGTAAAAGTATTAAAGAATCCAAACTCACAAGAGTCAAACTTTATAGGTGGACTTGAAAATAGAAAAGTTAACAAAATCATATTTCAATTTTCTAGCAATACTTCAATCAACAAGGTTAACTTGGAAACTAATTTAGAGGTGAGCAAAATATTCTTAATAGTTTGACTCAAGATGGTACTGTTGAACGAATTTGCTCTAAAAGTTTGTCTAAGTTATTTTGGGGACCAAAAAATCCTAAAAAGGAAAGGTATGATCCAAAATCGAATTCTAATATTCAAGATCCATGGAAAAGAGAAAGTGTACAATGTCTAGGGGTAAGGCATTGACTAAGTCGTCAGACGGTTAATTATATGGGTGATTGACTAAGTATAAGTTAATGGAATAAAATTGATTGACAAAGAATCGAATAGAGGAGGAAACAACGATATATAATCGATTGAGTAGAGTCAACTGGAATTGCACATCGATGATCATATAGTGGCAACAGTGGATGCATGTTGATGGAGCATGTAGACAAATACCTAGATGGTTAAATTTTATGTTTGATGAGAAGTTATTGATGAGGTAAGGTTGATGAGTAAGTTGGATGACTATATATTGTTTCAATGGCATCATTGGTTGTGTTGTAATCCTTGATATTTTTTTGAATAGTAAACTATGCCAAGGCATGCATTTAAATTTGATTGATTTTCTGTTCAAGTTGGTTTGTCCTAAAGAAGGTGTTTTATTGATTCACTTCAAACATTTAATTACTGATCTTTAATGCTTTAAAGATCAGATTTTGAGGTAATCATTTCAATATTCCAAACAATTAAATATTTTAAGAGATGACAAAAGAATTAAGAAGAGAAAAATGATAGTAAAATAATGTATCTCTTGATAAATATTATTTTACTTCTCAATTAGAAGAAATTATGAAAAATATATATCTGAACTAAGATTGTAAATTGAACAGAAATGAAGGATTCGTTTCTATTCAAAAGGTATAATAAATTAAGCACATGTCTTGTTAATACTCACAATATGTCAAATAAATCTATAGCTTTGATGATCCCTTTTGTAATTGCAATAGTAGTAGTCATACTAAATTATCACAACTTCAATAACAAATAGATCCAATAATGAATTTATGAAAATTGAAACAACATAAGAGAGATATCACATGAGATGAAACACATAAATTTTGAATCACTCAAACCCTGCCAAAATTTTATTAAAGATTTTTCTTTCTTTGGCCAAAAAACACCTCACTCTCTTTTAAGTTTATATTCTCCCTCCTTTTATAATAAGTGGGAATTTGTTTAATTTCCTGATCTTTACGAATGCTGAGATTTTCCTAAAAGAATGCAATTGTTTCTATATTTGTCTCTTTAACATTTTTCTTGACAAAGGTTTCTTAGGAAAAACAACTGTTCAAATTTGTCTCTACCTAAGAAATATTAGTCAAGATCATGTTATTGATAAGAAACAACATTTCAATCCTAATATAGAAGAGCTATCTCCCCTTTTTCCTGCATATTTAAAATTATCTTATGATTTGATCAAATTTGATCTTTGTAGAACAAATAATCGTTTCTCACGATTAATAATTATTCATTATGTACTTTTATTGGATATAATAAATAGAGATCCCATGACATGTCATGGATGAAGATATATGTCTCACCATTTTAATGTGAATAATTATCTCCAATCATTATGTAATCTCGATCTTCTATGAGTGATTAAACCTGACTTGATTACTAACCAGAGCTTCTGTTGATGATAGAGACTTCAATTGTTGGAATTTTGGTGAAATAATTATGTATGATTGCATTTAAAAACTTGACAAGTGATATTTGTCCCTGAAGTGTACTTTTGATGATGACAACATATAGAAACAATTTCTGAATTGGACTTATCATACCTTTCATGTACATAAACCTAACATTTCACATGCCTTCATTTCAATGATCTAGCGTTATAACTTATCATAGTTTGGCATATTCTTGTTGGACATATTGTCATTGATGTCAACAGCCGATGTCATTACGTTATAATGATGAGTTGGTATGAACAAAGAGCAGAAAATCCATGTATAGAAGGACTAACAAATTAAGAGCTTAGGAGGGTTAGCGACTGTAGATCAGAAGCTCATAAGGGAAAGCACATTGCAGAAACACGATCAGATCAAGTCGTGATCGTTGGATATGCAAGCGCCAGATCAAGGGTAGAGATTGATTGCAGAGCGCGAAGGGATAATTAAACAACATGTTAATTCCAATCCTGTAATTAGTCTAGACCACCAGATTACAAGAGAAGTACTGTTGGAGGACTGGTCAACGATAAGATCAAGTCATGACCGTTGGATATGAAAGTGTCAGATCAAGGGTAGGGATTGATTGCAGAGTGCGAAGGGAGAATTAAACAACGCGTTAATTCCAATCCCACAATTAGTCTAGACCGTCGATCGTCACTCGCCAATAGATCTACGATTGGCATCAGTTCCACTGCCAAATGAGCAGTTTTCATTGTGGAACTTGACGATTGTTTTAAACGTCGTGCTAGTTGAGGAGCCCACAATCATCCCTGATCATTGATCTACTCAAGGAGCATTCTTGACCGTTGGATCATGGAGGAAACTTGCATAAGAAGAAAAAAAATCATGTCCGTTGATGTAGATTTCGAGACAAATCAGGACCGTCAGATCGAGTAAGAAGAATTAGATCTCAACTCACCAATCTGAAGTAGGAGCTTCAGAAGATATCTTAGCCATTGGATTAAAGCTGAGTAGAAAAATAGTCAACCCTGATGCTGACTACTCTGGAGAAAAGAAGCCCAGAACGGGTAAGATTACCTGAAGGCTGAAGTCTCCAAGCGGACATGAGTCGTTCGATCTGAGAAATATTTCGAGAGTCATATTGACCGTCCGATCTATATAAAGTGGAAGGATAGGATAAGAAAAGATGAAGGCCGAAGCCCCGAAGTCCCGAAGTAAATGAGGACCATCGGATCTGGACAATACATGATGATCGTTGGATCAGAATAGTGGTCAAACTTCGAGGCTGACCACTTCGGAAGAAAAGGGTTGAGAACAAGTAATATTACCCAAAGGCCGAAGTATCGAAGTGGACATGAGTCGTCTGATATGAGGAACACTTTGAGAAGTATTCCGACCGTTGGATCAATCTTAGTGGAAGGACAGAGTAAGCCACAAAGTGTCTCGAAGTAGAGGCAAGCCGTCTGATCTAAGCACTTCGGGAAATATCCCGATCGTCAGATCAAGGAAAGTAGAAGGATAGGATAAGCAAGGAAGAGGCCCAAGATCTCGAATACCCAAATTCCCGATAGTCATTGGATTGAGTTAATCATTTTGGAATTAAAGAAGGACTGTTAGATCCAGGAGAAGAACATGTGTCACATGAGGAGATCCACCTCAACAAGATTACATCAGCAAGGACACATGGCACAATCATATGATGACAAGTGTCAAAGTGGAGTTGGCATTTTAGGTATGCGTAAGTCACGAATCTAAGTGACATGTGGCAGCCACTTAGTCAGTGCCACATCAACAAGTGATGTCAGCAAGTTACATCACTTCAGAAGTTTGTACTTCAGGAGTTTCACCACCAACAAATGCCCGAAGTCCCGAAGTTCCAAAATGAACGAGAACCATTCATCGTGCAAATAAAATATTGACCGTCCAATCTACTACGACAAAATCTGCTTCAAGAGATTTGAAATATTACAGAGGCTAGAAGTCGCGAAGGAAGAAGTATTGAAGTAACGAAAGTCGTCCATCTCATTGTGCAATTAAAACGTGATTGTCGATCTTGACAAGTGATCAAGCACTTATTTAGCCTAGCACATGGTCACCACCTGCGGTCGTATGGAATAGATAAATAAGGGTGAAAGAATAGGCAGTGGTTAAATTAATAAGCCTGTGGTTCTACGCCTATGGTCATATGAAAATGGTTTGAAGGAAGTGCCTCATACATATTTAATTCGACAGAGAATTAACGCTAGAAAAAATACAGAGAATTGATAAAAGATCAAGTATGATTTGTTGGTGAAATGAAAATACAACAGAAGCATGAGTACGATATAATGAGTTGATCCATGTATGTGATCAAATCATGAAGACAAAATAATCGACACACAGTCATGATTAAGAGAGTTAAATCATGAGCATTATGAATAAATGATAAAAGGAAAAATGATATTTTTTAAAGTTTAATATTATCATTTAAATGAAAAGGTACAATGGTTCAAATATCAAAAGACACAATGATTCAAATTCAAACCAGTTGGAAGACTATATAAACAAGAAATAATGGTGAGAAGAAAGTGTAGTTAAATTTGTTGAAGTATATATATTTATATATAATGGATTGAATGAAGGTTCATTCTATCAGGTTGGTGCCTGTTTACAAGTTGGGTCTTGTATGAGGTTGGATTCCTCACATCTTAGTTGGATCTGAGATCAACAAGATGAGACTAGGTATGAGGGTTGGATTCCTCATTTCTCAGTTGGATCTGAGACCTACAAGATGGGTCTTGTAACATAGAGTTGGGTCTCTCATAATTGTTTGAGGATGATATTCAAAGATTGATCTTATGTATTCATTCAAGTTAAATAAATAAATAAAATATTTATTCTTTTATATATTGGTTGAGAAAATGAAATAAATATATGTTATTCAATTAATTTATGAAAAGTGGAAAATTGTCCAAAGTTTTGTGACACTGATTCACCCCCCCCTCTTAGTGTCAAGTGTCCATTTCGACAATTAGTATCAGAGAAGGTGTCTTCAACAGAGTTTAAACACTAGAAGGTAGATTCTGAAGAAATGGGTGGACAAACTGTTATCTCCACAAATGAATCTCCCTTATTTTATGGAACAAATTATTCATCATGGAGGGAAAATATGGAAAGATATTTGAAGTCATGAGGATATGGAGTTTTGGATTCAGTAATAAGTAAGCCATGACACTCAACTACTTCAAAAAGAAAAACCAAAAATGCAAAGGAGGCAAGGAGAAACAATTCAGTATCCTTAAAAGTAATCCAGGATGGATTGTCAAGCCAAGTCAAAGGAAAGATGAGGCACGGCAAATCTGCTAAATAATTATGGCTCCAACTAGAAATTATTATCAGAATGAAGAACACGAAGAAGAGAGATCTTATCAAAGTAAGGAACAAGACTCAGATAAATAGGATTCCTGTTAGAATAAAGAACAAAACTCAGAAGAAGAGAATTCTTATCAAGATAAGGAACAAGATAAAGAAAAAGAAAATTCCAATCATATTGAAGAACACAATATAGAGAAAGAGATTTCTAATCAGAATGAAATGAAAGATTTGATGCAATCTCGAGTCAACAATGAACAAGACAACCTCATCAAGGAATTGAGGAATACCTCAGTATTCACTAAAGAAAAACTATTAGATTTTAAGACTGATGTTATAACTACATTTGAAGTGATTAGTATGGAGCCATGAAATGGTCTATATATTGAAGTTACTAAGGATGTTCTTGACCATCTTGAGTATACCAATATGTGCACTCTAGAAGAGTTGGATATACTTCAACATAAATATATGCTTCTACTTCAACAATTAGATCAATCTAGCCATGAAGAGTTTGAACAGAGAGTTCAGCTAGAAGACAAAGAAAAAGAGATCAAAATATTGAAGATTGAAGTTGATCATCTGATAAAAGGAAATAGAAGAATTGAAAAAGCATGATAACAAAAGAAAATAAGTACCAAATGAAACAAAATAATTAGTTAACAGTCTAAACACTCAACTTGAGGAAATTAAAGAAAGTGAAGAAGACCTAAATATCCAGTTAAATAAAATTCTTACCAAATGTTGGAATTGGAAATCATAAATTTCAAAAAAGATTAATGAAAGTACTAATGCAGATCTAATGACTCAAATTGAAGAATCTAAGAAAAAGGAAGAATCCCAGAAGATCCAAATAACTAAAAAGGAACAATCATGCCAAATTTTTGAGTTATAAGCCATCAACCTCAAAAGGATTAAGATAGAATACGAGGAAGAAATCAAAATATTGAAAAATAAAGTTTTTGATCTAACAAAAGATATGGAAGAATTGAAGACATATGACAAAACTATTAAATGCAAAGAAGTCTTGGATGAGACATAATAAATAGTCATCAATCTAAAGAATCAACTTGAACATGCTAAAGAAGTGGAAGAATCCCTGAAGATTCAGTTGACTAAAAAGGAAGAATTATGTCACATGTTGAATTTAGAAATAGTCAATCTAAAAAAGATGAATGAAAAGACAAATAAGATTGTAAATTTACAAAATAGCTTAGCTATCCTAGATAATATTTGGAAGAGCCAAAGATCAACTGATGAAAAAATTGGTCTTGGATATAATACGAAAGAAGACAATGACAAATGGAGCACCATTTACAAACATGAGAAAGGATCATCCTTCTCAAAAGGAAAAGGTGCAATTACCAAGCAATTACAAATCATGAACTTTGTTAAGGAAGGAAGCTATAGAAGTAAAAAGGAAGAAGAAAATCAAATGACAGTTTTCTTAAGACAAAATAAAATCAAGAATGGAAACACCTTCAATGGCTATTTCTTTTCTTGTCATAGTTTTGGCCATAAAGTAATGGACTGCAAGAAACTAGAGAAAGGATATACAAGAAAATCCAAAAACTCAATTATATGTTGGAGAAGAAATTTTGTTGGGCACACACCAAAATTTTGTCATACAATGAGATGTTACAACTGTGATAGGTTTGGGCACAAATCCCAAAACTGCAAGAGTTCAAAAAGTCAATATTTGAATAAGTCATTCAAGTCAATGATAAAACCTAATAAAAGTTGGAAGAAGAAAGGAGATGACAAATGTCCAAAAACACAATTAGAAAGAGAAGATAAAAAAAAACAGAATATCTTATAGAAAGATATGGAGAAGAAAATCTGAAGGAGAAAGTAAGAAAGATGATATTCCACCTGAAAATGAAGAAATTAATAATAAGAACATGATAGGTGAGGGTGATAATAAAGAATGTGTAATTCAATATGAAATAAATCAAGCCCAAGAAAAAGAAGTGCCTATAAAAGAATATGGGACAATATCAAATTCTGATGATGTCATAAGTTGTTAGCAAACAAAAGAAAATACAAAAATAAGTTTAAATTGGTTTCTACAAAATGAAAGGATTATGCCAAGAGTTTTTAAATTAACATATGGAAAATCTTGACTATCTATAGATTAGTGGTCAAAAGAAAAATCATCGGTAGGGTTAGTTGTAGAATACAAGAGGAGGAAAAATAAAGGTATCAGAGAAGTTCAAGGATTATCATTCAACAAAGATCAATTGATAACAAAATTGGTATCTAAATCAATTGGTATCATTCCTCAATTGATATTCCTGTGAAATATCAAAGAAGAATAAGAAGCAGATCAAAAAGATCAGTAAGATTCATACTCTTGTTCTATTTGACAAAGGAAAGTCAGTAAAAACTCAGGAGGAATATTTTGGTTATTAAATAAGAAAGTAATTAGATTAAGTTTTGAAAGAATTGATCACTACAAATGGGTATCACTACAAGTTGGTATCAAGAAGACTACTTATTTGAACACAAATATCCCAATGAACTGATATAAGCAGTTAAGTAAATTGACAGGGGAAGAGATCTGGTCAGGAATAGATACCCTTTCAGAAATAAAGGGGGAGAGTAGTTAGAGGCAAAGAGAGCATATTGACAGGGGGAGTCATTCAGTTATGGCAAGTAGAACATGATTCAAAGGGAAGTTACCCAAGTTCATATTTTGGTTAACAACACGTTGACAGACAAAAGTTGATCATAAGGGGAGCAACCCTTTGCCATTGATTTCAATGGGGGAGAGTAAATTCATAGATAAAAGCATCATCACAAAGGGAGTTTGTGTACGAAGTTAGAGTGTTTCCATCAATGACAAATGGGGATATTGTTGGACATATTGTCATTGATGTCAACAACCAATTCCATTACGTTATAATGATGAATTGGTATGAACAAAGAGAAAAAAATCAATGTATAGAAGGACTAACAAATCAAGAGCTCAGGAGGGTTAGCGACTAAAGATAAGAATCTCAGAAGGTAAAGTGCATTGCAGAAACATGATCAGATCAATTCGTGACCATTGGATATGCAAGCGTCGGATCAAGGGCATGGATTGATTGTGGAGCGTGAAGGGAGAATTAAACAATGTGTTAATTCCAATCTCGCAATTAGTCTAGACCGTCAGATTACAAGAGAAGGACCATTGGAGGATTGGTCAACGATCAGATCAAGTCATGACCATTGGATATGAAAGCGCCAGATCAAGGGCATGGATTTATTTTGGAGCACGAAGGGAGAATTAAAAAACACGTTAATTCCAATCCTGCAGTTATTCTAGACCATCGATCGTTACCCTCCAATACATCTATGGTTGGCATCAGTTCCACTACCAAACGAGCATTTTCCATTGCGGAACTCGACGATAGTTTTAAACATCGTGCTAGTTGAGGACCCCACAATCATCCCTAATCATTGATATACTCAAGGATCATTCTCGACTGTTGGATCATGGAGGAAACCTGCATAAATAAGGAAAATAATCATGTCCGTTGATGTAGATTTTGAGACAAATCAGGACCATCAGATCGAGGGGAAGTCAGAGGAATTAGATCTAAACTCACAGATCTGAAGCAAGAGCTTCAAAAGATATCTTAGTCATTGGATTAAATCTGAGTAGAACAATAGTCAACCCTGATGTTGACTACTCCAAAGAAAAGAATCCCAGAACAGGTAAGATTACTCGAAGGCTGAAGTCCTGAAGTGGACATGACTCATCCAATATGAGAAATATTTTGCGAGACATATTGACCGTCTGATCTATATAAAGTGGAAGGATAGGATAAGCAAAGACGAAGGTTGGAGACCTGAAGTCCCGAAGTAAATGAGGACCATCGGATCTGGACAATACATGATGATCGTTGGATCAGAATAGTGGTCAAACTTCGACGCTGACCACTTCGGCAGAAAAGGGTTGAGAACAAGTAAGATTACCGGAAGGTCGAAGTCTCGAAGTGGAGATGAGTTGTCCAATCCGAGGAACACTTCGGGAAGTATTCTAATCATTGGATTAATTTTAGTAGAAGGACAAAGTAAGCCACAAAGTGTCCCGAAGTAGACACAAGCCGTCTGATCTAAGGAACACTTCGAGAAATATCCCGACCATCGGATCAAGGAAAGTAGAAGGATAGGATAAGAAGGGAAAAAGGCTTGAGATCCCGAATACCCGAATTCCCGATAGTCGTTGGATTGATTTAATCCTTTTCGGGTTAAAGAAGTACCGTTGTATCCAGGAGAAGAACATGTGCCACATGAGGAGATCCACATCAGCAAGACTACGTCAGCAAGGACACGTGGTGTAATCAGATGATGACAAGTGTCAAAGTGGAGTTGGCATTTCAGGTATGTGTAAGTCACGCATCTAAGGTACATGTGGCAGCCACTTAGTCAGGGCCACATCAACAAGTGACGTCACTTCGAGAGTTAGTACTTCGGGAGTTTCACCACCAACAAATGCCCGAAGTCCCGAAGTTTTGAAATGAACGAAAACCGTTCATCGTGCAAATAAAATATCGACCGTCCGATATACTACGACGAAATATGCTTCGGGATATTTGAAATATTACAGAGGTTGGAAGTCGTAGAGGATGAAGTCTCGAAGAAACGACAACCATCCATCTCATCGTGTGATTAAAATGTGACCGTCGATCTTGACAAGTGATCAAGCACCTATTTAGCCTTGCGTATGGTCACCACACAATCGTATGGAATAGAGAAATAAGGGTGAAAGAAGAGGCAATGGTTAAATTAATAAGCCCATGGTCATATGAAAATGGTTTGAAGGAAGCGCCTCATACATATTTAATTTGACAGAGAATTAACTCTAGAACAAATACAGAGAATCGATAAAAGATCAAATATGATCTGTTGGTGAAATGAAAGCGCAGAAGAAGCATGAGTACGATATAATGAGTCGATCCATGTATGCGATCAACTCACGAAGACAAAAGAACTGACACATAGTCATGAGTAAGAGAGTTAAATCACGAGCATTAGGAATAAAGGATAAAAGGAAAAATGATATTATTTAAAGTTTAATATTATCATTTAAATGAAAATGTACAATGGTTCAAATATCAAAAGACATAATGATTCAAATTAACGAATGTGTGACACGTCATAGGAGATTTAACTTTGTTTGAGTTTCATGACCCCTCCCTTTCGTTAATCGTCGAGCATGTGAGGGGGCAATTGACTATGGATCGTTGATTTGAAATTCCAAGTGTACGGTCAATTCTGTAATGAAACATGCATTTTATTAATATAAATCCATATAACAACAATATAATAAAAATAAAACTATATAAACTTAAATCATTATTAAAGTTTCTAAAATCTTTAATAATAACACTTTATTTAACAAAACTTAACACTAAAATAATAAATATTTAAATAAAAACTAAATCAAACTAATCTAATCTAAACAAAATGTAAGCCTTATAAAACTAAAATGAATCAAACTTCTATGATATTTTTAAAAGTAAGCTAGCTCTAAATTTTATTCAAATATTATTTACAAAGTATAAAACACTTAAAACTTTTTAATAAAACCTAACTACCTTATAAATTCAAACTTTATTTCTAAATGTTAACAAAAAAATTAAATTTTGTTACAACATCTAGCTCCATCTGGGGATTGTGTCTCCCTGCGAGGCACAAAAGAATTGTAGACTATGTGCCTTTTATTGGGCTATGGAGTCTTTATTCCTAGTAAATGTTAATTTCTCTTGAAAATAATGAATAAAACCTTTTCTTCTCATTTGTGTAATTAATCTGTAATTGAAGAGACCAAATCACTACCAAATTTTAACATGTTTATATAAAATGAGACCAGATAAGGATAAAATGTTTTTTCACTCATACAAATTTACTCTAGAATTGTTCAAGGTAATACAATCATAAGTTTAAGATGAGGAGTCAAGTTTATAAATAATTCTTTGTAACTCAAGGGTTCTAAGATTTCAAAGGTAATTATTGAGGTTAGAACAAAGTCATTCCTAAGGGAACTAATTTAATTGAGTATTAAAATAAAGATACTCATTGGTATTCTTTCTCAACCTCATGGTGTTGCTACATTGCCAAAAAGAGTCCATAGCCTATGGTGTAGTTACCCCAACATCACATGCCTTGCTTCATTGCCAGGGAGCGTCCATAGCCCCGATGAAGATACGTGCATTTCCCACTTGAATTTCTCTTCACCATCCCTTTAATTGTTTTGACAGTTTACAGGAGATGGGGAAAATCAATATGTTTTCACATCTAAGGGATGATTATGTTTATCAAGGATGAGTTAGAAATACCCAAGTAATAAAATATACTCATAAAGTTTGTCATCCCCTCATTTCTAACTCTATATTTCCAAAATATACCATTTTAGTACATATCTTGACTAAAACAACCAGTTATAAGTTTAACTCTTGAGCCTCTACCTAGAAAGAATTACTCAAAACATACCTTTTCAACTTTTGATGAGAAAAATAAGTTAAAATGTTCTCCTTTTTGGTTTTACAATAACATATCAAAATCTTCATTAGTAGTTGGATAGTCTTTTCTATTAAGATTTTAAAACTTGAGAAGATAAGGAATTATTTGATTAAAGAGAAGGTTTATAAAGTGATGTAATATACTGTAATAAATCTAATAAAGGGGTGAATAGACCATCCTAAGAAAGAACACCCTAGTTTTGTTTATTTAGGTCATCCTCAATGATTGATGAATCTTCACAAATCATATTTCAGACCAAAACTTATTTCAAACTATTTAATTAGAAATATTTTAAAAAATGAAAGGTTTTAAAAGAAACACTAAAGAAAACCAATTATATACAATGAATGGAAAATAAATCTTTAGAATTGAATGAAATGTTTTAAGAACTGTCCATTAATAGGGAATCCAACAAATCTCCTTCCAGATTTTGAAGGGAGAATGAATTGTTTCCTTCAACTGTAGTAATCTTGTAAGGTCCAAGCCACAAATGATCAAAATTTCCGTGCTTTCTAGGATCTTCTCTCATGTTATCCCATTTCAATACCAAGTCACCATGAATAAAAATTCTTTGTTTTGATCTCCAATAAAAAATGGCTTTGATTTTGTCTTGATATTCTTGAAATCTTTCATTTACTTGCTCTCTGGTTTTTTGCACTTCAATTAGCTAGTTGATTCTTTTGGTAATTTCATTAGGCTCTTCTTCACCGTCCCACAATAATTTCATCACAGACAAAGCACGATTAAAAGGAAGTATAATATTAATGCCATAACTTAGTTGGAAAGGAGAGATATCTGTGGATCTTTTATTGCTGGTTCTGTTGGCCTAAAATGCAAATTTTAAGTGATAATTCCAATCCCTTTTGTTATCAGTTAACACTTTATTTATAACTCTCATCAAACTCTTGTTGGATGACTCTGCTAATCCATTACCTCGTGGGTAATAGGAAGTAGAATTTCCAAGAATAATATTATATTTTTGACAAAAATATATCATTGCAAGTGATTTAAAAGCTTGCACATTGTCAGTTATGATTTTCCTGAGACATCCAAACCTAGCAATGATATTTTCTTCAAGGAATTTAATCACAACTACATCAATAGAAAATTCGGTAGGAATTGCTTCCACCCATTTGGAAAAATAATATGTTGTAGTTAATATCCACTTATGTTATGCACTAGAATCAGGATGAATATCACCTATGAACTTTAAGCCCCATTGCTGAAAAGAAGCTCCAACATTTATTGAAACCAATGGCAATGAAGAAAGCTTTTGTTTACCTACAAAAAATTAACATTCTTTACAGGATCTTATTGTTGGACACACCGAACACACTGAGAAGGGGGGGGGGTGAATCAGTGTAGGGATCTTTTTACTTCTTTACAAAAACACCTTAGTTAGCGATCACCATTTACTCATTATTCATTACTTTCATTTACAACTAACATATCTTAGCAACAAACATCATCAATAAAACATCACCATAAAGAACACAAGGAACACAATATATATTTACAAGTTTCTTTTGTATTACAGACTGGAATACTTGGGGTTTATCATCATCAACTGAAAAAGAGTAACAAATCCACAAGAGCACCAAATCTCAATGCAAGACTCAACTCGCAGATCTCAGCACCAACTGAGATGTAAGAAATCCAATCCTCAAGTACAAGACCCTTCTTGTGGACATAAACAAATATGTCAACAGGTACACAACATATTAATACTACAACCCACATATGTACATGATCTTCCTATATTTAAACACACGTATGTACACATCCTTCCCTTTTTCAGCTTGTGTACACCTTCAGAAACTAGGGTTTCTGAAACTTCACAACTTCTTCCCTTCACACCCTTTCTACCTCTATCACATCCACCAACGACCAATTACTACACTCAACCTATCACTTCTCATCCTTTACCATACCAACCAAAAACATATATACAAAATCCAACAACCTATGCGTACTCCTCATGCATACACCATCACAGATTATGGATATATCTCAATCATAACATAACTACTCAACTAACTAGCCACCATCTACCATATCCAAACATCACAACAACCATACAAAGAATGATATAAGCATTCACCATACCATAAGAACATCTAAGCATGAATATAATAGTACCCATACTAGAACCTATGTAGCAGATATAAACCTGTAGAATGGTGACCTGGAACTTGCTTCAGACTTCAGGAACCTACTACTAACATCCACTCAAGTTTTTCATGAGTTTTTTTCAAATGTACGCTACCTTTTCATGTACAACCTACATACGTATGCTACCTCTTATATTTTCAACCCGCGTATGTACACTAAATTTTCACTGTCAACCTGCATACACCTCATAAAACTAGAGTTTTCTAAACCTCCGAAACTTTCACTGTCAAACCTCAGACTTACGAAACTTCTGATGCGTCCATGAGTACCTGCAATGAATTTTACACCATAATAGATATTTGATATACTTCAGGGATTCAATCATGAGAGACCATTGATATCTTATTTATACTTCTCCAAGTAGCTTCCTCTAAGGTTTATCATCTAACCAACTTTCTTCTTTGGGGCTAACCCACTTCTAACCACTTTGTCCACTTCTAACCCACTTTGCTACAAATAGTAAATTCTCCACTTCTAGTTGAAACTAATATATTTTTAATTGTTTTCTTGTTGTGACCAATTAACCCATGACTAACCACTTTGATTGGTCCACTTCCTCTAGGAGATTCTAGAATAATTTGACTTCTTTGACCTTCTAGGGGCTTCTAGACAACACATGAGGGTTCTCCAACTTCTCATGGCCATAACTCTCTAACCGTGAGGAGTCATGTGACGTTCCACATTGTTGATATTATGGTAGCTGCGGGAGGTATTTACCTCCACGTGTGAACTTGACAAGGATAGAATACTCTGGGAAGCAAGAAGAAACCCTAATTAGTTGGCTAATAACCCTAGAAGACATGTCGGCTCAAGAGGACAAGTTGGACCAGGTAGTTAACCAGAATTAGTATAAATATAGGAGGCCAGTCTTCATTCTGGTAGGCATTCTTAGAATTGTAGAGCAACACTTATGTGCACTGCAGTGCCTAGTCTTGTGTGCAGATTTGGAGGAGATCTGCCGTTGCATCTGCTGCAGCTAGCAGATCACATTTTGGCTTGGACTATCTCTTGGTTAGGGTTTGGAATATCTGATTAGATCTTGTTGGTTAACTATCATTGGGGAAAGGTGTGCTACCCTTTGTTTGTATCTCTAGCCTAGGGTTTGCTTCCGGAGTGATTCTCTGTCAAGGTTAAGGTGCTCGGAGGGTGGCTTCGGCCTATGGTTGGGTGACAATAGTGATATTGTCAATGGTAAAACGAGCACATCCATTATATTCTAATAGGTTATGGGCCCACACCTCCTTCATTCCATATAACTGCTGGAAGGAAACATAGCCATAAGGATATTAAGCTCGTTGAAGAACTGCTACTAGGGTTTCTAGCAGGACCAATCACCAAAGCATTGCCGCTAGGGTTTCTAGCAGGTGCAGTTGAAGAAACCCTAATCCTCTCATTGAGGCACCTTAAGTGAAGGGATTGAACTAGTTTCCGGATAGATCAGTGCGCCCTAGCCTAGCACATCTCCTGGTACTCTCAGCAAGCCAAAACGTCAAGTTTGAGTTTTTGGTCAAATCTAGGGTTGACCAAGTCAAATCAGCCATGAATTACTCTTTGAATTCAGAGAACAAGTTAGATGGAGATTCTAACTTTAGAGTGTGGAAGACAAGGATTGACCGCATCCTTGCTAACAATAAAGTGTTGGATATCCTTAAAGGAAAGATCGTCAAACCAGTATTTGAAGAAGGAAAAGAGAAGGAACCACTTAAC
>ML783968.1:485510-498888 GCA_009831015.1 Picea engelmannii | reverse complement strand
TCCATACACATCCTTGATCTTATACTGAAAGGAAGAAGTGGAATATTTAGGGCATGGAATCTATAAGAAACTCCATGGACCCAAGAAAAACATTAGGAATAACATGAAGATCCCAAGAAAGAAAGAGAAGCCAGAACAACCAAGTCATTGTATCAAGAATCACAAGATTACCAACCTGATATGAACTCACTAAAAGCAATCAAGCAGAGGAACTGAAAGTTCTGATGAAGAACAATGTATATATGAAAGCATTGCAAGATCTAGAACTAGAGTTTCTTACATATGGAGGGAGAAGACTATGATGATTACTTGTTCCAGTAAACCAGATATACCTCTACATAAGTCATTATATCATCCGCAATATCCATGGTGTGGAGTTATACATCAGATGAATGAAAATATTGTTCTCCAGAACAATTGAAAAAAGAATGTATGAAGAGCAACCTCAAGACTTTTAGAAAGAGACCCTTGAATGAATATAACTTGATGGAGAACCTCCAATGCACAACAGAAGCCTGGTGAATATTTTCTCAAACCGATTACTCAGAAAATTAGGATGATGGATTTCCAATCCATGTCAAAGATCTCATGATGAAATAAGAAGTGCCACATGGATATGTTCCAGTTTGACCCTTGCCACGATGTTGTGAGCTATCAGGAACCAAGAGGAATCCAACAATGATATACTTTATTGATCAGAGCTACATGAAGCCTTCAGAGAAAACCAGTGTTCCAGACCGAAGTACATTTGAAATCAAGCATTACATTATCCATGATGAAGTCTAGAAAGGAGAAAGTGGTTCTCCAATACATATCTCCACAGATGAGAAGATAAGCAGACATTTTGGTAAAGCTTCTGTCCAATATGAAAGAGTTTGCGTACTCAAGCTAGAGCTCATGGAGATGACTTCCTTATTGAAAAAGGAATAAATGCTCGTAGGTTGGGAGGGAGCACTGATGTGTTATTGATTGATGGAAAATCACTTTTCAGTTCGGAAAATGGTCTAGGATGAGCAGTTCCTTTCCAATTTGGAAAGAGATTTGAGATTTTTGATGGACAGACATTTTCCAGTTCGAAAAATGGTCCAGATCAAACGGTCATTTTCGTAATGAAAATGTTTTGATAGATTGCTGATGTACCATAGACAACGATTTCCCATTGTGGTTAACATGGGGAATGGTCTAAGGTAGTCTCTCTTCTCGAGGGTTACTTAAGAACACTGGCCCGCCTCACCGGACAATGATTTATCATTGTGGTTAACATGGGGAATGGTCCGTTTTGGAGGTTGGTGCAAGACAATCGTTTCCTTTTGAAATGGTCCGGATAGTCATTCCTTAGGGAAAATTCATTCTCTCCATGTCGCACTTTGTTTAGTGCTGGAGGAATGGCCCAGGGTGGGGAATGGTCCAGGTTCAACAACCAGGGACAAACATTCCTTAGGGTAGACTCATTCTCTCCAAGTTACACTTTGTTTAGTGTCGGAGGAATGTCCCAGGGTGTGAATGGTCTAGGCTTAGAAATTAGGACAATCATTCTTCCTTGCTTGAGAAGAATAGTCCAGATAGCTCATCATTGATGTTTGACTTTCTGAGGGCAGATGCTCTTCCATATCTCACATTTGTGAGTGGAAGAATGGCCTAAATGATTCAGTTTATATGAATGTTTTTCTGTGCAGGTTGATATTAGATGATTGTTATGGAGACTGTATGTCTCTGGACAATAGATGTATGCTACTGTGGTGGATGTGTTCCACTGATTGTGATTATATGTCATTGATCAAGTATCTCTGTGCTACTTGGTGTGGTAGTGTACCACTGGATTGTATTTGTGTACTACTATGGATAGACACAGATGTGTTCTATTGAATGATATTGTTCCGATTGCCTTGAAGACTATCAACAATGTTGGAAATGATTATCAACTAGATGGATGATCAATGGACATAGATTTCCCAGATGGAAAATGGTTCTTGTGTCACTCTATGGAGTGACTGACTTATCTGACATCATGTTTGATTACTTAGATGGAGTATGGTTTCGAGAGATGATGCAGTTGATGAAACTGATGGTGCTCATGCTCTAATCATGAGATAGTATATACAACTATGTTGGTGCTACCAGGTGAATGGTATGTTTGTGCTCAATACCATTACCTATAATACCTCCCTAGCTAGGAGGGAGTGTTGATATTATGGTAGCTACGGGAGGTATTTACCTCCACGTGTAAACCTAACAAGAATATAATACTCCAGGAAGCAAGAAGAAACCCTAATGAGTTGTCTAATAACCTTAGAAGACATGTCGGCTCAAGAGGATAATTTGTATTAGATTATTAGCCTCCAAGAGAAGAAGTCGACCAGAAGAAATAATATATACTGAACAAACATATACCTAGAATGATAAGTCGGCCCAAGAAGTTAGCCATAATTAGTATAAATATAGGAGGCCAGTCTTCATTCTAGCATGCATTCTCAGAATTGCAAAGCAACACTTGTGTGTACTGCAATGCCCAGTTTTGTGCATAGATTTGGAGGAGAGTTGCTGTTGCAGCTAGCAGATCATGTTTTGGCTTGGAATATCTCTTGGATAGGGTTTGGAATATCTGATTAGCTCTTGTTGGTGCGCTATCCTTGGGGAAAGGTGCACTACCCTTTGTTTGGCTATCTAGCCTAGGGTTTTCTTCCAAAGTGATTCTCTGTCAAGGTTAAGGTGCTTGGAGGGTGGCTTCAGCCTATGGTTTGGTGACAATAGTGATATTATCAATGGTAAAATGAGCACATCCATTATATTCTAACACACATATCACCGAAAATGACATGACGAGCACTATCCATCTAGAATAGTATCACTTACAAATCCACTGATATTCATTACATTATTCCACAATCAACCATGGGTTCCTTAACCTCACATCTAGGATGACTCAACCACTTAACCATTTGTAATTCGCAAAGCATATTCTCGTGAGGGATTTCACCATAAGGAGACCACTTTGGAGTTCATCCATTTGGTACTCATCCATTTGATACTTTCTATTAGTCATGACATCAAAGATACAACTTATTCCTATCAACCAACACATCATAATGACACCACTTGAAATCAATTACATTAATCCTTTGACATTAATGATGACATAGGCCATCAATCAATACATCAATGATACTATGACAAGACATCAACTCTTTGACATCAATCCTTTGACATCAATGACAACATAATGCAATAGTCTCCCCCTTTGGCATTGATGGCAATACCAAAATTGATGTCAACACCAATCATTGATGGAAACATGTAGACATGACAATGCTCTTCATCAATAGTCATCTCAATCACATCAATGTGACTATCTCTCCCCCTTTGACATCAATGGAAAATGGTATTTCTCTCGTAGAGTTTTCTCCCTCCGACTAAACTTTCCCCGAGGCTACTCCTCCTGGCTGCACTTTCTTGTGTGTTGCTCTCCCTACCTGCTGCTCCACTATCTGAATGATCTCACCCCCTTTGGACAAGAGATATCACTTTGATACAATGATGATGGAATGACTACCAATCATATCTCCTTCTGGAATCATGCTGATGCAACCAATCATGGGAAGAAGAATAGCTCCCCCTGTGGGTATATCTCCCCCTATCTTCTTTGCACAATGAAAAATGTTCTACCATTGCAATCTGATTCTGCTGCAAATGCTACTGGTCAATTGAAACATAGATCAACTACTCAAGAATGATCTTCTCTTCCTATGACAATCCTTGGACATGTCCATGCATTAGACTCATGCCATACCATACATAATGAAGCAAAAGATATATCAACAATGAATAGAGAATCATGAAAAAAACCAAACCATGTACATCATGTGCCATACTATGTGCCAACGATGCACAACACCCATGTACATCAATACCATACAATATATCAATGGAGTGTATCAACCTTATGTCAAGAACATGTGCCAACTATGTACCAACCATATGCTTCTATCAACATGCCAACGATGTTCCTCAAAGAAGTGTCATATCACTCATGATATGCCTATATCATAAACCAAGTGACCCAATCCAATAAAATGTATCTTACCCATCAAGCATAAATATTGTACCATATACCATCAACAAGTGCATCAACTATGCATCAAACATGTATAATCACCGGTACCAAGTAAGTGCATCAACCATGCATCAAACCTCAATAAGATATCCATACACAGATGCCATATCATCCATAAACCATGTGCCAATGATACTACTAAGGAAGTGGTTCTAACAAACAACCAAGTCTGTACCAATCATACAACAACTGTAGAACAAGTTATGACTCACCACCTCATAAACTACATGTCCCAATATGTAGCTCAACCACAGGCCAAATGCATGCACCAAGATATACAACAAATATGCTTCTAACAATACATCATAAGATATATCAATGGAGCTCACATATGTACCAACCATGTACTACAAAAAATATTCCTCAGAAACCATTCACAACAACAAGTACTAAGCAACCAATAGTTCCTTTACACATGTACCAATGGTGTGCCTCAATAGATCAATGATATACCTCTATATATCATCACATCATCATGATATATCTCATAACCAAAGTGCCATAAATTCACTGACATAATCAACACTATTCCTCCACAAAAAATGCCTCAATCCACACTCTAGGGTTAGTACCATGCATCTAAGATAGGCATCAAGCATATGCTTCAACACTCAACCATATGTCATCACCATACATACATAAAACATACATGCAACCATATAATCATGGAAACCTACAACAAACCATGTCAGACCTTGAAAAATAGAGTTATACCATCAAACCATGTTGCAACTCATCTGCATAGCCTTCATTTCCAAGGCTTTTACCACAGGTATGCGACCTATTCCACAGACAACTCGCGCATGTACATGGAATTTCTATAGGTCATATCGTGTATGTACATGAATTCTCCCAAAGGAGCCTGCGTGTGCTACAGAAAATGTCAAGCTTGAGCTTGCCTCATGGATTCCATTCTGTTATGGTTGTTCAGTCTTCTTCATCCATTTCTAAAAGTGCCCCAACTTCTCAGAACTTGAGCTATGAGCTTCCATATTTTCAACAATTTCTTCCTTCCTAGTTTCATGTGCTCTTCTTGCCATGCTATATGAGGCACTCCTCATGGACTGTTTTCTTGTGTTCCAACAATCCTGGGATTTGTGGCCAAACCCATTGCAACTGTAGCATCTCATGGAGTGATAATGCGCAACAATATTTCCCACTTGATTACATATCCAACATCTTAGAATGTTATGGTGTCTTCCAACGTCTCTACTTGCATAATGTCTGCAATCCAAATCTTTGTGACCATATACATTACATTAGAAGCAATGACCATGAAAAACATTTTCATACCTTTGATTTTGTGTCTACCTTGAAGGTGTCTCTTTTCTAAATTTTCTTTGAGGTGTAAATATGGCTTCTTGATGTCTTCTTTGCTCTGTTCTTCCAAGGGTTTCCTTGCTTTGTGTAGGTGCTTGATTTGAAACTTGGATTTCACCTTTTGAGAATGAAGGACTTACCTCATACTTCTTAGAAGTGCTGGCTTCAAAGTGTGGAGCTTCTTTGTTGTATCCAAGACTTGATTTATCATTAGGTGATATTTGACTATTCGAGATTTCATCCAAGACTATTGAGTTTTTCATGAACTTGATGTGAGTATTTTACTTATCTACTTTCTTTCTGAGATCAACAACTTCAACTTCCAACTTATGGCATGAATATTCCTCTTCATTTACTTGATTCTTCAATAGTTCCTCTATTATTTTAGCTAAGCTCATCATCTACCTTCTTATTTTCTTCTTCTTGATTAATTATTTCATTCTTTAGTCTTTTGATTTCCTCTTTTTTTTCTTCTAATTGAGTCTTTTTACTTTCTTCTTGTTCTTTGAGCATTTTCTTTAGTTCCATGGTATGTCTTGGGTACTTTTCTAGGACTTCCTTAGTGTATTTTTCAAGATACTCAAAATAAATTGACTGATGTCCTATTTCCATGCTAACATCATGTAATTCAAACAAAATGTTTTCTTTAAACTTCAACAACTCTTCCTCTTCATCTATAAGATAACTCTTGGTTGATTCTACACAAATTGCTTCTATATTTTCTTCTTCACTTGCGGGAGAACATTCAACATCATCACACTTAGAATTATTGAAATCAAAGGATTTTGGAGAGTCTTAACCGTCATTGTCCTTGATGGAATTGACTTCTTTGTCTTGATATACCTTCTCTAGCTTCAACCATAGATCCTTGGTGGAGGAATGTGGTCCTATGCTTTCTTTGATAAAATTTGAGAGTCCATTGAAGATGATCTTGAGTGCTTTTTCATTGTTCTGCTTTGATTTCTTTAGAGCTACAAACTTTGACATATTCTTCAAGGGTACTGATTCACTAATAGTTGCGTTCCAAACACCTGCTCCTTTTTCCTTCAAAAACTCTTTCATTTCTATTCTCCATGCCGAGTAATTTGTCTCATCAAAGAGGGGAACTTCATCTGCATGTTCATCCATTTGTGTGTCCATGAATCTCCTTCAAGCTTGTAAGGCTTATGATGAAGGCATTCTCTGATACCAAATGTTGGACACATCGACCACATTGAGAGGGGGGGGGGTGAATCAATGTAGGGATATTTTTACTTATTTAAAAAAACACCTTAGTTAGCAATCACCATTTATTCATTATTCATTACTTTCATTTACAACTAACATATCTCAGCAAAAAACATCATCAATAAACCATCACCATAAATAACACAAGGAACACAAGATATATGTATACATTTCTTTTGTATTATGGACTACAATCCTTGGGGTTTATCAACATCAAGTTAAAAAGACCATCAACTCCACAAGAATACGAAATCTCAATGAAAGACTCAACTTGCAGATCTTAGCACCAACTGAGATGTGAGAAATCCAATCCTCAAGTACACGACCCTGCTTGTGGATAGAACCAAATCTGTCAACAGGTATGTGACAAATTAATACTGTAGCCTGCGTATGTACACGATATGCCTATATTGTAACACGTGTATGTGTACGTCCTTCCCTATGTCAACCTGCATACACCTTCAGAAACTAGGGTTTTTGAAACTTCACAACTTCTTCCCTGCACACCCTTTCTGCTTCTGTCACATCCACCAGTGAATAGTTATTGCAATAAACCTTTCACTACTCAACCTGTACCATACCAACCCAAAACATATCTACAACATCCAAAAACCTATGCATACTCCTCATGCATACACCATCATAGATTATGGATATCTCTCAATCAGAACAAAACTACTCAACTAACCAACCACCATCTACCATATCCAAACATCACAACAACCACACAAAGAATGCTTCAAGAATTCACCATACCATAAGCACATCTAAGCATGAAGACAATATTTACCCATACTAGAACCTCTGTAGCAGATATGAACTTGTAGAATGCTGATCTGGAACTTTCTTCAGACTTCAGGAACCTACTACTACCACTCAATTTTTTCAAATGTATGCTACCTTTTCATTTACATCTCGCGTACGTACACTACCTCTTCTAATGTCATCCCGCGTATGTACACTACCTTTTCACCGCCAGCCTACGTATGCCTAAAAAAACTAGGGTTTTCTGAACCTTTGAAACTTTCACCGTCAAACCTCATACTTACGAAACTTCTGATGCGTCCATGAGTACCTGAAATGAATCTTCCACTAGAATAGATCTTCAATATACTTTATGGATTCACTCATAAGATACCCTTGCTCTCTTATTTATACTTCTCTAAGTAGCTTCCTCTAGGGTTTATCATCTAACCAACTTCAACCAACATACTTCTTTTGGGGCTAACCCACTTCTAACCACTTTGTCCACTTCTATCCCAATTTGCTACAAATAGTAAATTCTCCATTTCTTGTTGCAACTAATTTATTTTTTTATTGTTTTCTTGTTGCAACCACTTAACCCATGACTAACCACTTTGACTGGTTCACTTCTTCTAGGAGATTCTAGAATAATTTCACTTCTTTGACCTTATAGGGGCTTCTAGAAAACACATGAGGGTTCTCCAACTTCTCATGGCCATAACTCTCTCACTGTGAGGAGTTATGTGACATTCCACATATCACTGGAAATGACATGACAAGAATTATCCATCTAGAATATTCTAACTTACAAATTCGTTGATCTTCATCACATTATTCCACAATCAATCTTGGGTTCCTTAACCACACATCTAGGATTAATCAACCACTTAACAGTTTGCACTTCGTAAAGTGTCTTCCCATGAGGGATTTCACCATAAAGGGACCATTTTGGAGTTCATACATTTGGTACTTCCTATCAACCATGACATCAAAGATACAAATTCTTCCTATCAACCAACACATCACTATGACACCACTTGACACCAATTACATCAATCCTTTGAAATCAATGGAAACATAGGCCATCAATCAATACATCAATGGTACTATGACAAGACATCAACTCTTTGACATCAATGACAACATAACATAACACTTACCTCGACATTCACTTCTGAAAATAGCTTTGTCCAATTGTAGCCATCTCTCAAAATTTTGTATGATGTGACTCTCTAAGCGTGGTGTCATCCACACATGACTTTGTGAAATTCATCTATGATTCCTTCAGTCTCTTTTTCAACAATACAATTTAACAAGATTCCCAAAGGGTCTTTCTAGTAAAGATTTTCATCTATTATGCAATACTTGATTACTTGAAGTTTGAGTGACCTAGATTTAGCTTGACTAAAATTAGACAGGAATTCAAGAGTTTGCAAATAAAACACAATGTTTTTTTACCAAGGAGATGTAGAAAAATTATCCTGAACCTTTATTAGGAACTGTTGCAAACCTGTTTCCTCCAATTTTTCTAAAGGATGTTTTGATATTTCTGAAACCTAATTTATCCTGAGGACTCTGCAATTTGATTAAGCTAGAAGCTTTGCCAAACCTTGACCTTTAATCAATCTTGTTGGCTTTATTTCAAGGTCATAATCCTGAATTTTTTCTATCCATTTTCCTCTTTTTCCATCAATTTCAGGTTGATTTAGGATATCCTTCACTATACTGTTACGTACAAATTCAACTACTATGGAATGAAGAACATAAACTCTAAAATCTTTTAGAGCTTTAACCAATGCATGAGATTTTTTCTCTATGATGTTATAATTAAGCTCAAAATATCTTAGACTTTTGCTAAGGAATGCAATTGGTTGTTCCTGATTATGTTCATTTCTTTGTAAAAGGATTGTAGCAATTGTGTTGTCAGAAGCAAAATAAAAGATAAGGAATTCTTTTGAGTAATCTGGGATTATCAACACTGGTGCTTCTCCTAAGGATTTCTTGATATAATCAAATGAATATCTAGCCTCTGGAGACCATTTAACTTCATTATCCTTTTTAAGCATATCCGTTAGATCCTTTACCAATTCAACAAAATTTGGAATGAATCTTCTTAGAAAATTTATCTTTCCAAGAAAAGACTGAATCTCTTTCTTGTTTCTTGGCAGACTAATGGATTTAATTGCTTCAACACGTTGAGGGTCGATCTTTAATCCTTCCTTTGAAACAATGTGTCCAAGCACTACAACAAATCCCTATGTTTTTCTCCCATTTTTTCTTCCAAAGTTGGTTTTAGTGAATTTTCTTCAATTTTTTGAAAAAACCGACACTATTTATGGAATTTTTTTCGCCGACCACAAAATTTAGGTGCTAAATTTAGTGTTAATAGCGTCAAAAATTGCACCCCATTTAGCGTCAGAAATAACACCCCATTTAGCATCGGAAATAGTGCCCCATTTAGCGCTAGAAGTAGCGCCTGATTTAGCACCCCAGTAAGCGCCATAAATTGCACCAGAAGTAGCGTCGGATGTAGCCAGATTAGCCTAAATAGTTAATTAGTTGAGGTGTTGGGGGTTAAGTGGATAGGGGCTTTGAGGATTATGGGATTTAGGGATTTTGGGTACAGGAATTAAGGGTTAATGGATTCAGAGTTAGGGTTTAAGGGATTAAGGGTCAAGAGCTAAGGAATTTGGCGCTTATGGGTTAGGTAGTTTAATGGTTAATGGCTTAGGGATTATGGGATAGGGGATTGATGTTTAAGTTCTTAGGGCATAAGGTTTTATGGATTAGTGTTAAGTTTTTAAGAGTTGATGGCTAAGGGGTTAGGGGATTTAGGGATTTTTTGTTAAGGGATTAGTGATTAACTAAGGTTGAGGGATTCAGGGTTGATTAGGGATTAGGGATTAAGGATTTAAGGGTCAATGGATTAGGGGTTAGGGGAGTTAGGGCTTTGTCAAAAATCTCTTGAAATTTCATGGAACCTCTTCCAACATGCCAATCACAATTGTCATCCATTGATGTCACACGATGAGCAGTGAATGGGGCCAACTTTTAAATTTCTTCAAATTGTTCAACTATGCATTGAAATTTGACATGGTTAGACTAGACACATGCCTTGACGATATGCGAGGGTTTCAATATTAAAGGATACCTGATGTCCCCACATAATATTTGAGAGCGTCCACGTTTTCATCAATGTTCATCATGTAGTCTCATTGTCATCATCTGTCATTCACATCTACTGAATGCTTGTCGAAACTCTCTTGAAATGTCATGGAACGTCTTCCAACATGCCCATCACCAATGTCACACGATGAGCAGTGAATGGGGTTTAATGTCGGATGTGCCTAAATAGTTAATTAGTTGATGTCTTGGGGGTTAAGTGGATAGGGGATTTGAGGCTTATGAGATTTAGGAATTTGGGGTACAAGGATTAATGGTTAAGGAATTAGGGGTTATGGTTTAAGGGATTAAGGGTCAAGAGATAATGGATTTGGTGCTTATGGGTTAGGTAATTTAATGGTTAATGGCTTAGGTATTATGAGCTAGGGGATTAATGTATAAGTTCATAGGGCATAGGGGTTTATGGATTAAGGGATTATGGATTAGGTTTTAAGTGTTTAAGGGTCGATGGCTTGGGGGTTAATGGATTTAGGAATTTTGTGTTAAGGGATTAATGATTAAATAAGGTTGAGGGCTTAAGGGTTTAGGGATTATGGATTAAGGCTTTAAGGGTCAATGGCTTAGGGGTTAGGGGTTAGGTAGAAATTTGACATGGTTAGACAAGATGCATTCCTTGATGGTATGCGAGGGTTTCAAGAGTCAAGGATTCCTGACGTCCCCGCATAATATTCAACATCCTCCACATTTGCATGAACGTTCATTATGCAGCCTGATCATTTTCATCATTCATCACTCCCATCTACAAAATCTTCATCGGAACCATCTTCAAATGTCATGGAATGTCTTCCAACACGCTTATCTGTAATGCCATCAATTCACCTGACACAGTGAGTAGTGAATGGGGCCAACGTTGAAATTTTACATGGTTAGACTAAGCAAATGCATTGATGGTATGGGAGGATTTTAAGACTTAGTGAAATCATTGAGATTGAATATTGATGTTTTGATATGAAATAGGAAACTAACTTATCCCTCTTTTCACAAAGGCTTGTTTTTAATTGCTTGAAGCATTCAATTTTTTCATTTTCAATTTTGCTAACAACTCTTAAATATGCCCTCTTGCCTCATCTTGCAATAGTAGTCTCCTAAATCAATTGGCTTACATATGGATGACCTATTCTACATGTTACCCCTCACATTGTATGAGGCATTGTACTAGTTTGAAGACCTTTCCTAAGCAGGTTGTGTTTGGAGGATGTGTGTCTTGATGGCTATTGGTTGTGGATTTGATACTTATTATTTCATTTAGCATCATCTCTTGGGGAATCATTACATATTTGGAGGCATGCATCTTACATGTGGATATTGATAGAGAATTGGGCTTGATGAGAGTCTTACATATATGGTTCAATATTTTTTTACCCTTAGCATATTCATGGAGAGGGATACTCATCAACTGAGGGTTTTCCCTAAGTTTTATTTCTCATTTCTTGATACTCCTTGAGATAATGTGCCTTCACTCTAGGGCACATATCCCTAAGGTGCATGCCTTGGAAAGTGTGTTTTGCATTCGATGGTTGAGATATATTCGTGAGGAGTGCCTTAGCTTTGGGGCCCTATTTTTAGCATGTGGTTGAGCTTTCAAGGAGGTTGGATGACTCATTTCATGGAATGCTTCCTTGGTCATTACATCTTGGCACATTTATTGAGGAGGCCTAACTACCCTGCACATAGTTCTAGAGTGCCCCATGGTTTTGAGATTATTGATGGTATTAGCACAATGTTTCATGCTCTAGCACATGGTTTTGGGGTTTTGTTAAGATTGGTTTAGTGGGATGTTTCACCCTTTATGCGTATTTTCCTAAGTTGTCCCACTTTTAGCCCTTGTTTTGAGGAGAGATGGTTTCTTGCACATGCATTGGTACTAATGGCACACATTTTGAGGACATCCATCTCTTTAAGGGGGTTTCTATCACAACCAAAGGTATACTATGTTGGATTACTGAGAGGGCCCGGGGTGAATCAATAATAGCGTAATTATAATCATTTTTCTTCAAATGTTATATCAATGTACAATTATTATCCAATAATGAGAAGTAAGAAATAAACAATCACACACATACACAATACACCAGTGTTTTACGTGGAAACCCAAATTGGGAGAAAACCACAGAATGCTTTTTCTTATATGTCTTGAAGAATTACATTCATTGGAAGCACCAACTTCCTTTGTTTTTCAGCTACAACTGGAAGGAGGCTCCAACCCCCTAGTTTCTCAGGTTACAACCCGAGGGAAGCTCCAACTCCCCAATTCTTTGGCTACAACCCCCAATGTTCTCCGGCTATAACCGAAAGGTGGCTACAACCACCTGTCCTTGCCCCATCCTACCACCTTGAAGTAGAAGTAGAATGATGGAACCATTGTCACACTATCACTCTGAGATATACCACTGTAAACCTGTACCAACAAATCTGAACCATGCATCAACCTGTAATCAACCTGTAATCAACCTGTACCATAAACAAGTGCATCAACCATGCACCAACCTGTAATCAACTTGTACCATAAACAAGTGCATCCAACCATGTACGAAGTATGTACCAATCATGTGTCAACTACTCATCAACTATAACTGATCAATATGTACCAACATCATCAACTATACATCTCATGCATGTGCACCAACTCATCAACTACTTGTCTCAACCATGTACTCAACATGTACCACAACCAAAATCCCTCATCAATTTCATCATCCAAATCTGATTTGTAGCTCTGTAATAGACGTTAGAAAACACCATCAAAAGAATTTATCCTTCCTTGCATTTCGGCCTTCTTTTCTTCACTTTCCT
>ML783968.1:462556-484571 GCA_009831015.1 Picea engelmannii | reverse complement strand
CACTACCATAGTTTCAATATGGGCACATTTATTGTTTATGTAACTACCTTACACTATTCAATTATTTATTGAGAACAAAACAACAGTACAAGAATAAAAATTTAAAGGAATTTTAGTAGGAATTTTACAGCAACAACTTTGAGTTATTGGTATCTATAAAGGATATCTACATGAATCCAGTTGGTTAAGAGTGGGATAGTTGGGAGCTATGTCAACAAAAACATTTCTCATACCCAAATTCATGTTGATCAAATATCCAAGAGAACCACCATTCCCTCAGTCACTGCATTTGCAAAAAAAATTCCAAGAATCCATATTCCTTCTGTTAATTTTTGAAAACATTTCAACTACTCTATGCACTCTCTCTGACTTATATGACTAGTTAATGGATTAGGGGTTAGGGTCTAAGGGATAGAGGGTTAAGGGATTCAGGTTTAAGGGATTAGGGGTTAGGGTTTAAGGGATTAAGGGTCAATAGATAAGGGATTTGGTGCTTATGGGTTAAGTAGTTTAATGGTTAATGGCTTAGGGATTAATATGGGATATGGGATTAATGTTTAAGTGCTTAGGGCATATGGGTTTATGGATTAAGGTATTATATATTAGGGTTTAAGTGTTTAAGGGTTGATGGATTTGGGGTTAGGGGATTTATCACTTTTGTGTTAAGGGATTAGTGATTAACTAAGGTTGAGGGCTTAAGGTTTTAGGGATTAGGGCTTAAGGATTTAAGGGACAATGGCTTAGGGGTTAGGGTTTAGGTCAAAATTTGACATGTTTAGATGAGACATTGGTATGCAATGGTACGAAATTTGACATGGTATTAGTATGCAATGGTACACAATGGTATGAAATGGTATTGGTATTCAATGCTATGCATTGGTTTTGGTATGCAATGCTATGCATTGGTATTGGTATGCAATGATATGCAACGATATTGGTATGCAACTGTATTGGTATGCATTGGTATTGGTATGCAATGGTATTAGTATGCAATGGTACGTGAAAATGGTATGTTATGGTATGCATTGGTATTGACATTGGTATGCAATGGTATGTGATGGTATTGGTATGAAATGCTATGCAATGGGACCCTGGACCAGGGAAAATTTTAGGGGAAAAATTTCGCCCCTTCAAATTTTGGTAGGGCGAATTTTAAATATGGAAAAAAAATCCATATTAATCCCAATTCGCCCCCATTTATTTTTAAACCAATATTAATTATATATTTAGCCTCAAAATGACGGTCAAGTTTTAAATATTAATTACATTTTCGCCTTGGAAAAATGGTGGTCAATCCTCCCTTTCGCCCCATTTCTGGGAGTAGCCATTGATCTTCCAAGGTTTTCGTCCACAATTTTAGATTTTTCACAGGGCCAAGGACCATGATTCACCAAACAATTTGTCATAAGCTCGTATAACATCAACAAAGTGTTTCATAATAAAACATGAAGATGATAAACATAAAAGGATTACAGACTAACCATCAGTTTCATTAGCAGTTGAAGTCTTTACATGGCAAGATAGATCAAAACAATCTTTAGATATGAAATATCAAGCCAAAAACAAGGAGTCAACCCCTTCTGCCTTTACTTCATCAAATATATAGAGTTTTTACATCAGTTCCATACATTCAAGATCAATCTGATATCTAGGGATATCTCAAAACTAACTCCTTCAGTCCCCGAGGGTGAATTTTCCCTATATCTATTGATACATATAAATGGAAACAATTACACATAAGATCCTTTAATCTAGGCAACAATTTGCATAGAGATAGGTCTTTTTGTTGACTTGAATACAACTGGCTGGTACACTACATCTTTCACGAGATCTCCCTGATCCTCTATCATCCATTTGATCCTTTTTGATCCACTTGTTTGCAACACTTGACAATAATAGTTGACTGACATGCATTGTCATCCACCAAAAGAGGTTGTAAATCAAATTTAAAAAGGATATAATATTGTCTCTTTAGGTTCCACAAAATATAACCCTCATCATCTGCTATTTCCATCAAAAAATTGCAATTCTATGCATTCTTTTGCAAAATCGGTTGCTACAGGTGTTCCTGTAGCGCCACTATTTTTCCTGTGAAGAGTGATGCAGGAACTTCCTGTAGTGCTCTTTTAACAACCAATCTTAATATCATTCATGCTTTTCTTGCCTATCTTACAACAAAACATTACTAAAGAAATATAATACCTCAAGCTCATGAAATCAAAACGAATTTTATCAAGCTTTCACCATCATAAGTAAAAAATGGGTTTTTTGAAAAACACTCAAGACCTCAAATTAAGAATTCTCCCTAGAAAAAAGATTTAGCTCCTCAGCTAACAGATCCAAATTATTACCGCTGGCTTGCTTCATTTCAGAACAAGTTGTAATTCTACTTGGCCTATCATCTTCAGATCTGTTCAAAGGCTTTGGGCCATTTCTTCTCTGTTTACTCTATTTTCTGGCAGACAATGTGTCTTTCTCTGTAGGAGCCTTTCTATTTTCTATTAGATCCTCCTTCTTCAGTTTCTTCTTCTTAGCTTTGATTTTAGAAACCTTCTTACTCGTTGATGGCTTTGCATTAGGGTTTGTAAGCTCTTCATCAATTATAATGACCTTATATTTAATGGTAGGGTTGTACATGGATTTGGATTTTAATCCGAATTTGTTGCGTGGCCTAGTACTCCTTTTTCTTACCAGAATTTTATATCTATTCACATCATCATCAAAAGAACTATAATTAGGAGGAACTACCTTTGGAATGAGTTCTTCAACTTGTATAGGGTTTGTAGGTGTCTCTACTATTTTAGTTTCTTGAACTTCATTCGAGATCACATGTTCTGTTAACCTATTACTCTTTCTGATATAAATTTTCTTTGCATGAGGGAAAGGATGCCTATCTCCACCCATCACATGAGAAGATCCTTCACCTGGTTGCAAACTGGTTGGGGTTTCTTCAAATCATTCATCTGAGGTATTCATACTGATCTTCCTTTTATTATTCCTCAAAGAAACTGATGGACTTATGCTTGAAGATGCTCCTGGCGTTGGTTCAACAACTTTATTAGTCGATTTCTAGGAAGGAGTATGGAATTTTATTTTAAACCCTGAACGGATCAAGAATTGATCCTATGTCTTCTGTCGTTTCTCCAAATCTTCTTTAACCAATACTTTGATTAACCCTTCATGATATATACCATGCGGTGAGGTTCTGAGATTCACTTGAACTTTCATGTCCATTTTATTCAAATCTCTCAAGAAGTATTATGGCAGGTTCATCCTTTTGATTCCTGACAAATGAAGGAGGAATCATAAGTGACAAAGAAAAATATTGGAATAATGTCCTTCACATGTGACAAAATTCTTGGGCATCAACATAGAATCCATCCACTCATTAACTATCCAGTACTTAGGAATACCCTTGGCCCAATTGGGATATTTGGTTTCAAGAATTGATTGACATCCCATCCTGTAATTAATTTTTTTTTGAACCACTTTTCACCATCAACATGGAGATTGGAGGCTGATGCTATTGAATCCTCTGTGACCTGCATAATCAAATTAGCAATCCTAACCCTCTGTCCATCAAAACCTTCAACAAATGCATGAGCTACACCATAATTATGGGCATCTAATTTGGTGCAAAACATATACCAGCCATCCGGGTCAAAGATATGTCTGTTGTCCTCGTATGCCTCCATGATCTCGGGTCCTTCTTTGTCTGTTTTGTTCATGTGCCCACATTTACCCATCCCATTTTCACGCCCAAAATACTAGATTCCTTGTTGTAGGAGTGGAATACTTTTGCTATGTGGAGATATAGATGAGATTCACTGGGTATAAGGAGGAAATCTAAATTTACCAGCTACAATTTGAATCTTATAGAAACAGATAAAATGTCATATTAAGAAAACTGTCTTTTGAAAAACACCCTCCGCGTGACGTCTTGGGTAACATGTACAAACAATTGAAAGTATCACCACCTTTTCTTGTTGTGATATGGTTAGGTACTTGATAACCACCTTGAGACTTTAATTTTGATAGGTAGGACGATCCACATCCTCAAATTCCCTCCAACCATATGTGTGATGATGAAACATGGACAGGTAAAAGTTCTCGTAGTACCTTGCATAGATTTGTCCTTTAACATATTTTGAATGAAAATGAATTGAAAGTCATTATCTAAGTTAGTAATGATGAGACAAACATTATTACATGATGTAGGACTTCTTATTGAAGGATTTAAAACATTAAATGATGTCACATAATAGTCCTACAAACATGTGCAAAATTACTCATTTCCCCTTTTACAAGATCAAGTATTCTTCATTTCTCTCAATATAATACTATTTTGACCCCCTTGATAAGATTTTGAACCGTTAACAACCTAATGGTGATAATTTATGGCTTAAACAAAAAACATTTTAAAATGGAGAAAACAAGAGACGGGAGGTGAGGATTTGAAGAACATAACATGTGATAACAATGGCTCCATGGGGGATGGAGTTCTCCCTGTGGAACTCCAAGAAATTTGAGTAGACCTATGCCTTCTGTTCCTTTGAGATTTCTGCCATGTTTATCTACAAAATGTAACTGTTTCAACCCATGAACTTTGTCAAAACATTATTCAAAACACATCAAAATGAAAGATTAAACTAACATTGGAAACTGAAAAAGGATAAGTTGCAGTACTGCCCCATTGGGATATGGAGTCCTTATTGTCTAACTACCACACCAAATCGATATGTACAATGATATTTGAGCCACCAATGACTTTATTAAAATAATTTCTTTAGAAAACGCCCATTTACTGGGCCACCGAAAACCTCTTCACCTTCCAAATTCTGCAATAGGAAAGTTTTGTTGTCCAATACCTTATCCACCCTGAATGGACCTGACCATAGGCTGTCAAATTTCCCATGATGTTATTTTTTGTGGGAATCCCATTTCAAAACCAAATCCTCGGGCATCAACTGCTCTATTTTTATTTTCTGTCAAAATTATCCTTAACCTTATGTTGATGTTGATGTGCTTTCTCAAGAAGATTCTCTCTTGCTTGTTGCAATTCTATAATATGACAAATCCTTCTGATATCATCATTAGGTTCAACTTTAATTTCTTGCAGAAACTTTACAACTGGAAAAACAAGTTGTACTGGAAATACTGCTTCCATTCCATATACTAACTGAAACGATGAAGTTCCAATTTCTCTCTTTGTGCTAACACGGTCAGCCCACAAAGCATATTTCAATGTTGAATCCCAAGCCCTCTTATTGTCTTCCAAAATTTTCTTAATGATTCTGACCATACTTTTATTGGATGATTCTTCTAGGCCATTAACCCGTGGGTAATAAGAAGTAGAGTTCCTAAGCTTGATGTCATAGTCTTCACATAATTTTACCATGTTAGTGGATTTGAAAGATGCAGTGTTATCTGTGATGATCACTTCTAGAGAACCAAGTCTAGATAAAATATTATCTTCAAGGAAACTTATGATTGCCTTATCAATTTCCCTCCTTGTAGGTACATCTTCAATGCACTTCGTGAAGTAATTTGTAGCTCTCAGAATCCATCTGTGTTGGCCACTAGATGGAGGATGAATCTCCCCTATGAAATCCAAAGCCCATTGTTTGAAAGATGCAAACACTTTTACAGGCTTGTGAGGTAAGGGCGTAAGCTTCTGTCTACCAACAAACCTTTGGGATTTCTCACATTCTCTAACCTTTGCACAAACATAAGAAAATAGACTAGGCCAATAATACCTAGCCCTAAGTATCTTTTATGAAGTGGAATTCCAGAAGTGATGTCCCCCACACACTCCTTCATGAAATTTTGACATGACTCTCTATGCTTCTTCTTCATCAAGACACCTCAGTAAAAATCCAAAAGGGTCCCTCCAAAACAAAGTTTTAATATTCACACAATACTTAACAACTTTGAGTTTCAAGGATCTTACTTTAGACTTATCCATTCCTGGAGGAGCTTGGCAATTCTGCAGAAAATAAAGGATATCTTTGTACCATTATGATTCAACAATATTTTCATTGACTTGAGAACTATTGGTTTGAGGATGTAAATTTCCTGAATTGTTACAGACGTAATCAATTCCCAGAGATCTGCAATTGGAATAAGCTAGAAACTTAGCTAACCCATGCCCTTTGACTAGCTTGGTAGGCTTGATCTCCTTTTCATATTCAAGCATCTTAACAATTCATTTACTTCTCTTTCCATCACTATCTGGCGGAGTCAATATATATTTAATAACACTAGATGGTACACATGCAATGATTTTAGAATGTAGCAAATAAAATCTAAAATACTTTAGTGCTTTGACCAAAGAAAAATCCTGCTTCTCTATGATATCGTATTTTAACTCAACATCCCGAAGTGCCGTGCTGAAAAAGTAAATGGAATGTTCAAAACCATCAAAATGTCTCTGTAGAAGGGCGGCTGCTAAAGTATCTTGAGATGCAAAAGAAAAAATCAAGAACTCTTTTTCAAAATATGGACTAATCAAAACAGGTGCATCTGAAATAGCTTGCTTAATAGACTGGAAATAATCTTTAGCTTGAGTTCTCCATTTGATTTCACTACCTTTCGTCAACATGCCAACTACGTGTTTGACCAATTCAACAAAGTTGGGAATAAACCTTCTGATAAAGTTTATCTTCCCAAGGAAAGATTGGATTTCCTTCTTAGTTCTAGGGATACAAATCTTTTGAATGGATATCACTCTAGCAGGATCAATTTTAACTCCATCAACACAAACAATATGACCTATCGATTTCCCTTGTTCTAAAGAAAAATGAGACTTTTTTGGATTTAAAGAAAGACCATACATTCTACACTTAAGAAATACCTGTCTCAAATGATGTAGATGATCCTAATAAGATTTATAGAATACATTAATGTCATCCAAATATATGACAACAAACTTATCCTTCTCTCCCACGAAGGCAATATCCATGGCTCGCTGAAAAGTGCCCCCAACATTCATCAAAGCAAAAGGAATTTGAGCATACATAAAAGTACCCCAAGGTGTTCTAAAAGAAGTCTTATCCATATCATCTGGATTAACACCTACCTGATTGTATCCAAAGAAACCATCAATCATAGACATCCTACTAGATCCTACCACCCTCTGCAATATATGTTCCATTTTGGGCAATGGATAGTCATGTTTCCGAGAACACCTATTCAAATTCCTGAAATTGACACAAAGTCTGATTCCACCATTCTTTTTTCTCACTGAGACTATATTTTCTATCCAGTCAGAATACCTCAAGGGTACAATGGTTTTATCACCTAAAAGTTTCTTGACTTCCTTTTCCATAATAGGTAACAAAAGAGGATTAATCTACCTTAATTTTTGCTTAAAAAGTTTTACATTATCTTTCAAAGGTATCTTGTGTTGGATGATTTTTTCATCAAAGGTCCTAAGATATTCATATTTCCATGCAAAAATATCAATGAACTCCTTCAACAATTCTTCATATTTAGCTCCGTATTTTGCTGTCAGGAATTTTGATAATTTAACATGCTTGGGATTTGTAGCAGTCCCAAGATTGCAATTAGTCACCTCTGCTTCTTTTTCTGGACTAGGGAGCTTCATAGGAACATCATTATGATAAAAAATCCTTTCAAGAGGTACCAGACCTTTTGGGATATGATTAGTGGGAAATTGCAAGATCTTATGCCCAATAATCATATTATGAAAATTTAAATTCTGATTATCCTCATCTTGATCAATATGAATTGAAGAAAAATCATCTATAACTTCAATGAAACTTTTGATTTTAGAATCTTCCTCAAACACTCTCCAATGCTTGACATTGTTTGGAATAGAAGGAATGTACCTAACCTCTACTTCATATTTTAGCTTTGGGGGCAAAGGAGGTTTAAAGTACTTGCTGCAACAGCCAGTGAATCAACCTGTTCATTATGATTTCTTGGAATATATACAATGTTGAAAGACAGAAAAAGGGCTTCAATGATGTCCCATACCTCATTTCTATAGTCTTTCAATCGATTTTTTTTTTTCTATATACATCTTCGACCTGTTGTACAATGAGTTCATAATCCCCATGAACCTTCAAATGATGAATTTTCATTTCTTTAGTTTCCATGAGACCTAACAACAATGTCTCATACTCAACAATGTTATTTATTGTATTGAATTCTAACTTGTAAGACATGGTAATGACTTCATGTTTAGGAGAAATAAGCACTGCACCTACCCCTGCACCTTCTCTGGATGAGGCTCCATCAAAGTATAATTTCCATAGCATATTTTTATTCTCAACAGACTGTGGAGCAACAAATGATTTTGTCAAAAGCAAATAATTTTGGACAACATTATCAATATTAAATATAGAGTATCCCAAGTCCACATCAACTGCATAGATAGGATGATTTATAGAATTATCACTGTCACTAATAATATAAGCCAATTGAGCTTCATGATATAGTCTTCTAAATTCTCCTCCAAAAATAGGTATAGTGGCATAAGATATCTATTTGAAGAGACCCCCCAAGATTCTTACACCAATATCTGGACATCAACATACCAAACCTAGGAGGAATATCATCTACAACTATATCCATGACTAAAATGTTGGTTGGCATTTGAGATAATGAAACAACAAGATCTTTGATAACCCCCAAGAATTTGACTTTTTTGGGAATAAAAAGAAAAGAGGTCATGGTATGTTTTGGTGATTTCTAGCCCAAATTCTTCCATGACAACCTTTGGCATAAGATTATGGGAGGCTCCAGAGTCTAACAGGTAGTTATGAAGGATCTTGTCATGAATGTTTAATGAGACATAAAACGGTGGAGTGGATTCATCCATCTCTTCTACAATTGGTCTTAATACAATAGTGGGTTTTTCATCTTGGAGATTAATCACATTAGAAACATGATCTATGACATAAGAGGGCTGTAACCATTTCAAAATATGACTCCTATAAGAATTAGTTATAACCAATTCAGTCAAAAAAATAGGAATTTTAATCTTACTTATCTCATGTTCTAGACTGGAAGGAGATGAGAACTTGTCTACTTCCGGGGCTGATACTTTCATAGCTGGTTTTACTTTCTTTCTTTCAATATTTTCGCTTCTTGTTTGTACTGTTGGGGCAATAAGTTTATCTTTTTGAGGAGCAGGTTTAGTAGGAGCAAATTTGTCTTTTTGAGGAGTAGATTTAACAGGTTCTGATTTGGATGTAAGATTGTACCCCTAATGATCTGTGTTACAAAGCATATTATATGGACTTTCCCAAACATGTTCATTCAATAAATCTTCATATTCATTATGTGTTAGGTGAATGAGAGCAATCTCATCTCCGAACAAATGAATATCCTAATCTTCATCTACCTCTTCAACTTCTTGATTTTCCTCAATATAATTATTTTGCAGAGGTGTCTAGATTTTCTGATCATCATTATTCTTCTTGTCTCTATGCATGATCTGAGAGTTATAAGGTCTTCTATATTGAATTGTATTTTGATTTCCTTCATGAGGTGTATTCCATTTTTGTTTTTCCAATCTAAGTTTAGACAAGTCAGATGACATTTCCTCCATTTTTCTTGCCATCTCCTCCAAGGAAATCTTCTGATTTTTGGTATTTGATGAAGAAGACTTATATTATACCTTTTGATTTCCCTTATCTAATCTCTTCTTGAGCTATTCTGATGCTAGAATGTTGGATTCAACTTCAAGAGATGAATCTTGCATATCAGTCAGAGTGGATGCTATTCTTTCCCTTAGTATAAAACAAAAATGAACATCAAAGGAATTAGCATAAGTGACCTTTCCTGACCTTTCATCTCGCCTGATATCATTTGGTATCTTCTGGTATATCTGATTAAATATCTGAGAGAATTCAGAGATAGAATCACCATTCTTTCTTTGAAGATTGCTGAATTTTGTCATGTAATACAAATCATCTTTCTTGTCTCCCCACTTTCTCAAGAAGGTAGCATCAAGGTCCATGATGGTAGTAATAGAGTTATCTCTTAGGTTCCTGAACCACTTACTCACTTCTCCATCTAAAATTTGAACAAAAATCCTCATCCATACATCATCATAATCCATGTGAATTTTTTTAGCAAAGGAATAAAACACAGTTAAATGTTCCTCTGCATTTGTTTCCCCTTCATTGCCAAACCTTGGAAGGTACTTCATGTAGTCATTTCCTGGGAGAGGATGGAGATTATTTGGCAATACTAAAGGTGCATATCTTGCAACCCTGATAGCATCCATTGGATTGGGTGGTGTTGCACCAACCATTGTTTGACCACCTAAAGGTTGATTTATATGTGGTGACTGAGGTGATGAGGGATTAGGGATGTTTACTAATTGAATTTTTGGAGAATACTGGAGAATTTCTTCAGCAAGTTTTTCAGCAGCAAGGATATTAAATTGAAAGCTAAGATTGGGTTTCTCTTCTCGAATTTCTTCAAGGATTGGGATCTTTTCTAAGGGAATGTACTTTGCTCCTTCAAGGAGTTAAAGGTTTTCCTCAGATTTATATCTACTCTCAGGATAATTTGTGTAAAACGATTCAGGCTCAACAAATTCCTCTTTCCCTGAGGTGGATTCTTGAGAAGGAGGTAAAAGAAACAACTTCTCTGACTAATTTTTTAAGAGATCTAGACTATTTTAGGATCTTCTCAGGGTCTGAAACAACAGACACATCTAGAGATTCTAGATGGGATCTAGTCCCCTTTCTCTTTGGATCCAGAGTGTCTTATGTGGAGTCACCAGGTGAAAAGATATTACAATCAACTTGTTCCTAGTTATAGTTTCACCATATAAAACTAGATCTATAAACTTATATCATTCTACCCAGGGAAAATCTCATCATTTCGCTCCTCGAAAATGATGCCAAAAGATGTTAGTGCTAAAAGTTGTTAAATTTAGAGCTACTATTAAGTTATTTTGAATTTACGAGACAATAATAGCATAAGCATGATCACTAAGAGAAACACAATCACAAGGTACACCATGTTTTATCCTAGGAAACCCTCATGGGGGAGAAAACCCAACAAAAACTTCCTTAATATACATTTCCAATACAATGCCAATATAAAAGACCAAACACTAGAGAATATCGAAGACTGAACAAGGTGCCTCTCTCTCCTTCTTTTGGAAACTGTAGTTATCTCCAATACTTGCGCACTAGATGAGTGACTTGAGTGAGTGTGAGAATGAGGCATCATCCTGTCTTATTTATACTAGTTGATAGGTGATAGGGTTGTGTCTTTTCACCATGTAGAGCCAACTTCTTCAACTAGTGGTTAAAACCACTTTAGTTATCCCTAGGGGCCGAATTCTGAATTAGAATCATATAAATATGGTTTGACCAATCCAAAATAGGGGATTTGGTCATACATAAGTCCCAACATGATCAATCCACAAAAGGGGATTGATATATTTAATAATAACTCAATTATAAATAGAATATACTTCACAGTTACAATATTTCAACACTCCCCCTTAACAAGAAGGGTATTCTACAATATCATCAGGATAGAAAGAGGGAAGCAACATCATCAACATCTAGAACATTGAATGGCATATCTATAAATCATCGGAAGTTTTTCTCATCATCATTCACAGCGTGGAGTTGGAATAGCATCATCACCATCATTCACAACATGGAGATGGAATCTGAAACATCAACATCAGTTAGTATAAAAATATAACAACAACATCAACAACACTAGGTCGATACAACAACATCATCAACAAAACGAGGCTGATACAACATCATAAAAAACACGAGGCTGGATCAACGACATCATCAACATGAGGCTGAGATAAAAACATCATCAACAACACAAGGTTGGAGCAACAACATCATCAACATGAGGATGAGATAACATCATCATCATCATATAACAACAAAATGAGGTAGGTGTAACAACAAAATTTTCTGGTACTCTGACAGACCCTATGGATCTACCCATGAATCATAAGATTCCCTAGGATATAAAATCCTAACAGATCTACCACGTGGTACTCTGACAGACCGTCCTTACCAGACCTTCGAGATCTGCCCAAGAATCAAAAGATTCCCTAGGATATAAAATCCTAACAGAGCTACCACTACTGACCATAAATGGCATATACATGCACATGTACTTTGATAGACCATCCTTACCGGACCTTCGGTATCTGTCCAGGGATGATCAATCCCCTAGGATATAAAATCCTAACTGAGCTACCTAATGTTGGTCTGGATACCGTAGTATCATTAACATCACTCCCCCTTTCGAGGGAGGTCCTTTCAGACTATAACAATCTTGTCTCGAAAGTATTCAAAATTTACACGAGATAGAGGCTTATTCAACACATTTTCAAGTTGCTCATCTATGCCAACATATTGGAGCTTTACAACTCCCCTTTGCACCATATCACGAATGTAGTGATACCAGATTTCTATGTGCTTCGACTTGTCATGGAACACAAGGTTCTCCATCATCTTTATGCAACTCTGGTTATCACATAGAATCACGGTGGCTTCCATCTCCAGATCGAATAAGACATGTCAAAAACTTCTGAAGCCATATGGATTCACAACTGGCGGAGCATGCTACAATGTATTTTGCTTCTGTTGTGTTGAGAGCAATACTAGATTGCTTCCCCCTCTTCCATGAACTCATGGCTGACCCCAGACTGAAACAACATCCTGAAGTGCTCTTTCTACCAGAAACACTTCCAGCCCAATCTGAATCCATATAACCAACCAGTCTGAAGTCATGATCTCCATTTTAATAGAGACCAAAGTCCAATGTACCCTTAAGGTATCATATCACATGTTTTGCAGCAACAAGGTGAACACATCTGGGCTCTACTGGGTACTAAATCAATGTGTTCACATTAAAACATATGTCTAGCCCGATATTCATCAGATACATCAAAGATCCAATGATCTGTCTATACAACGTAGCATCGACTAATTTTGACGAAGTATCTACCAGGAGCTTCAACTTTGTTTCCATGGGTGTGTTCATGAATTTACATTCCAACATATAAAATATCTTCATTATTTCAATTGCATACTTCCTATTGAAACACACACAAGTCTAAACTCTTGAGCTTTATATTTTTCACCTCATGAAAATAAAATTTTATCCAAAGAAAGAAGAAACTTGGAAAATGACCTTTTAATTTTAAATCAAATTCATTGCTGGTTAGTTAATAATAAGGCCTGTATGATATCCATCGTTGATGAATTTCCCCTTTTGATCGAATGATCCTAATAACCTCCGGAGTTCTGGAGCCGCCTGAGTTTTAAAGAGGTAAATCTCTAACGATCGCTTCAGAGCTCCACACTTTGAATGTTTCAATAAGTCTAAACAATAAAAAACTCTAAAACTCCAAAACCTGAAGGTAGCCGCCTATGAATTTTCCTAAACCATTTAAAGACACAAGTCGTAGGACACGTGTACCTTTTGAGTCTTTCATGAGTTGACACGTGGCACTCGTTTTTGAGATTTCCACTGGAGGATTCACATGTTTCTAAGTAACACGTGGCACCTCTCTTTTCTCGACACGTCATCCAGAATGACGTCATCTATGCCATGTCACTACGAGAGACGACCCTTCAAGAATTTAACAAAGAGTGAATTCACAAATCACCAAAGTATCAAAATGTCGAAACATTGAACACTTCAAAAAGTAAAAGGAAGTAATGACTTTGCAGTTCGGATTTCGGAACGTTTCCCTTGTATTATATTCTAAAATTTTCGAAGTCTGAACTTCCAAAATACTTAAAGTTAACACAATTAATTAAGACTTAATATCAACTAGAAGATAATTAATGACTTCACAATTTTGGGCTTCGAGAAGTTTCTTTTATGATATATTAAAAACCCCTGAATTCTGAGCTCTTGAAACACTTGAAGTTAACACAAAGTTTTAAACATGATTAATTAAGGTTTAAAAAGCGATTATCTAGAGATTAACCTTTCCGCGGATTCAGGATTCAGGAGGTTCCCACTCTGTCACATCTAAAACTCTCGAACGTGAACCGTCGAAATATTGATGACATTTATGACAAATTAAGGATAATGATTCAAACGAGGATTGCAGATCGCTAGGTAGACATCTCCATTAAACGTTAATAAATTCTTCATCAGTAAGGCTATACGAAGATCAATGAATTTTGTTTGAATAAAAGCACTTCAATTTTTAAATCATTTTCACCTTTCAGAATTAACAGTTTTATCTATTGAAAAACTCACGGACTTCCTCTATAACAGGTAACCTCACTCTTTTTCTTTAGATATTATGGCACCGTGGAAAATGGTGAAAAATCCTGATGTGGAAGGAGAAGATTCAAACTCGAATGCAGAAATTGTGTCAGACACTACTCCATGAGCCACAAACAATGTTAAGACTTGGACACGGGTTTTTGAGATCCTGGAACATGAAATCATCAACTGTCCAGAGGACTCCACAGAAGGAGAAGATGACTCTTTTGTAGCTAAGATTAGACACAACACAGTTGGAGCTGCACAAGATAGCTATACGACCGAGAATCATGCCTTACAACGATATGATAAGCCGGGCCTTGGAGCATTTTGATGTCCATACCGGGAGGATCATCAAACATCAGCAGGTTTCCATCGACTCTTTTCGACCGGAACATATTCAAGTAATGTATAAAATCTCTCCTAATACTAAATATACTTACAATGTCGCATTCATTCTAGAGTTCGAGAAAAAGGAATGCGTCCAATACGCCATGAGCGGTCACGATATAATCAGGACCTGGTGGGGACATCCGAAGAAATTTAGAACCGATGCTCATGGTATGCATGCCACAACATCTTTAGATTCTCATATGGTGTATGTAGCCATGATTCTCTATCGTCTATTCGAGAAGAATATCCCGATGCATTTCTCAGTGGAATGGGTATCCATCATGAGCGAGGTAGTCGGGGGCCAAGGGAATTGCTGATTATAAAACAATGAAATCAAAAGGACAACCTTCCCCCTTTTACATGTTGGCGTATATCATGTATTCCATCTGTTTCATGACACCTTTCCCCTTGATGAACTGGAATTAGACTTCGACTAGTTCTGAACCTATTCATTTTTATCATTCCAAGCTATGGGAAGAGAAAGAGAAGGATTTATTTTATGAAATCTGTCACAATGTTGTAGTGCCTGTTCATATAGCCCTTTATGATGATCCACCTCCCTAGATTTCAGAGAAGATTATGGGAAACCTAAGAAATCTCGCAGATTGGTTCATTGAGGAGAATTTCTCCTACATTAGATTTTTTGGTTGCTCGGTTCCTCCTCATGCTCTCCCACGATTTTTACCTAACATGCTGGTATGTAGAGAAGTGGCATAACAAACAGTGGTAGGAGGTATCAACAAGGAGATGAAGGCAGCTCAGAAAAAGGTTTGGCCGACTTTCCCTATTCAAGTTGGCATGTTTACATTATTGGATTTAGGTCACTCTAAATTTGAGGCCGCAGCCCCAGAGGATGTCAAATTGGTTGACATTGAGTTCAAGAAACATAATCCTCATAAGATCATGGAAAACCATCTAGCCCAATTCAACATGAAGCGGTATATACATGAGAACTACCTGTATGATGATATATTCAGGGGATTTAGGTCCTATGAGGAAGTCCAAGGAAGAATCCAAACCCTGCCCCCAGATCAACAAGTTTGTTTCCTCAGTGTTCAAAAACATAGGCAGAATAGTCTACTAAAGGTACTGCAAGGATATTCAATAGAAACACCCCCTTCACAGGAAGCTATGCCTGCAGGTTCTTAATCAAGTTACTCTGATAAGCACAGAGTTGAGGGAACCCCAAAGAGCTCAGAGGTGTTAACACATGAATTAAAAGAATCATTGTCGAGCCAACTAAGACCCCAGACAGTAGATGAACTCGAAGCTTTCCTAAAGAAGGGACAATATATGCCTCCTTTGACACCAACTACTCCTGTTGTCACCTCAAATACAATAGAAAAACAACAATCCACAGATATTTCTACTCCCATTACATCACTAACCCCTCTACAAACCATCTTCGAAAATCCTAATTCCAAACTCGTTTTTGTAGGAGATATTAGCTCCATCTTGCCCGAAGAGATGCCTCCTTCATATTTATTTTTTAGTAATAAACGAAAAGCCATCGTGAAAAGGGAATCTCACTAGAAATATGGAGTGATAATTAAAAGGCAGAGAATGGTGTATGACGAGAATGACCAAGATGATCCAGAATTTGCAAAGGAAGTTGCAGGTTCGTTAGGTGCTTTTTCCACTGCCAATCAATGGTCTGTGGAAAATTTGACCAAACAACTGTGACATAAGTGCCTATTGGTAGAGCACTTGCAAAATCAGATATATACTGCTAAGCAGACTATCTGGAATAGAATGATCAGGATTTTGAGCAAATCAGGGCTAGTTATCAACAACAAATTAAACAGTTTCAGGATAACCTCAATCTACTCCACCAGAATTCGTAGACTAGCCAAGGTATGGTCACTCAACATTATGAGTTGATAAAACAAATGCAGGCCAGATTGGACCTAACCGAAGGCACCTTGATAGATATCTCAGTCTTCAAAACTCAAGCGTTGGAAATCAATGAGAAGCTGGAAGCTGCCTAACAAGAACTTTATCTGAAGGTAGATGCCATCCATAAATGCTATCAGGCAATAGACATTTCTCTCAAGGATATCTATGTCAAGGAAAAAGAGGCTCGCTCATCATGATCTAAGTTTCAGGAAGTACTCATATTGATGGAGAAAGGTAATGTCCTCAATTTTCCTCTTCTCTCTTATTCTGAACAATTAAGAGGTGAGATGTCCCTAATGGTCTGGGAAAAAAATATGGAAGAGAGAAAAATAATTTCCAGGGAGGTGAAAGAAGCTTATCTAGAAGCGTTGTCATCATTAAACAAAAATCTGATTGATTTTGAAGGGAGTAATATCTCAGAAGCCTTAGGGAAAATTGAGATAGAAATGAACCAAAAGAATTCCATAAAGAGCAAAGAAGAAACTCTGGCAACCATTCAAGAAATGAGGCATATTGATCTTCTTAAAATCAATAAATGGCTAGTTAATCCAGGTTCACATTTCCAGGCCACAATTCAAGAAGTGAACAAGCTCCAAGAAAATATACCTCAAATACAAAGAAAATTATTCGCTTTCAAGGTAAATGAAAATATTGATCCCTCAAGGTTCGTGGTGGAATTATTGGATAGATGCACCCAATTTATTGAACATGGAAAATCAAGCATAGCTGGGAGCAAGTAAGAAAAGGTGCAAAGTGTCCTTTCCTTGTGCCTTCTCTACATTTCACCTTCCAACAGTCACTTATCTCGTCCACCCACATTATAACCTCCACTTATCCCCAATTCATCTTCATACACTTGTTCCATCATCATTCTTTCCATAGACGGTTACTTTTCCTTGTGCCTGTTATCCATTCCTTAACGAGATAATGCTATGCTATTCGTCTGATTATCCTTCCCCCATGACCTCTGTTATCACATAAAATCTGTCATAGGGTTGCAAGATGACCAAGTCCTTTATTACATAGGAAGCAACCATGAGCACAAAGAGCAACACTCAAAGAGGTCTATCATGACGTCGAAGAAAGAAAACATGCATGTTCAGTTTTCAACGATGGAGATCCCCTGTGAAGTTCTGATTAACGAACCTTAGACATTTAGAATTATAAATTTGTGCGAGTTTTAGTGCAAGACATAAGTCCTAGAATTAAAAATCAAGTGTTGCGTGTCCTGCAGATGAGCATGATTTACTTCAGATTTTGGGTTTCGAGAGTTTTGGCACTTCTTCTCTCAATTTTCTCCGAAGTGATTTTTCTGGAGTGCACATATTTGTGTCGCATGTCTATGCCATCAGTGACTCGGGTTTCAGCTTCGTATATCTTTGGTGCTCTGAGAAACTCTCAGTCAACGAATCCTTCATCCCCCCACTTTCGAGTACGTTGATCTCTGTCACGTGTCCATCTCCAATGAACGGTCATGATTGGCTTCGCCATTTCAGTTTCTGAGAATTTTGGCTCCTCTCTTTTTGGTTTCCTCCGGAACACATTCTCTAGGAGTGCATGGATATATGCCGTGTGTCCTCCCAGATCTAGTGGCTCAGATCTGTTCTAGACTCTGGAGCTTCAACGTTCTCTCTCCCTCCTTGTTTGCAAATTACCGAAGTGTTTCTGCTGCGGGTTTCAATTCTTTTTCCACCTGTCCATTTGACGTTGAAACATGGCACTCAGTTCAGGAACCTTTGGGCATATCATCCACTTGTTTCCAAGTGATGCGTGTCACCCTTCTTTCTGCGACACATCAACATAGTGACGTCATGCCAACACATCACTCCGAGAGTTTTCCATCTAGAGTAAGCACAGATATCTGAATCCCAGAGCCCCGAAGTCCCAAAATATTTAAATGATAAAAATGGCTTAATCCAGGTTTAATTAGTGATAAGCATACACTAATCACTTCGCAAGTTCGACACTCCGGGAGTTATATACACTTTTCATTCAAAATTTCCCGAACTCTGAAGTGTCGAAGTAATGAGAGACTGCAACGTCACTCTGAGAGAAAGTCACTTTGGGATACATTCATGCTCCACGTTCAAAATCTCTTGATATCTAAGAAATTTGCACCATCGCTAAATCAGATAGGGGATTTCTAATATGGTAGGAATATAGAACTTTAGCAGTAGCGCTAAAGTACCAGGGTCACCCAGATCACAGATCATGACCAAATCAATGACCACACTTCATTGCAGGGACACAAGATGCTCGAATGATAATATTCTTGAGAGGCCCCATAATCGAAACTGTGGTATAATGAAAGAGCTACGTGGTAGAAGGTGGTGGATTGAAGGCTCAAAATCAATGTGGATCTAAACTGCCTTTGACGGCCCATCAATCATGTGCTTATATAGCATCTAATATAAGAGCAATGTGTGGAAGCCCCCTAGGCATTGAGCCTCATCCCGATCCCAAGGAAAAGAGAAGTTAATGAAAAAGGAGTGGTGTTTGAAACCTCAACTCACTCCATAAATAGAAGGCATGGAGGGTTTGGTCATGGAGACAAAACTGTCAGCTTGAGGTACCCCTATGGACAGTTTTTCTTGCAGGCCCATGCTGATCTGAGCTTGCGTTTGACATAAGGATTCACACACAGTCTGACAAAAGGATGCACAATAGTAAATATTTGAATGGGATGTCCATATCAAATCCCTGACAGTGGTGAACTGAGTTGATTATAAATAGATCAGTTTATATTTTGTAAAGGGGGGTGATTTTTCAGAGGCTAGAGAGCTGAGAGAGTTTTATGAGCAGGGATCTGTATTTTTAGTTTGTAAGCTTGAGGGCTTGGATTGTAAATATTATGTTATTGAATATTCCTTTGAATTGTTTTTATCATGCCATCTTCTTAGTTTACACGTTGTTCTGTTTCTTTTTGTCTGGATGTAATCTCTCTGATTAATGGATTCCTGAGGCGATGGAGGATTTGTTGTCATCATGCTCATCTTTCTTGGTTCATAATATATTTTATGTTTTTCTTATTGTTTGGATGTAATCTCTCTAATTTATGGATTCCTGAGGCGATGGAGGATCTTTTGTCATCATGTCCATCTTTCATGGTTCATCAAATATTTTCTGTTTTTGTTATTGTCTGGATGTAATCTCTTTGATTTATGGATTCTTGAGGCGATGGAGGATCTGTTGTTATCATGCCCATATTTCATGGTTCATCAACTATTTTCTATTTTTCTTCTTGTTTGGATGTAACATATCTTTGATTTATGAATTCTTGAGGTGGTAGAGGATATGATGTCATCTTGCCCATATTTCTCCTCATCACCACATAAATCCCTTGTTTGATAAGCAATTTAAATGCATTCATTATTCACGATACCTATGACTCCATATCCCAATGGTCCCGAACTAATCTGCAGTTACTTCTATTATCTTTTACTCTCCCTGCAGTCTCACTGATCCACCTACTCAAACCATTTTAATCCATTTACCTTTTTGATGGGTATTGGGCTTATCCTCTTGCAGTAGGAGGGTATCTCTCAGTGCTAACAACCTCAACTATGATTCATTGCCTTGCTGAACATATCTGGAGGGACAGATGGAAACAAAATTAAACGACTAAGACAATATGTCGAATGATTAAGGTGGCCTTAATGACAAGTGTATCTGGACCAAAGGACTAAGGAAAATGAGCGCTTCTACCAGCAGACAAAGAGACAGAGGAGAACACTAGCGAAACTCATCAAGATTTACATGTTGTTTTATTCAAATGTATGCTATTTTTAGTTAAATATTGTAAGAAGTCCAATAGTTTTTCTATTGTAATAGATTTTGTATAAATACATAGATTTAAGATCTACAGAGGGATGCTCCTTGCCGGATGTAATATATAAACTCTCTTTTTGAGTATTAATACAAGCACAGACAAAGATTCTAATTTTCGTTCAGTTTGAGTTATGTGTTTCCTCTGTGTTTCCATTTTCCCGAATTTCTTTATGTAATTCCTTGAAAATCGATTGATTGCAATTTAGTATTACGACTACTATGATCATATTATACCAGTAATTCATTAGGTAAGCAATTTTTCCTCTGTATTTACTGTGAGTAAAACAAGACATGTGATCTGCGTGAATTACTACATTTGATATCATGTTCAAGGGTGATTTCTCTACTTTTCTTCCGCTGCAAACTGAGATTACTCTTTGAGCCTTAGGATTGATCTTAGGAACAACATCTTTTTAGCGTCATTGTCGGGGAAGAAGAAACGAAATCATTTTCCCTGGGAAAATGACAAGGTAAATTTTGGTCTTTGATGGTGAACAAAGATTGAATACATAAGTAAGACTTATGTTATTTTTCACCTGGTGACTCCACCGTATACAAAACTAGCATTCAGTCAAAGTAATACCAAGAAAAACCAAGACGAAAAGAAAACTACAGCAGTGTCAGATCCCAAAAAATTGTTGAAACCAAAGGGATATATCAGACTGACTGCTACATAGGCAGGTAAGGTCTATCAACCCAGAGTTACACAAGCTAATGATAAGGTTCCCCCTAAATAAATAACCCCTAAATAAAGTTTTGAAAAAATTCATTCTGCAGAGACATCAACTAGTAAACCTGAGGTTAAAATCGAAACTCCAGAGATAGTCATTCCCGAGATAAAAGTTGAGATTGACCTAACAGATACTTTTACTAGTGAAAATGAATGGTTCCTTTCGATCCCCTCTGTCATTGACACTCTACCAGTTCTCTCCTTTCCCAAGGTGAAGGTTTATGTTTCCCAAAACCTTGAAGAGTACTTTTAATACCCATATCCATCCCCTATCGCCTCTCCTATATATACATCCAGTAAACCTGAGGAGCCCAAATCAAGTTTCCATTTTCCTCCTCATCTATATATTCCATCTCCTTGTGATATTTTTTACAAACTTCATTCGCGACACCCCCATGAGGTTGAAATGTCAACAATTCAGTATTTTGAAGTTTTTAAAAATCTCCTTTTTAGCCCCTGAAGTCCGTCTCCTAGGATTTCAATGGTTGGTGTTGGAGGTGCTGGTGTTAGTGGTGTCGAAGGTGCAAGAGCCAGTGGACAAGGCCAACCCCCTAGAATATTTTCCAAGGTATCTTCTAGATATGCTCCCTTCATCCTCCCTATTGTCCTACATGATTTTCCCAAAAATTACATGTATAACCTCCCCAAATTCATGGGAGAAGGAGATCTAACCGCAACCAAAAAACATAGAATTTTTCGATCGGTTTGATGATATCCTTGGCATCGACCATGAGGAAATTTCCTCAAGGCTATTAGTACAAACCTTTGAAGGACAAGTGAGTGTTATCGGGCTAATTGTTAAGTGCGGACACAAATCAATCCCCCTAGCTTCACTACGAAACTAGAACAAAACAAGACAATACACTACTCTTTCCTTAGATTTCAATTATCAAATGAGAAATGGATCTAGAA
>ML783968.1:420608-452374 GCA_009831015.1 Picea engelmannii | reverse complement strand
TCCTTATTTTAGGGTTAACCCACTTCTAATTTCTCCATTAAATTTATTATTGAAATAATTTATTTTGTATTCACTTTGAATTATAATACACTCATCACTTCACTTTATTATTTACCTTTTAAAATCTCTTAAACCACTTTGACGGTTTGGGGCTTCTAGATGACATATGAGAGTCCTCCAACTTTGTAAGGCCATAACTCTCAAACTATGAGGAGTTATGTGACATTCCACATACCAAAAAAAATAGAAAGACATGTACTATCCATATAGAATAGTATTACCTTCAAATATAGCAAAAATCATACCATTATCCATCAAACAAACTTGGGTCCATTACCCAAATCTGGGTTCTCCAACTTCACATGGTCATAACTTTCTAACTGTGAGGAGTTATGTGACGTTCTACATACCAGCGGAAATAGAATGAAAAGAACTATCCATCTAGGATAGTTTCCCTGAAAAATTCATCATCCTTCATCTCATTTTTCCACAATTAAGCATGGGTTCTCTTACTCCGCAAAGCATCTTCCCGTGAGGGCTTTCACCATAAGGGGACCACTTTGGAGTTCATCCATATTTACTTCTTATCAACCATGAAAAAAATTAATGAGTCATATTTACATAAAAAAATCTTGGGTCCATTACCCAAACCTTTGTGCTACGGGGCTTTCTTCAAGGGTTGACATCAATGATAACCAACCTTAATCAACACCAATAGTTCCTTGCTTCCCACACACTTATACTCCATGGATTCTAAGATCATAGATCTGAAAGTCACTCACAATATATCTTGACAAAGTAAAACTCAAAGCCACCATACAAGCTCCAAAAACTCCAAGCTACAAGACAACTCAAACCGTCATCAAGCTAACTTTCTCCATGAGAGCTCCTCTCATTTTACAAGATGAATAGGATAAGGTGAGGAGGTTAGTATAATCCCACTAAATCATGAAAGCGAGTAATATCCAAAACGTTTGGAGGCCCCCTCACCATAGAAGCTTCTCCTTCTAGAAGCATCAAGAATATGCTCGTTTTTCCCACGTACTAAAATTGTCGCACCCTAGCCATAGGGCAACCTACGGAGACGTTGCATACCAGTTTCAGGGTAGAGGGTGACAATCAGGAATCGTTGCACCTTGTGTATAGTCTAGCCTACGACGATCTTTCTTAATAGGGTTTTTACAAAGGAAAATACAACTTCTTCTCTCATGCAAAGTTCTTCTCCCTTCTTTCTTCAGGAATTATGGCCACTGAGCCCTTTGAAGACAACATATAGGTTTACATCATTAACGATCATAAGGGTGACAAAAATAATGTGTAACAAAGATCCCCCCAAAGTATGAAGTTAGAACAAAGTGATAGCTAAAATACTTTATCGAGTGTGTGTAGGGAACAAGGAACACGTTTGTCAGAAACCTGCCAACAAAAAAGGAAATATAGTACAATAATATATCATCACTGAGGTAGGCATTCCCATACTTAGAATACAAATGACTCAAAGAATAAATGACGACATGTGAAGATCCATGTCAAGTAATACAGGTCATGGCCACAAAACATACACTATGGATCCATGCCATTATGACTCAAATTTGAACATAGCCACCAAAATACACTGTAGATCTATGTGTTAAGGACTCAAATTTTAACATAGCCATGGGACATACAATGTGGATCTATGCAACAATACAATATTCATATAGTCCAATGCAACCTGAATCTGTCAGAAAATATTCAGGGTCTTCATCCCCACCACTCTATAGTACGAATCTAACCATGCAATACATTTGTTGAAGTCGAACATGGTAGAAACCACTTGATTACTGGTCATTAATGAATATCGTTAAAAAGTGCAAGGGAAATCACCATTAATTTCAATGAATCCCAAGGTACTCTAGTACAATCCATTGGTTGTGAATTTATGAGCTGAAGTCGAACACTCGATGGAATCTCCCAATCAAGGGTCAATAATAAAGACCCACTGTCGAAAGCGAGGAAACTTGCCATTGAGGCATGCAAGTTCCAAGGTACCAATTAGTTTTTTACTATAATTCCTGGATAATGATTTGAAGTTGATAGGAAAAGACTTGTCATAGGAGGGCCTTAATGTACCCCCCATCAATGACACGAAACATGTAACAATATTTGAGGTAGATCAGAGTAAAAAGTGATTCAGGATCGACTCAGGGATGGTCGACGCAATAGAAGGCTTAAGGACTGTAGAAATGGCCAACACAATAGAAGGATTTTTGGGTTGAACTTCTCTTTGAACATATTGACGACACGACAACTGTCTTGGAAATTTCGACTCAACAACAGGGATCACAGACCAATTTTTAATCTTATAAAGGAGTATGACCAAGAGACAAGAATATTTTCCAACCTAGACACAAAGCGAGTGAAAGGGTGTCATGTTCAAAAGTGACTCTTCCATAGAATACCGGTTTAGACACATTTCTTTCCCAATTCCCCCCCCACCATTTCTAGCGTGTACCTCTTTATTTTTACACAAGCTTGAGGAGGATAACATATGCTTGAACTATAAGCTCATCCTTCAGATGAGTACTTCGGAGTATGTTTCAATGTTTGTTTAATGAGTCCAAATAAAGAAAACTTAGGGGTTTTTCATGTTTAGAGAGTTTGAAAAACACTTAAAGAAAAATCCAAAATGTCCTTTTTTGTAAGTTAGTCTGAAGAGACCAAAAAAGAGATAAACTACCACTCAAAAGACTTTTTCTTCAATTAATTTAATGAGCGTGAAAATAACAAGATCCCTCGGCAATATTTTCATGTTTAGAGAGTCTGAAAAGAGCTTAAAGGGAACTTCAGGGGGTTCCTTTTTCGTATAACCTTTACGAGTCCAAAGAAGTGATAAAATTTTACTCGGTTACATTCTCAGGTATTTACGAGCATGAGAAAGAAAAAAGACTAAGCTCATGATTGTTTTCATTTTAACACAAGCTTAAAACAAAACAAAACTATGCTTGGGATAGATTGTATTTTTACACAAGCTTAAAACTAGCCAAAACTATGCTTGGACCTGGTTTCATTTTTACACAAGCGTGAACCAGAGGAAACTATGCTTGAGGTAGGTGGTTTCATTTTTACACAAGCTTGAACCAAAGTAAAAACTATGCTTGCGACTTCCCAATGCAGAATCCAGGTATGGTTGGTTCTTATCCCCTAGCTTAAGAAGCTAGCGGCTTTAACTTCAACATGAAGTCCAGAGGCTGAAAGCATTGCCCCCCAAGATTCGATTCATCCAACGACATAGGAGGATGAAAATAAGCTTCAAATACTATACGTAACAAAGTACTTGACTCAATCGAAGAGGGCGAAAATTTATTTCATTTTTTAACGAGCTTGACACAAGAATAAGAACTATGCTCGTGAATCCAAGTTTAATCCCTGGACCTCTGTTTCATTTTTTAATGATCTTGAAAAAGAAACAATAACTATGCTTGTAATCTCTATTTAAATTTTTTTAACAAGGTTGCTATAGAGATGCGAAAACTATCCTCGTAGTTGGTTTCATTTTTTAACGAGCTTGAAAGTAGAAAACCATGCTCAAAGATGGTTTCATTTTTAATGAGCTTGAAATCAGAAAACCATGCTCAAAACTAGTTTCATTTTTTAATTATCTTGAAATCATAAAACCATGCTCAAAGCTGGTTTTATTTTTTAATGAGCTTGAAATCAGAAAACCATGCTCAAAGCTGGTTTCATTTTTTAAGGATCTTGGAATCATAAAACCATGCTCAAAGCTGGTTTCTTTTTTTAATGAGATTGAAATCATAAAACCATGCTCAAAGCTGGTTTCATTTTTTAATGAGCTTGAAATCAGAAAACCATGCTCAAAGATGGTTTCATTTTTTAATGAGCTTGAAATAAAAAAAACCATGCTCAAAGATGGTTTCATTTTTTAATGAGATTGAAATCATAAAACTATGCTCAAAGATGGTTTCATTTTTTAATGAGCTTGAAATCAGAAAACCATGCTCAACACTCTCTTCTTGATCATGGCTTCCAAGAGGATAAAGCTCTAGAAGGACACCATGTCAAGGGACAAAACTCGGTCATGGCCTCCAAGAGATCTTCACTCGATGGAAGAAACACACTCTGGAAGGAACACATGTCGAGGGTCACGATAGGGGTAAGGAGATCAGGCTCCAATAGCCCTACCAAGAGATCACCATGTCAAATACCAGATTCAAGTAATCGTCATCGAAAATGAAAGGCAAGGGAGACAACGCCACATAATTTACCCGTGGCATGGGCGATACCGACTGCATATATGAACCATTTATGGGAGTCATTGAGTGAATGGTCAAGTCAGGGCCAATGAACGAAAGTTGATCAATAGTCACAATTCTCCAATCGCGAGGGAAAGATATCACACGAAAAAGAGTGGACACGATAGCTTTCATGGCATAGACATAATCTCACCCAAGGAGTAAATCAAAATCCAAGGGGTCTTGGACTACCATAACATCAATAAAGACATTTTTCCCTCCCAAAGTTACAGGAAACTGAGGAAGGATCCCTAAAGGGTGACTTGTTCTTCTGTTAAAAGCTAACAGAGTCTGTGTAACCGACACAAGCCCAGGATAACCCAAAGATTTCCAATCAATAGAGGACAAAATACTAACAGACGAACCTTCGTCTATCAGCATCTGAGGAACGTCTCGACCACAAACTTGTATTGTAATATTGAAAGGAATGTGAGAGGGAAGATGAGGTCTAGTTATCACACCCCAATAAAAAAGGATGGCCTCATTACTCGGAGGAGTTTCCACGGGAGAAGGAGGAATTCCCCCCAACATGGTAGATTCTGTATCAATGAGAAAAACATGGGAAATATTGGGTTTACTCTCTAGCAAGAGAGTAGGATCGACTGATAATGACATCAAATCGATCACTTGGGATTCATTCTCCAAAGGGAGAATAGGGTCAATAGGTGGAAACAGATCGACCACTGGGATTTCACTCTCTATTGGGAGAGTGGGTTCGACTGAGGATGGGCTCGGATTGACCACTTTGTCAACTGGTTCAATGAAGGATGTGACCATATTAACCACATGATCAACCAGACTAATTGACGAATGGACCGGATTGATCACATCGTCAACTACATGGGGGTTAGGAGAAAGCTTATGGTAAGGAGTTGGAAGTTGAGGCTGTGAAACAGTCATGTCTTCCAGTAATTTCGAGGCTTCATCCATATGAGGGAAAATGTGAGTTAGATGAATCCCTTCACATAACATACACAGGAACATAACATTCGATAGAAGGAATACCAGGAAAAACCCAGATGAAAATAAAACTACACCAGTGTCAGATCCCAAAAAATTGTTGAAACTAAAGGGATATCTCAGACAAACTGCTACATAGGCAGGTAAGGTCTATCAACCCATAGTTACACAAGCTAATGATAAGTTTCCCCCTGAAGAAATAACCCCTAAAGAAATTTTTGAACAAATTCATTTTACAGAGATATCAACTAGTAAACCCGAGGTTAAAATCAAAACTCTAGAGGTAGTCATTCGCGAGATAAAAGTTGAGATTGACCTGACAGATAATTTTACCAATGAAAATGAATGGTTCCTTTCGATCCCCTCTGTCATTGACACTCTACCGGTTCTCTCCTTTCCCAAATTGAAGGTTTATGTTTCCCAAAACCCTGAAGAGTACTTTTTATACCCTGATCCATCCCCTATCGCCTCTCCTATATATACATCCAGTAAACCTGAGGAGACCAACTCAAGTTTCCCTTTTCCTCCTCATCTATATATTCTGTCTTCTCACGATATTTTTCTAGAACTTCATTCGCAACACCCCCATAAGGTTGAAAGGTCAACAATTCAGTATTTTGAAGTTTTCAAAAATCTCCTTTTTAGCCCCCGAAGTTCGTCTCCTAGGATTTCAACGGTTGGTGTTGGAGGTGTTGGTGCTAGTGGTGCCAAAGGTGTAGGAGCCAGTGGACAAGGTCAACCCCCTAGAATATTTTCCAAGGTAGCTTCTAGATACGCTCCCTTTTTCCTCCCTGTTGTCCTACATGATTTGCCTGAAAATTACATGAATAACCTCCCCAAATTCATGGGAGAAGGAGATCTAACCGCAACAAAACACATAGACTTTTTCAATCAATTTGTTGATATCCTTGGCATGGAACATGAGGAAGTTTACTCAAGGATATTAGTACAAACATTTGAAGGAAAAGTGAGTGTTATCGAGCTAATTGTTAAGTGCAGACACAAATCAATCCCCCTAGCTTCACTACGAAACTAGAACAAAACAAGACAATACAATACTCTTTCCTTAGATTTCAATTATCAAATGAGAAATGATTCTAGAACATATCTTCTGAATATTGAAGATCTGACTTAGTCAATGCAATCCAGGCTCTGTCATAAGTCTTATGGAGAAATATTTGCAAAGAAACAGAAGCCAACGAAGACAAGAATAATAGAGTCTATTTAATATGAAACTATGTATGTGATCAAAGAATCATACAATATGGACAAATAAAATTTATATAGGAAAGAAAAGGATATATGTATTAAAGAATGTGGAAGAAAGATACAACCAGATGCCTTAATGTTTTCAGGTTCCTTCCAACAGTTACTTTCTTCCCACACAATTCTACTCCATGGATTATGAGATCATAGATATGAAAGTCACTCACAATATATATTGACAAAGCAAAACTCAAAGCCACCATACAAGCTCCAAAAACTACAAGCTACAAGACAACTCAAACCCTCATCAAGATAACTTTCTCCACGAGAGCTCCTCTCCTTTTATAAGATGAGTAGGATAAGTTGAGGAGGTTAGGATGATCCCACTAAATCATGAAAGAGAGTAAGATCCAAACCATTTGGACACCACCTCACCATAGAAGCTTCTCCTTCTAGAAGCATCGAGAAGATGCTCATTTTTCCCACGTACAAAAATTGTTGCACTCTAGCCATAGGGTAGCCTGCAGAGATGTCATATACCAGTTTCATGGTAGAGGGCGACGATCAGGAAACACCACACCTTGTGTATAGTGAAACCTGTGATGATCTTCCTTAATAGGGTTTTTACAAAGGAAAATACAACTTCTTCTCTCAGGCAAAGTTCTTCTCCCTTCTTTTTTCATGAATTATGGCCACTGATCCCTCTTAATACAACATATAGGTTTACATAATTAACGGTTATAAGGGTGAAAAAAATAATGTGTAACAATGAGGACCTAGTTCAGGGGAATCCCAGTAGGTTCCTTACGATCTAGAAAATGCTTTCCTAAGACAATGCGGCGAGAAAAAGGACCATATTTATTATTTAACTGAATTCGGGGCTTTGAGAAAGAAGACTTCTGAATTAGTCCTTGAATTTATCCAGAGGTTCAATAAACTGTATCGCAAAATCCCAGCCGAAGTCAAACCTTCTCAACCAGTTGCAAAAGTAACTTTTGCAGGGGCTTTTGATTCTGACTTCGCTCTACTTCTAAGAGAAAGGAGATATACCACTATAACAGGAATACAATATGATGTTATATAAATTGAATACAATATGATGGAATCCGGGAAATTAAAATCTAAGGTTGATATGGGAATCAGAGAACCTAGGTTTTTCAAAGAATGGGCAGGATCCTCCGGATCTGGGAAGTCCGCAGAAGAAAAAAGGATGAGATGGCCAAGATTATTAAAGATTTATCAAACAAAATTTCCAGGATGGAATTAGATCAAGCCAAACCTGATCCATACGTTAGGAATCAGTTCAGGAGAAACCCTAACCCTCAGATACAACAAAGACAAGTAAAATACGAAGATCAAAAGACCCAAGCTCCATTTAAAACTGAAAATTTCCTGTAGAGGGATGAAATGCAAGATTATGAGTTAGAAGAAGATGTGAACAAACTTAGTGATGATGATCTTGAGCCACATTTAACTAGGTAGGATTATGAGAAATCTTTAGACCTGGAATCCATGTTTAATAATGAGGAAAACATCAACAATCTGGGAGATTCTATGTATCAAGGTCTCACTGACTCAATAATGGCCGAAATCCAACAGGAGTATGATTTAAGGCCCAGAGAGAAAAATTCTACAATTGTTACACAAAAAAAGATTTTATCACGAAGTAAAGCGAATGAGTTAGTAGTTTCCAAACCATCAACTGAAACAGAAGATGCCCGAACAAAGCAAGCTGAAACAAAAACTGTGCAAACTAAGAAGCCAAAAAATACGGAAGCAGAAGTTCAAAACAAGGAAAATGAGAAGACAATTGGGGGTTTCAATTTAGAAAATGAACTTAATAAAATTAAAATCCCAATGCCTATGGTTAAACTTGCAAAAAAACCGATTTATAAAAATCAAATCGCTAAAGCGATAAATTTTTCTGATGTTGAGTGTCAAGCAGACATTATTAATCTACAGGACGAAAAACCTATGATCATGTTCGATCCACACATTGAAAACAATAAGGATTTTGTTGCTCCATTCTATATTACACTAATTGTGCACGACCATTTACTCCACAATTGTATGTTAGATTCTGGGGCCTCTCATAATTTAATTCCTAAAATTATCATGGAAAAGTTAGGCCTCAAAATTACCAGACCTTATCAAGACTTGTATTCGTTTGATTCTAGAAAGGTTAAGTGTCTAGGTATGATTAAATATTTGGTAGTAAATCTTGCTCAGGTCCCTGTGAAAAGTATCCTTATGGATGTGGTCGTTGCTGATGTCCCTACCAAGTACGACATGATTCTCTCTAGGTCTTAGGGCACTAAGTTAGGAGGATCAGTTCAGCTGGACATGACTTATGCAACAATCCCAATTTTTGGTGGGAAATTCACGCAATTGTACAAAGAAACTAGACTAGCATATACTGTAAGTGACCCTCAAAACCCAAATAATTAGCCAATCTATGTTGTTGATAAGGACTTAGGAAATTGTATATTATCTGTAGATGACGATTTTGAGGAATGCACAGAAGAAGAAAATAAAAAATAGAAACGACAAAGAAAAATGTAAATGTTAGAGAAGGAATGTGGAAAATGTCCTTCGATGGTGCCTCATCCTGTGAAGGAGAAGGAGCTAGAGTTCTATTCATGGCACCAGGTGATGAGTATGTTATTCCCTTTTCTTATAGATTACAATGGGAGGTTGATTATACAAAATTGTCTGCGAATATGAAGCTCTTGTTTTAGGATTAGAAGCTACAAGGAAGATAAAATTGAACATCTAATAGTTTATGGTGACGCAGAGATTATTGTAAAACAAGTAAAACAATCGTATCAGGCTAAGCATCCAAGGTTGAGATCCTATAGGAATTGTGCCTCGAATATTATAAAGAACTTCTTCTCATCCTTTAATATTCGCTCTATTCACAGGATGGAGAATCAACAATTTGATTCCTTGGCCAAGGTTGTTGCAACCTTCATATCGCCTACTGTCTTGAAACTGAAATATCACATCAAGATGAGACATAGAACCTCGATCTAAACAATGTTCAACACTGGCAAGTGTTTGAAGACGACACACAAATCAAACAGTTCCTGGAAATGATTGATGAGTTTTTTGAAACTCGCATAGATCGGGAAAACCATAATGATGTTGCTTGGATTATGCAGGAAGGGGAGAACCCAGAAAAATTCCAAGACAAAATTGCAAACCACTGCATGCTCTTGCTTAAGAACAATCAGATTCCCAGAGGCCTAATCTTCTTAGAAAGGTTGTTTGACTAGGATGGCATACCTTTAAAGTCTACCTTACGACCTCAACTTGAAGAAGTTGAAGACTGTAATGTAGGAACTAATGAAGATCCAAAAATGGTCAAGATATCAAAATACCTCCTGGCCCAAATGAAGAGTAAGTACACTGAGTTTCTTAGACAATATAAAGACATTTTTTCCTGGTCTTATGATGATATGAACCTCGGTTATTGAACATAAGATTCATTTAAAACATGGTATTAAAATTTTCAGGCAAAAACCCAGACAGATAAACCCTATTCTCTTGCCAGTGATAAAAAGGGAAGTTAAGAAACTTCTCGATGAAAAAATCATCATTCCACTCAGGTACTCTGAATGGGTAGCAAACTTGGTCCCTGTCATAAATAAAAATGGTGAAATAAGGCTCTGTGTTGATTTCAGAAACTTCAATCGGTCGTCCATTAAAGACATCTACCTGCTCTAGAAAATGGATCATGTTTTAGAGAAGGTAATTGGAGCTAACAAGATTTCCATGATTGATGGTTTTTCTGGATATAATCAGATCGTTGTCCATGAAGATGATAGAGAAAAGACTGTGTTTACCACTCCGTGGGGAACCTTTATGTACGATAAAATTCCATTTGGTTTGATGAATGCAGGAGCTACTTTCCAGAGAGCGATGGATATCACGTTATTTGGTGAGAGAGACAAATTTTTTGTTATTTATCTTGATGATTTGATGTTTTTTTCCAATTCTGATGCAGAACACTTACTGCACCTTAGATAGACCTTCGAAAAATGTAGAAAGTTCGGTTTGTCTCTTAACCCCAAGAAATCACATTTTACGATGCAAGAAGGTAAGCTTTTGGGCCATATAGTGTCAAAATAAGGAATCAAGGTGTACCCTAAGAGAGTTGAGGCTATAAACATGATTAATATCCCTAGGAACATAAAATAAATTCAATCTTTTTTAGGAAAGATCAAATTTTTGAGAATATTTATTCCCAACTTTGTTGAAATAATCAAAATGATTACATATATGTTGAAGAAGGAAGGCGAAGTGAAATGGACTGTAGAAGCTAAAGCATATTTCGAGCGTGTCAAGAAAGATATAGGGGAAGCACCAGTGCTAGTAAGTTCAGACTATACAAAGAAATTATTAAACTTCTCATTCGCTTCTGAACATACTATTGCATGGTACTCCTGCAAAAAAACAAGGAAGGATTCGAGAAACCAATAGCCTTCTTTAGCAAAATCCTCGGGGATGAAGAATTAAGATACATTATACTTGAGAAGAAAGCATACGCAATGGTGAAGGTTCTCAAATATTTCAGAACATATGTATTTCATTCCAAAATAATCACTTACGTGCCAACGAACGCTATTAAGGACATCTTGGTTCAACCATACAATGATTGAAGAAGAGGTTGATGGCTCGCTCAAATTCAAGAGTTTGATCTAGAAGTGAAACCTACCAAGCTAGTCAAAGGTCAAGGCCCAGAGAAGCTATTAGTTGAATCAAATTTCAGGGCACTCAGGATAAATAACCTCGAATCACACGAATCTCTCTTGGATATAGAGGCAAGTGATGATCAAGCAACTACTATTCGAATTGAAGATAAGTTTTCTGCCTCTACCTGGTATCACGATATTGTTACATACCTCCTTACCCTTTAGTGCCCGAATGACATGAATCTGTCTAAAGCAAGGAATTTGACGCTACACACAATTAAATACTGTATTATCGATGGTAAGAAGTACTGGAAAGACCCTCTCGGTTTCTTGTTATGTTTCTTAACATAATATGAAACAAAAGGCATCATTGATGAATTCCATGAAGGAGTGTGTGGAGGACACCATGCCTGGAGAGCAATGACCTATAAGATTTTAAGGGTTGGATATTATTGGCTAAAGTTATTTACCGATGTGAACGCGAGGGTTATAACTTGTAATGCATGCCAACTATTCGCTGGCAAACAAAAGCTCCCTGCCTTACCTTTAATCCCAGTAAAATATGAAGCTCCTTTTCAACAATGGGGCCAATACTTCAATGGAGAAATCCATCCACAATCAAGTGCTCAACATAGATGGATTCTAACCGCTACCGATTACTTCAAAAAATGGGTAGAATCCATTCCATCTCGGAATGCTACGGATTCAATAGTAATAAACTTCTTGGAAGAAAACATCCTATCGAGATTTGGTTGTCCTTGGAAAATAGTTACTGACAATGCTCAATCTTTTAAGTCTATGGCAATGGTCAATTTATGCTAGAAATACAATATTGTGTTAGGTCATTCTACAACCTATTATCCTCAGGGAAATGGGTTGTCCAAATCATCTAACAAGAGCCTGATGACTATAATAAAAAAAGTGTCGACAGAAACTAAAAAGGTTTGGCACATTCACTTAAAGTATGCCTTATGGGAAAACCGAATCGACACCGAGAAATCTATAGGCATGTCTCCTTTTCAATTGGTTTATGGTATTGACGTTATCCTCCCTATCAACCTGGCTCTCCCTGTGATGAAACTCTAGCAGGATGAAAATGAAGAGCCAAACGATGTTACAAGAAGGATAAATCAAATAATCGAAGTTCAACAGAACAGAGTGGAAGTAGATGACAAACTTCAAAAGTACCAATATAATATGAAGGCCCTTTTCGATAAAAAAGCTAAAGACAGAGAATTTCTTCCTGGTGATTCTAGTTTTAAGATGGTACGCCAGAAAGGAGTATGCAGGGAAACATGGCAAGTTTTATCATCTCTGGTTCAGGCCATTCATAATTGCAGTTGCTGAGGGGAAAAATTCCTTCTCACTGGAAAACCTTAATGGAGAAATTCTTGACGCTCCTATCAACGAGCGTTACTTAAAACATTTTGTGCATTAGTCATACTTTAGACGTCCATTGTATATATCAGATTGGATTGACATTAACTATTCTAGTTTTCAAATTTTTCCCTTTAGTAAATTACCTGAGTCATTTGATCGTTGGTTGTAAATAAATTTATGTTTGCTTTATATCACTAAAATGGAAAATAAAAACTTTTGTCATCTCTATTCTTTGGGATTTTCTGACACCATGCATTTTATCCTCTTGAAGAATATATCTTTTTGAATAGGAGATAAGGCAGAAATAAGATTCGACATACAATTTTCTAAAAAACAAGTGATAAAATAATAATCTGCCTTGCTGAAAATACAAAAGGAATTTGAGGTATGAGCTCCTACCTTGCTAGTTCAACTAAATTTTAAGGAAATCTTTTCGAACGTAAAGGAGATTTCACTCATGATAATTTTGTCACCTGATAAAAAATCAGAGAAGTATAAAATTACAGCTTAGAGTGTCCTACTGATAAATTCTGAAGCCTCCTCTAAAAAAAATGAAATAAAAATAAAAGAAAAAAAAAAAACTTGAAAGAAAGTTTGAAAATCAATACACAAACTTGTGTGGGATTGGGATTTTTTGCATCAAGACCTATGAGTCCTTGATTTGATTATTTTTCCTATCCTCGAGCTTTTATTCACTTCTGATTTTCGCTACCTTTCCTTAGTCTTCATAGAAAGAAAGAAATTCACTTTGACTCTGAAAACTTAAAAACATATCTTCAAAATGAGATTAGGCGAAAATATTATGTTCCTTTGATTTTAACTGAAAGAAAGTATGTCTAGGCTAATCCTGATAACTTTATATCTTCTATCGGATTTTAAAATAACTAATTCGTTCAAGGTCGATCCCTGAAAAATCAAAACCCCTATAAAATCTTCCCTATAGGCAAAGGTGTATTGAATATTGGGAGAAAATTAGTTTCAGAGTATACTTAAAAAATTGTTGACAAACCTTCCTTTTGAATTTTAAACAGATATCATCCCTTGTATGATACATACAAATTGATTGCCCCCACTTCAAAATATTAAAATATGAGACAGATGGTCAAAGGAAATTCATAATTTGATTGCTCCTATCTTGTCCAAAGAGATGACTAAAGGAAATTCATGTAATGATTTCCCTCATCTCAGCAAAATGAAAAAGTGCTAATTGAAGTGGTGAAAGGAAATTCAATGGGAGAAGTATATAACTTCATTGAGGTACTGAACAGGCTCGCTGGAAGTGAAGCAATATCTATGATATATGTATGGTTGTCATACATATCTACATAACATACTATGTAATCTAGTTCTCTTTCCGGTAATATTTACATCTCGAACCAACGAGAGATTCCCTAAATAAATTATTACATCTGCTTAACCTTGACACAAACGAAGTCGGTCGAAATATGATATTTCGGTTAAAGTTATTTTGATTATATTAAAGAGATCCAAACTCAGTTTTAGGAAAGGGAAATTTTAAATAGCCTAACTTGAGATCAATCATTAAGTGTGTTTTGAAGGTTTTCTGAGATTTGGTTGAAGTTCGTTTTTTCTGTGTATGATTAACTCCTAAAAGTGTTTTCCAAAAATGAAATAATGATTCCATTTTCACAATAAAGGCACTCGGCCTACTGTTCTTCCGCGTGTCACGGCGAGACACGATCCCCAGATGGAGCCTATGTTGGAAAACACACAAATATGAACTTTTGAGCTTTATATTTTTCACCTTATGAAAATAAAATTTTACCCAAAGAATGCATAAACTTGGAAAACGACCTTTTAATTTTAAATCAAATTCATTGTTGGTTAGTTAATAATAAGGCACATACGATATCCATCGTTGATGATTTTCCCCTTTTGATCGAACGATCCTAATAACCTTCGGAGTTCTGGGGCCGCCTAAGTTTTAAAGAGGTAAATCTCTAACAGTCGCTTCAGAGCTCCGTGCTTCGGATGTTTCAATAACTCTAAACAATAAAAAAACTCTGAAACCCAAAGGTATCCTCTCATGAATTTTCCTAAACCATTTAAAGACACAAGTCGTAGGACACGTGCACCTTTTGAGTCTTTCATGAGTTGAAAAGTGGCACCCATTTTTGACATTTCCACTAGAGGATTCACACGTTTCTAAGTAACACGTGGCACCTCTCTTTTCTCGACACGTCATCCAAAATGACGTCATCTATGCCACGTCACTACGGGAGACGACCCTTCGATAATTTAACAAAGAGTGAATTCATGAATCACCGATGTATCAAAATGTCGAAACATTGAACATTTCAAAAAGTAAAAGGAAGTAAATTAAACGTTTAAATAACTAAGTTAATCATGATCAAGAGGTAATTAATGACTTCACAGTTCGGATTTCAGGATGTTTCCCTTGTGTTATATTCTAAAATTTCTGAAGTCTGAACTTGTGAAATACTTAAAGTCAACGCGATTAATTAAGACTTAAGATCAACTACAAGATAAATAATGAATTCGCAGTTTCGGGCTTCAGGAAGTTTCTTTTATGATATATTAAAAACCCTCGAAGTTCGAGCTCCTGAAACACTTGAAGTTAACACAAAGTTTTAAACACGATTAATTAAGGTTTTAAAAGTGATTATCTAGAGATTAACCTTTTCGCGGATTCAGGATTCAGGAGGTTCCCACTCTGTCACATCTAAAACTCTCGAACATGAGCTGTCGAAATATTGATGACATTTATGACCAATTAAGGATAATGATTCAAACGAGGATTGTGGATTTCCAGGTAGACATCTCCATTAAACATTAATAAATTCTTCTTCAATAAGGCTATACAAAGATCAATAAAAAAAAATTGAATAAAAACACATCAATTTCGAAATCATTCTCACCTTTCGCAATTAGCATTTTTATCTATTGAAAAACTCATGGACTTCCTCTATAACATGTAACCTCACTCTGTTTCTTTAGATATTATGGCATCGCGGAAAATGGCGAAAAATCCTGATGCGACAGGCGAAGATTCAAACCTGAATGCAAACATTCTGTTTGACACTACTCTGCGAGCCACAAACACTGTTAAAACTTGGAAACAAGTTTTTGAGATCTTCAAATGTGAAATCATCAACTATCCAGAGGAATCCGCTGAAGAAGAATATGACTCTTTTGTAGCTAAGATTAGATACATAATGTAGTCAGAGTTGCACAAGATAGTTGCATGATCGAGAATCATGCCTTACAATGATATGATAAGCTGGGCCTTGGAGCATGTTGATGTCCAGACTAGGAGCATCATCAACCGTCAACAAGTTTCCATGAGCTCTTTCCGACCAGAACATCTGCAAGTAATGTATAAAATCTCTCTTAATCCTAAATATACTTACAATGCCGTATTCATTCTAGAGTTCGAGCAAAAGGAATGCTTCCAATACACCAGGAGCGGTCACGATATAATCAAGACTTGGTGGGGACATCCAGAGAAATTTAAAATCGACACTAATGGTGTGTATGCCATAACGTCTTTAGACGCTCATATGGTGTATGTAGCCATGATGCTCCATCATATATTCAGGAAGAAGAGCCCTTCAAATTTCTTGTTGGAATGGGTATCCATCATGAATGAGGTAGCCAAGGGTTACACTTTCAATTGGGACAAAATGTTGTCAGATAATTTGGCCAAGGGAATTTTTTATTATAAAACAATGAAACCAAAAGGACAACTTGCCCCCTTTTACATGTCGACGTATATCATGGATTCCATCTATTTCATGACACATTTCCCCTTGATGAACTGAAATTGGACTCCGACCAGTTCTGAACCTATTCATTTTTATCATTCCAAGCTATGGGAAGAGAAAGATAAGGATTTCTTTTATGAAATCTGTCACAATGTTGCAGTGCATGTTCATATTGTTGATATTATGGTAGCCATAGGAGGTATTTACCTCCATGTGTAAACCTGACGAGAATAGAATATTCCAGGAAGCAAGAAGAAAACCTAATTGATTGGTTAATAACTCTAGAAGACAAGTCGGCTGAAGGGAATGACTTGTATTAGGTTATTAATCTCCAATAGAGGAAGTTGGCTAAAGGAAATAATATATACTAAAGAATTCATACCCATAATAAGAAGTCAGCCCAGGCAGTCTGCCAGATTTAGTATAAATACAGAAGACCGGTCTTCATTCTTGCAAGTATTCTCAGAACTGCAGAAGCATCACTTGTGTGCACTGCAGTTGGCCAGTTTGTGCGCAAGTCTAGAGGAGAGTTGCCATTGCAGCTGCTACAACTAGCAGATTTCGGTTTTGGCTTGTACTATATCTTGGTTATCGTTTGGATTATCTAATCATCTCTTGTTTGATGCACTATCCTTGGAGAAGGGTGCACTACCCTTTGTTTGGCTATCTATCCTAGGGTTTTCTTTCATAATGATTCTCTGTCAAGGTTAAGGTGCTCGAAGGGTGGCTTCGTCCTATGGTTGGGTGACAATAGTGATATTGTCTATGGTAAAATGAGAACATTCTAACAGGTTATGGGCCCACACCTCCTTCATTCAATCTAACCACTGTAAGGGAGCATAGCCGTAAGGATACTAAGCTCATTGAAGAACTTCCGCTAGGGTTTCTAGCAGGAGCAGTTACTAAATCATTGCCGCTAGGGTTACTAGCAAGTGCAGTTGTAGAAACCCTAACCCTATCATTGAGGCACCTTCATTGAATGGATTGACCTAATTTCTAGATAGACTAGTGCACCCTAGCCTAGCGCACCTCTTGGTACTCTCAACAAGCCAAGACGTCAAGTTTGAGTTTTTGATCAAATCTAGGGTTGACCAAGTCAAGGAAACCATGACCTACTCTATGAAGTTAGAAAACAAGTTAGATGGGGCTTCTAAATTTAGAGCGTGGAATACAAGGATTGACCTCATCCTTGCCAAGAATAAAGTGTTGGATATCATGAAAGGAAAGATCATGGAACCAGAGTTTGAAGAAGGAAAAGAGAAGGAACCGAAGAACGTTGCAGTTATGGAGAAGTTCATAGATAGTGACATCAATGCCATGAGTATCATAGTGTAATCTATAAAAGACCACTTGATACCCTACATCTCCCATCTTGACTCATCGAAGAAGATGTACAATGCCCTGATAAACATCTTCTCAGTCAGAAACATTGGACAAGTAATGAGTATGAAGAATGAGCTCCGTGACATGAAGATGAATGATGATGACAACATAACATCATACTTTGTGAGAATCTCTCAGTTAAGAGATCAACTACAAGCTATTAAAGAGATCATTTCAGAGAAGGAATTGGTAAACATAGTACTCAATGGTCTTCCCAAGATATGGGATGCATTCGCCGCAAGTATGAACACAAGGAAGGAGTATCCTACATTTGAAGAAATTTGGACTTGTTGTGCTCAATAAGAATCAAGGATCAGTGAAAAAGAGAAACCCCAAAAGAAGTACAATGATCAAGCCTTCACAACAAGATTCAATATGTTTAGGAACAAAAGGAAGTTTGGTTCAAGGAAGAAGCCAAATCAAGAGAAAGATATTTCAAAAATACAATGCTTCAACTATTGAAAGTATGATCACTACAAGAATCATTGTCCCGAGATAAAGAAACTAAAGGAGACACACGAAGAATCAGTTGTTGAAGAAAAGGAACCTACAAAGAAGACCAAGTAGGATAAAACAAACTTCTTCTTCTAAGATAAGGTAACAATACTCCTCATTGTTCTTGTACATACCATGTTTTCTGTACATATCTTGCATATCTATTTCTTAGAATATAATATGTTCAAAGAGAAACTATACTTATGAAAGAACAATGGGATAAGGACTGCTATCACTATGACTATAAGACAAGATGCAAGATAAGACGAAATCAGAATCAATCTTGAAGAAACCTAGAAGAAGTAAACACAGAAAGAAGTCAACAATCAAGAGGAAATTGGAAAAAGATTTGTGACACTTTGCAGAAGGCTATAAGGATGCAGATGAAAGCATGGATTATGTTATATGGAGGGAGCTAATTATATACTCCCCCCCAAAAAAACATGCACTCATACATGAAGCAAGGATTAGGAGGGAGCTAATCCTATGATTCATTGAAGATGATGAAGTATATATCCATGGTAGAAGCCATGGAAAGAAGTATGTGTTCAGTTTGACTTTCGAAGAAGTTTTCTTCGAAAAGAATCCTCAAAGTATCCTTGGTTTTCCATTCACATCCATGATCCTATGATGAAAGGAAGAAGTCAGAATCTTCAAGGCATGAAATCTATAGAAAACTCCATGAACTCAAGAACTAAAGAGAAACATGAGGAAGAACATGAAGATTCCAAGAGAGAAACAAAAGACAATACAACGAGTCAAGAATCACAAGACTACCAGCATGACATGAAATCACTAAAATCAATCAAGCAGAGGAACTAAAAGTTGTGACGTAGAACAGTGTATGGAAAACTTATGAATGAAATCATTGCGAGATCTAGAACTAGAGGTTCTCCCAAATGGAGGGAGAAGACTATGATGATTTTTCATTCCAGTAAACCAGACATACCTCTACATAGGCCATTATATCGTCCACAATATCCATGGGTTGGAATTGACATCAGATGAATGCAAATGATGTTTTCCAGAATAATTAAACAAAGAGCGTATGTAGAGAAACCTCAAGGCTTTGAGGTATACCAGAAAGATACCCTTGTATGCAGATGGAAGAAGACAAATTGGTGGAGAACCTCCAATGCACAACAAAAGCATGGTGAAAAAATTTCTATAACAAAGATACTCTATCATAATGGTTACTCAGAAGCTCAGGATGATGGATTGATAATCCATGACAAACCCTCATGATGGAAGAAGAAGTACCAGTTGGATATGTTCCAGTTTGACCCTTGCCGCGATGTTATGAGCTAGTGGGAAACAAATATGAATCCAATAATGATATACTATATTGATCAGAGCTATATGAAGCCTTCAAAGAAAACCAGTGTTCCAGAAATACTGAAGTACTTTTGAGATCAAGAATTACATTCCCCGTGATGAAGTCCAGAAAAGAGAAGTGGTTCTCCAATATGTATCTCCACAGATGAGCAGATAAGAAAATACTTTGGTAAAGCCTTTGTCCAAAGTGAAAGAGTTTTCTTACTCAAGAAACAACTGGAGCTCGTGGAGACGACTTCCTTATTGAAAAGGGAAGAGATGAATCCCAGGTTGGGAGGGAGAAATGATGTGTTTTTTATTTATGGAAAATCATTTTTCAATTTGAAAAATGGTCCAAGATGAGCAGTTCCTTTCCAATTCGGAAAGTGGTTTGAGATTTCTGATGGACATGCATTTTCCAGTTCGGAAAATGGTCCAGATCGAACAGTCATTTTCATAATGAAAATGGTTGGATGGATTTTTGATGTACCATAGAAAATGATTTCCCATTGTGGTTAACATGGGGAATGGTGTAGGACTATCTCTCTTCTTGAGGGTTACTCAAGAAGACTGGTCTGCCTCACCAGACAATCATTCTTTCGAAGCTCACATTTGAGAGAATTTTCGAAGAATGGTCCATTTTAGAGGTTGGTGTAGGACAATCATTTTTTTTGGAGATGGTCCGAACAATCATTCCCTAGGGCAGATTCATTCTCTCCAGGTTACACTTTGTTTAGTGCCGGAGGAATGGCCCAGATAGGTGAATGGTCCAGGTTCAACAATCAGGGATAGACATTCCTTAGGGCAGATTCATTCTCTCCAGGTTGCACTTTGTTTAGTACCAGAGGAATGGCCTAGGGTGGGGAATGGTCTAGGCTCATAAATCAGGAAAGTTATTCTTCCTTGCTTGAGAAGAATATTCTAGATAGCTCATCATTGATGTTTTACCTTCTGAGGGAAGATGCTCTTCCAATATCTCACAGATGTGAGTGGAATAATGGCCTAGATGATTCAGTTTATATCATAACAATGTTTTATGTGCATTTTGATATCAGATGATTGTTATGGAGACTGTATGTCTCTAGACAGTACATGTATGCTACTATGGTGGATGTGTTCCACTGATTGTGACTATATGTCACATATCAAGTATCTGTGTGCTACTTGGTGTGGTAGTGTACCACTGGATTGTAGTTGTGTACTACTATGGATAGACACAGTTGTGTTCTATTGAATGATAATGTTCTGATTTCCTTGAAGACTATCAATAGTGTTGGAATGATTATCAACTAGATGGATGATCAATGGAGAAATATTTCCCAAACGAAAAATGATCTAGGACACTTATTCTTCTAGGACATATGTTCGGATTAGAATAATGGTTCTTGTGTCACTCTATGGAGTGAGTGACTTATCTATCATCATGTCTGATTACTCAGATGGAGTATAGTTTCGAGAGATGATGCAATTGATGACACTGATAATGATGATGGTGAGATAGTCTATACGACTATGTTGATGCTATCGGGTGAATGGTATGTTTGTGCTCAATACCATTACCTTCAATACCTCCCTAGCTAGGAGGGAGTGTTGATATTATGGTATTTGCAGGAGGTATTTACCTCCACGTGTAAACCTAATGAGAATAGAATATTATGGAAAGCAAGAAAAAACCCTAATTGATTGGTTAATAACCCTAGAAGACAAGTCAGCTAAGGGAATGAATTGTATTAGGTTATTAGTCTCCAAGAGAGGAAGTCAGCTAAAGGAAATAATATATACTAAAGAATTAGTACCCAGAATAAGAATTCGGCCCAGGTAGTCTGGTAGATTTAGTATAAATACAAGAGGCCAATCTTCATTCTAGCAAGTATTCTCAGAACTGCAGAAGCAACACTTGTGTGCACTGCAGTTGGCCAATTTGTGTGCAAGTCTGGAGGAGAGCTACCGTTGCAGCAGCTGCAGCTAGAAAATTTTGGTTTTGGCTTGGACTATCTCTTGGTTATGGCTTGGACTATCTGATCATCTCCTGTTACATGTGCTATCCTTAGAGAAGGGTGCACTACCCTTTGTTTGGCTATCTAGCCTAGGGTTTGCTTCCAAAATGATTCTCTGTCAAGGTTAAGGTTCTCGGAGGGTGGCTTTGGCCTATGGTTGGGTGACAATAGTAATATTGTCTATGGTAAAACAATCACATTCTAACACATATAGCCCTTTATGGTCACCCACCTCCCTGGATTTCAGAGAAGATTATGGGAAACCTAGGAAATATCGTAGATTGGTTCATTGAGGATAATTTATCCTACATCAGAGTTTTTGGTTGCTCGTTTCCTCCCCATTCTCTCCCATGATTTTTACCTGACAGGCTGTTATGCAAAGAAGTGGTGTACCAGGCAGTGGCAGGAGGTATCAACAAGGAGCTAAAGGTAGCTCAGAAAAAGGTTTGGTTGAATTTCCTTATTCAAGTTGGCATGTTTACATTATTGGATTTCGGTCACTCTAAATTTGAGGCCGCAACCCTAGAGGATGTAAAATTGGTTGACATCGAGTTCAAGAAACATGATCCTCATAAGATCGTGGAAAACCATCTAGCCCAGTTCAACATGAAGCGATATATGCATGAGAAATCCCCCCCGTATGATGAAATGTTCAGGGGAGATAGGTCTTATGAGGAAGTCCAAGACAAATTCCAAACCCTGCCCCCGGATCAACAAGCTAGTTTCGTTAGTTTTCAAAAACATAGGTGGGACAGTCTACCAAAGGTACTGTAAGGAGAGTCAATAGACAGTCCCCCTTCATAGGAAGCTATTCCTGCAGATTCTAAATCAAGTCACTCTGATAAGCACAGAGTTGAGGGAACCCCAAAGAGCTCGGAGGTGTTAACACAAGAATTAAAAGCATCATTGTCGAGCCAAATAAGACCCTAAGCACTAGCTCAACTCGAAGATTTCCTAAATTAGGGAAAATATATGCCTCCTTCGACATCAACTACTCTTGTTCTCACCTCAAATACAACAAAACAACAAAAATCCACAGAGGTTGCTACTCCCATTACATCGCTAACCCCTTTACAAACCAGCTTCGAAAATCCTAATTCCGAACTCGTTTTTGTAGGATATCTTAGCCCCATCCTTCCCAAAGAGATGCCTCCTTCGGATTTTGTTTTTTGTAATAAATGGAAAGCCATCGTGAAAATGGAATCTCACTAGAAATATGTAGTGATAATTAAAAGGAAGAGAATGGTGTATGATGGGAATGACCAAGATTATCTAGAATTTGCCAAGGAAGTTGTAGGTTCGTTAGGTGATTTTGCCACTACCAATCAATGGTCTGTGGACATTTTGACCGAAAAACTATGACAAAAGTGCCTTTTGGTAGAGCACTTGCAAAATCAGATATATACCGCTGAGCAAACTATCAGGAATATAATGAGTCAGGATTTCAAGCAAATCAGGGCTAGTTATCAACAACAAATTAAACAACTTCAGGATAACCTCAATCTTCTCCACCATAATTCATAGACTAGCTAAGTTCTAGTCACTCAGCGTGATGAGTTGATAAAACAATGGCAAGTCAAATTGGACCTAACCAAAGGCACCTCGATAGATATCTCAACCTTCAAAAATCAAGCATTGGAAATCAATGAGAAGATGGAATCTTCCTAGCAAGAACTTTATTTGAAGATAGATGTCATCCATAAATGATATAAGGTAGTAGACCTTTCTCTCAAGGATATCTATGTCAAAGAAAAAAATCCCCGCTCAGCCTGATCTAAGTTTCAGGAAGTCCTCATATTGATGTAGAAAGGTAATGTCCCTGATTTTCCTCTTCTCTCTTATTTTGAACAATTAAGAGGTGAGATGGCCCTAATGGTCTGGGAAACAAATCTGGAAGAGAGAAAAATATTTTTCAGGGAGGTGAAAGAAGCTTGTCTAGAAGAATTTCCATCATTAAACAAAAAGATGATTGATTTTGAGGGGAGTAATATCTCAGAAGCCCTGGGGAAAATTGAGATAGAAATGAACCAACAAAATTCCAGAAAGAGAAAAGAAGAAACTCTGGCAGCCATTCAAGAAATGAGCCAGATTGATCTTCTTAAAATCAATAGATGGCTAGTTAATCCAAGTTCACAGTTCCAGGCCACGATTCAAGAAGTGAACAGGATCCAAGAAAAGATGTCTCAAATACAAAGGAAATTATTCTCTTTCGAGGTAAATGAAAAGATTGAGCCCTCAAGGTTCTTGGTGGCATTATTGGATACATGCACCCAATCTATTGGACATGGAAAAGAAAGCATATTTGGGAGAAAGTAAGAAAAGGTGCACAATGTCCTTTCCTTCTTCCCTCTCTACCTTTCACCTTCCAACAATCACTTATCTCATCCACTCACATTCTAACCTCCACTTGTCCCCACTTCATCATCATACACTTGTTCCATCATCATTCTTTCCATAGATGGTTACTTTTCCTTATGCCTATTATCCATTCCTTGATGAGCCAATGATGTTCTATTCGTCTGATTATCCTTCCCCCATTACCTCAACTGTGATTCATTGCCTTGTTGAACATATCTAGAGGGACAGATGACAACATAATTAAACGACCATGACAATATGTTGAATGATTAAGGTGGCCTTAATGACATGTGTATCCATCCCAAAGGACTAAGGAAAAGGAGCGCTTATTCCAGCAGATGAAGAGACAGAGGAGAACGCCAGCAAAACTCATCAAGATTTACATGTTGTTTTATTCAGATGTATGTTATTTTTAGTTAAATATTGTAAGAAGTCCAACAGCTTTTCTGTTGTGACAGATTTTGTAAAAATACATAGATTTAAGATCTACAGAAGGCCGCTTCTTGCCAGATGTAATAGATAAACTCTCTTTTTGAGTATTAATACAAGTGCAAACAAATATTCTAATTTTCTTCGAGTTTGAATTATGTGTTTCCTCTGTGTTTCCATTTTTCTGAATTTCTTTATGTAATTCCTTGGAAAGCGATTGATTGCAATTTAGTATTATGACTACTGTGATCATATTATACCAGTAATTCATTAGGTAAACAATTTTTCCTTTGTATTTACTATGAGTAAAAAAAGACTCGTGATCTGCGTGAATTACTGCATTTCATATCCTGTTCAAGGGTACGTTCTCTAATTTTCTTCCACTGCAAACAAGGTGAGACTCATCTGCAATTGATGCCTAGATTTGTTTAACAGTTTTGTAAATTTTCTCCACACCATTCGATATTATAATTGCGACTCCGATAATGAATTACAACCCCTGTACTATCTTATTATTAATTTCATTTAAAAATCATTTCTCATGGAACTAAAGGTAGGAAAAGCACTCATTTAAATCATTTTATTTAAACACTTATGATGCCTGACATTAATCTTTGAGCGTTAGGATTAATCTCAAGAACAACACTTCCCTTGGTTAAGGAATATATTCTCTGGGCTATGCCAAAATTCAAGACATAAGAAATAGTGCATCAGGCCTAGGTCTTTCATCTCAAATTCTACATCGAGATTCTCCTTACAATCAATGATGAGCTTTTATTCTCCAGTTAATAATAAATCATCCACATACAACAACAATATAACTGGATCATCATTCATAACCTTGAAGTAACGGTTATAATCAACTTTACTTTTGGTAAAACCTGAGCTCGTTAGGAAACTGTCAATTCCACCATACCAAGCTCTAGGAGCTTGATTCAACCCGTACATAGCCTTCTTCAATCTGAAGACATGAGTCTTTCTATATTCAACTTCAAACCCTTGAGGTTGTTCTATATACACTTATTTTTCAATAACACCATTTAAGAAGGTTGTTTTCATATCCATCTGGTGTAACTTCCACTTCATATTGTCTGCAAGAGATATGATGGTTCCGATAGAAGTGTATCTGACTAAAGGAGCAAACGTTTCTTCATAATCAATGCCTTCCTTTTGAGAAAATCCACAAGCTACAAACCTTGTTTTATGTTTTTCAATACTTCCATCTACAACGTGTTTTATCTTGTATAACCATTTGGAATATACCACATATTTTTTCTTCGGTCTGAGAACTATTTCCTATACATCATTCTTTATAATGGATTGGTATTCTTCTGCCATGTCATCTACCCATAATTTCTTGTGAATGGATTATTCAAAGAAAGTAGGTTCCTTTTCTATGAGATCACACATCAAATCCATATAACTAGAGAATGGCTTAGGTTTCTTGACTTGTCTCATGGTTCCTTCCGGGGCACCATACTTCTCTCCATATTGAATAAGTTCCCTTGCCCAAGCTAGATTTCTCTTGTGAGAGATCGTCATTTGGGGAGGTTCTTGAGATTTTGTCATATCACGATCTTCCATAATCTCATCATTAGGGATATCTATAACTTCCCTCACTGGATCTCTAACTCTGGAAGCTACAAGATCTTCTTCATATACTTCTTCAAGTGGGCATCTCCTTTATTTCTTGAGTGTTTCATCTTCATCAAAGGTTACATCTCTGTTGATCTCAATATGATGGTAACCTGGTATGTAAATTCTGAAGGCCTTAAAGACCTCACAGTATCCAAGAAATATTCCCTTCTTTCCTGAAGGGTCCAACTTGGTTCTTCTTTCTTTCTAAATGTGTACAAACAATGAACAACCAAATATCTTGAGATGGATTACTTCTGAATTCTTTTCGGAGAACATTTCTTTGGGGTTTGAATCCAAGTGCACTATGTGATAGTTTGTTTTGGACATACATTGTTGTTCTTGCTGCTTCAACCCATAAGTGCATTGGAAGATCTTGATCGTGGATCATAGTCTTCACTACTTCCATTATATTTCAATTATTTCATTCTGCTACACCATTTTGTTGAGGATTGTAGGGAGTGTTGATATCCCTCTTAATCCCGACATATGTGAAAAATATTACAAATTATTTTTAGGTGTATTCTCCTCCATTATATAACCTGAGTATCTTGATCTTTCTTTTAGAGAGATTATCTATCAAGGCTTTGAATTCCTTGAATTTTCCAAACACTTCATATTTTGATTTCAAGAAGTAAACCCAAGTCTTGTGAGAATAATCATCAATAAATGACACATAGTATACATACCCACTAAGAGAGGTTGATGACATTAGGCCACATACATATGAGTGGATGAGATCCAATATTCCTTCTTTTTAATTCTCGCTCTTTTGGAAAGGATTCTTTATGTTCTTTCCTTGTGCACATCCCTTGCACACACCTACATGATCAACCTTGAATTCTGGTAGATCTATAACTACCTTACTTAGATCTGAATTGAGTTGGGTTCTCAAGTTCATATTTTGGTTAATGTTCTTTCCTTCATACATTATGTTTAGGGCATCAAACATCTCTTTTGGAGTGTTCTTATAGGCCACTTTAGGTATCAAGTTATATTTAATAGAGTTTGCAATTATTCTTTTGGCCCTAACCATATCCTTCTTGTAATTTTCTTTAGCTACATATTATGCGGGTTCTGGTACATTTTCATTTATGAATTTTGCAAGTTCATTCTCTTCAAGAATGATTGCAATCCTATCCTTCCAGGCACAAATTTTTTCCACACCTTATAACTTGTCAACAAGCTTGGTGCTTGCAGGCATCTTGACTTGGAGCTAGGAAAATGACCAAAAATTGAAAGTGCTTAGAAATTGAATATGAACTTACCAGGAGATGTGCTGGGCCAAGGCGAGTAGGATGGTGCAGTCTGTTTTAAGAAAATCCAAAATTTACCCCTTGAAACTGAGCCTGTGCAAATCTGGACTAGTACTTTTGGTACTGGTTCTAGTTTCCTGGTTTCCTATTTTTCTGGTACCAGTGAAAACTAGGATTTCACTTTCCGGAGGCTCTGGCCACTGAAAATGTGTGCTCAAGCTTCCAATGAGTTCGCTAGGCTAGGATTCACTTCCCTAGATGGTTTTTAGGATGAAATTCCCTTCCAACAAAATCCCTAATTTTCTTGTACAACAATCGTGACATTTCTAGTTACCTAGTGAAAGGTGATCTATTCAGTCAAGCTCTGATTCCATGTTAAATTTAGAGATGTTATTAAGTTCTTTTCAATTTACTAGAAAATAATAGCATAAGCAGGATCACTGAGAGAAACAAAATCACAAGGTACACAACATTTTATCCTGGGAAACCCTCATGGGGGAGAAAACCCAAAAAAAACTTCCTTAATATAGATTGCCAATACAATGCTAGTATAAAATACCAAACACTATATAATATCCAAGATTGAACAATGCACCTCTCTCTCCTTCTTCTGGCAATTGCAACTATCTCCAATACTTGCGCACTAGATGAGTGACTTGAGTGAGTGTGAGAATGAGGCATCGTCCTCTCTTATTTATACTAGCTGATAGGTGCTAGGGTTGTGTCTTTTCACCATGTATGGCCAACTTCTTCAACTAGTGGTTAAAACCACTTTAATTATCCCTAGGGGACGACTTCTCAATTAGCATCATATAAACATGGTTTGACCAATCTACAATAGGGGATTTGGTCATACATAAGTCGTGACATGATCAATCCACAAAAGGGGATTTATAACTCAATTATAATTAGAATATACTTCGCAGTTAAAATATTTGGAGAAGAATGGAGAATTTCTTCAGCAAGTTTTTCAGAAGCAAGGATATTAACTTGAAGGCTAAGATTGGGTTTCTCTTCTTGAATTTCTTCAAGGATTGTGATCCTTTATAAGGGAATGTACTCTTCTTCTTCAAGGAATTCAAGGTTTTCCTCAGATTTATATCTACTCTCAAGATAGGGTGTGTAAAACTATATAGGTTCAACAAATTTTTCTTTCCCCGAGGTGGATTCTTCAAAAGGAGGTAAAAGAAACAATTTCTTAGACACTAATTTTTTGAGAGCTTTAGACTGTTTTAGGATATTCTCAGGGTCTAAAGCAGCAAGCACATCTGGATATTCTAGATGGGATCTATTCCCCTTTCTCTTTGGAGCCAGAGTGTCTTATCTGGAGTCACCAGGTGAAAAGATATTGCAGTCAACTTGTGCCTAGTTATAGTTTCACCATCTACAACTAAATCTATAAACTTATGTCATTCTACCGAGGGAAAATATCATCATTTCGCTCCCTGACAAAGGCACCAAAATATGTTAGCGCTAGAATTCAACTCAAGACTGCTATTGAATTAAGCCTAGCACACCTTATTTCAAAATTTCAATAGGGGTTTTAAGATGGATAAATCCTTGCTTGATTTGAAAGGGAATAATGATCTGACCTGTTAAGATCACTTACCTAGGTGCAACAAGTCAGGTAAAGAAAACTAATGTCTAGAGATTTAAAATTTTAGTGATGTGATTGGGCAAAAGGAAGAAACAAAAAAAAAAAACTGATAAATACGCCAACAACAAAACTTGTCTTTAATGTATTTATGCAACAAAGTAATACAACTTTATCTATAATTCATTCTAAATAAGATTTAAGGAGAAAAACACCAAGGTGGAAAATATTACTAAAAACCTATTAAAGCAACCTTCTCAACATAAAAATCATTTTTCATAAGCTCGTATAACATCAACAAAGTGTTTCAAAAGAAAACATGAAAATGATAAACATAGAAGGATTACAGACTAACCATCAATTTCATTAGCAACTGAAGTCTTTACATAGGAAAGATAGATCAAAACAATCTTTAGATATGCAATATCAAGCCAAAAATAGGGATTCAACCCCTTTATTCCTTTACTTCATCAAATATATAGAGTTTTTACATCAGTTCCATACATTTAACATCAATCTTATATCTAGGGATATCTCAAAACTAACTCCTTCAGGCCTCGAGGGCGAATTTTCCCTATATCTATCGATACATATAAATGGAAACAATTACAACTAAGATCCTTTAATATAGGGAAAAATTTGCATAGAGATAGGTCTTTTTTTTTTACTTGAATACAAATGGATGGTACACTGCATCTTTCACAAGATCTGCACGATCCTCTGTCATCCATTTGATCCTTTGTGATCCACATGTTTGCAACACTTGACAATAATAACTGACTGATATGTATTGTCATCCACCAATAGAGGTTGTAAATCAAATTTAGAAAGGATATAATATTCTCTCATTAGGTTCCACAAAATATATTCCTCGTCATCTGTTATTTCCATCACAAAATTGTAATTATGTGCATTCTTTTGCAAAATCGGTTGCTACATGCGTTCTTGTAGCTCCACTGTTTTTCCTGTGAAGAGTGTTGCGAGAACTTCCTATAGCGCTCTTTTAAAACTCGATCTTAATATCATTCATGATTTTCTTGCCTATCTTATAGCTAATAATTACTAAAGGAAGATAATACCCCAAGCTCATGAAATCAAAACAACTTTTATCAAGCTTTCACCATCATAAATCAAAAATGGGTTTTTTGCAAAACACTCAAGACCTCAAATTAAGACTTCTCCCTGGAAAACAGATTTAGCTGCCTCAACTAACAGATACAAATTATTACCTCCGGCTTGCTTCGTTTCAGAACAAGTTGTCATTCTCCTTGGCCTATCATCTTCAGATCTGGTCAAAGGCTTTGGGCCCTTCCTTCTCTGTTTACTTTGTTTTATGGAAGATAGTTTGTCTTTCCCTATAGGATCCTTTCTATTTGTTGTTAGATCCTCCTTCTTCGGTTTCTTCTTCTCAACTTTTATTTTAGAAACCTTCTTGCTCATTCATGGATTTGCATTATGGTTTGTAGGATCTTCATCAATATAATGACCTTATCTTTAATGGTAGGGTTGTACATGGATTTGGATTTTAATCTGAATTTGTTGCATGGCCTAGTACTCCTTTTTCTTACCAGAATTTTACAACTATCCACATCATAATGTGTTCTTCATCTTGTATAGGGTTTGCAGGTGTCTCTAATGTTTCAGGTTCTTGAAATTCATTCGATATCACAGGTTCTTCTAACCTCTTACTCTTTCTGATATAAATTTTCTTTGCATGAGGGAAAACATGCCTACCTCCACCCAACGCATGAGAAGATCCTTCACCTGGTTGCAAACTGGTTGGGGCGTCCTCAACTCGTTCATCTGAAGTATTCATAATGATATTCCTTTTATTCTTCCTCGAAGCAACATGTGGAATTATGCTTGAAGATTCTCCTAGCATTGGTTCAACAACTTTATCAGTCGATTTATGAGAAAGAGAATGAACTTTTATTTTAAACCCTAAACGGATCAAGAATTGATCCGATGTGTTCTGTCTCCATCTCTTCTTTAACTAGTACTTTGATTAACCCTTGATGATAGACACCATGCGGTAGGGTTTTGGGATTTGTGTTAGGACCCTGAAATGTCCCTTTTCACTACACCTTTTGATCATTCAACCTTCTCATTCCTAAGCTAAATGACTATTATAATGAGCATCAAGACTCTTTTTCCCAAGGTATGAACTATTCATATTGCTTTTATATTTTCATTTACTTATCATGTTTGATTGATAATGTTCACTTATTTTACCCATAAAATGATTTAACTAATGATCAAAATGTTAGAATAGACCACTTCGAGAAACTCGTTGTTGTTACAGCTATGCGCCAATCCTGGAAGTTGTTACATGACTTCTGCAACGGATGCCCATCAATCCTAGAAGTTGTTACACAACTGCTACGACAAAATCTTGTTAATCTCAGAAGCTATTACAGCAGATGCAACTATTACACAATTGCTACGATAGAAGCTTGTTAATCTCGGAAGATGTTATAACATACGCCAACAGTCCTGTTGTGATATGATTGCTGCAACACTTATTGATTAGAATGCTGGCTCACGATGTTGATGAAGGAGAATTCAAGATTTTGTGTTAATGATATCTAACGAACAGCCTGAGAATCGGGGATTCTCAAGACTGTTCTGTTTTTGAACACTGAACGACTCTGACTTTAAATAGCAAAGCTTTTGTAATGTAAAGGGTTGTTAGTCTTTTTCCTTGAACTGAAGAAAGTAGCGATTATTGTACACAGACATATTTTTGGCAATTAAATGAAGAAGTGGATTGAATTTCTTTAGCAGACTGTAACCTATCTCTTTGAGTGGATTCAGTGAGAAAGAAAGGGCCCACCTTCCTCACCGATTCCCCCCTATTTTGAATTCTAGATTTAGTCGTTTTCATTGCAAATGGTTTAACTGTTAGATATTTCTGAATACAACTGCTATTACAGTTTAGTTCTTTCTTGGTAAATGCACATAAACTTGTCTCATGAGAATTAGAAGTCAGTTGTTGAACATAGATGGAAAACTGCTTTTCCTTTTTCT
>ML783968.1:365312-410880 GCA_009831015.1 Picea engelmannii | reverse complement strand
TGTTACAATAGATGTCACCAATCCTATTGTGATACGACTGCTGCAACACCTGCTGGCTCACGATGTTGATGAAGGAGAATTCAAGATTTTGTATTAATGATATCTAACGAATAGCCTGAGAATTGGGGATTCTCAAGACAGTTTTTTTTTTGAAAACTGAACGAATCTGACTTTAAATAGCAGATCTTTTGTAATGTAAAGGGTTGTTAGTCTTTTTCCTTGAACTAAAGAAAGTAGTGATTATTGTACACAGACATCTTTTTGGAAATTAAATGAAGAAGTGGATTGAATTTCTTTAGCAGACTGTAACCTATCTCTTTGAGTGGATTCAGTGAGAAGGAAAAGGCCCACCTTCCTCACTGATTCCCCTCTATTTCGAATTCTAGATTTAGTCATTTTCATTGCAAATGGTTTAACTGTTAGATATTTTTGAATACAGCTGCTATTACAGTTTAGTTCCTTCTTGGTAAATGAGCATAAACTTGTCTCATGAGAATTAGAAGTCAGTTGTTGAACATGGTTGGAGAACTACTTTTCCTTTTTCTGCATTAGGTTAAAATCTTGTTTTGAGAAATAAAAGTGTGAAGTAGCTTCTTGCAATAAGTAGATTTCCTTTCTACAATAGTACAGAGTTTCTTCCTGCAAAAGTAATTTAGGAAGTTAGATTAGGGTAAGTAATTCAAGTTTTTTATATATTCATCAGTTTAGATTGCAATTATGATTTTAATTCTGTAGCACTCCAGCTGTATCAACACAACTGTGTTAGTGATATTGTTTGTTTGTTTTTGTTAAAAAGAACTTCCCTGTTGCAATTAGATTAGAGATGCTTTCATAATCTAGCATAGACTGTGCTGAATTATCTTGAAATAACAGACTTCCCTGGGTTGACAATTTATATTGAACACTTTGATTTTCCATTCAATTAGACAATTAAAGTGCCCAACAATTTTCTTAAAATTTCATGGCCAATTTATTCAAATCTCTCAAGAAGCAATATGGCAGGTTCATCCTTTTGATTCCTGACAAATGAAGGAGGACTTGTAAGTGAAAAAGGAAAACAATGGAATAACATCTTTCACATGTGATAAAACGTTTGAGCATCAGCAGAGACTCCATCCACTCGTCAACTATCCAGTCCCTAGGAATACCCTTGGCCCAATTGGGATCTCTATGCTCTGGTTTGAAGAATTGGTTGACATCCCCTCCTGTAATTAATTTTTTTTAAGCACTTTTCACCATCAACATGGAGATTATAGGTCGATGTTATTGAATCCTCTGTGACCTACTTAATCAAATTACCAATCCTAACCCTTTGTCCATCAAAACCTTCAACAAATGCATGAGCTACACCATAATTATGGCCATATAATTTGGTGAAAAACATATACCAACCATCCTGGTCAAAGATATGTTTGGTTTCCTCGTATGACACCATGATGTCGGGTCCTTCTGGCTCTTTTTTGTTCACATGTCCACCTTTACCCATCCTGTTGTCACGACCAGAAGACTAGATTCCTTGTTGTAGGAGTGAAATATGTTTGCTATGTGGAGATACATATGGGATTTGTTGGCTATAAGGATGAAATCTATATTTACCAGCTGCAATTTGAATCTTATAGAAACACACAAAACATCGGATTAAGAAAACTGTCTTTTGAAAAAAACCCTCTGCGTGATGTCCTAGGTAACAGGTACAAACAATTGAAAGTATCACCACGTTTTCATGTTTTGATATGGTTGGGTACTTGATAAATGCCTTGATACTTTAATTCTTCCAGGTAGGACAATCCACATCCTCAAATCCCCTCTAACTATATGTGTGATGATGAAACAGGGATAGGTGGAAGTTCATGTAGCGCCCTGCATAGATTTTTCCTTTGGAATCTTTTGAATGAAAACGACTTGAAAGTCATTATATAACTTATTAGTGATGAAACAAATGTTATGAGATGACGTATGACTTCTAATGAAAGGATTTAAAACATTAAATGATGTCATAGGATAGTCCTACAAACATGTGCAAAATTATTCATTTCCCTTTTTACAAGACTAAGTATTCTTCATTTCGCTCAACATAATACTATTTTGACCCCCTTGATAAGATTTTGAACCCTTAACAACCTAATGATGAGAATTTGTGGATTATACAAGAAAAATTTTAAAATGGAGAAAATAAAAGATGAGAGGTGAGGCTTTGAAGAACATAACATGTGATAACAATAGCTCCATGGGGGATGGAGTTCTCCCTATGGAACTCCAAGAAATTTGAGTAGACATGTGCCTTATTTTCCTTTGAGTTTTCTTCCATGTTTATCTGCAGACTATAATTGTTTCAACCCCTGAATTTTGTCAAAACATATCAAACTGAAAGATTAAGCTAATACTGGAAACTGAAAAAGGATAAGTTGTAGTATTGCGCCATTGGGATATGGAATCCTTATTGTCTAAATACCACACCACACCGATATGTACAATGAGATTTGAGCCACCAACGACTTTAGTAAAATAATTTCTTCAGAAAAGGTCCATTTAACGGGCCACCAAAAACCTCTTCACCTTCCAAATTATCCAATAGGAAAGTGTTGTTGTCCAAGACCTTATCCACCTTGAATGGACCTGACCACAAGCTATCAAATTTCCCATGATGGTGTTCTCTGCGGGCATCCCATTTCAAAACCAAATCCCCAGGTAGCAATTGCTCTGTTTTTTCTTTTTGGTCAAAAGTCTCCTTAACCTTCTATTGATGTTGATGTGCCTTCTCATGAAGATTCTCTCTTGCTTGATGTAATTCTACAATATGACAAGTCCTTTTGATATCATCATTAGGTTCAACTTCAATTTCCTACATAAACTTTACAACTGGAAAAGAAAGTTGTACTGGAAAGACTGCTTCCATTCCATATACTAACTGAAATGGTGAAGTTCTAATTTCTCTCTTTGTGCTAACACGGTCATCCCACAAAGCATATTTCAACTTTGAATACCAAGCCCTCTTATGATCTTTCATAAGTTTCTTAATGATTATGACCATACTTGTATTGGATGATTTTGCTAGGACATTACCATGTGGGTAATAAGGAGTAGAATTCCTAAGCTTGATGTCATAGTCTTCACATAATTTTACCATGTTAGTGGATTTGAAAGCTACAACGTTATCTATGATGATCACTTCTAGACAACCAAACCTAGATAAAATATTCTCTTCAAGGAAACTTATGATTACCTTATCATTTTCCCTCCTTGTAGGTACAACTTCAATCCACTTCGTGAAGTAATCTATAGCTGTCAGAACCCATCTGTGCTAGCCACTAGATGGAGGATGAATCTTACCTATCAAATCCAAAGCCCACTATTGGAAAGGTGCAGGCACTTTTACAGGCTTGAGAGGTAAGGAGTTAAGCTTATGTTTACCAACAAACCTTTGGCATTTCTCACATGCTCTAACCTTTGCATAGACATAAAAAAATAGACTAGGCCAATAATACCCAGCCCTAAGTATCTTATATGCATTGGACATCTAGAAGTGATGTCCCCCATACACTCCTTCATGAAATTATGACATGAATCTCTGTGATTCTTCTTCATCAAGACACCTCAATAAAAATCCATAAGGGTCGCTCCAAAACAAAGTTTGATTATTCACACAATACGTAACAACTTTGAGTTTCAGGGATCTTAGTTTAGACTTATCCATTCCTGGAGAAGCTTGGAAATTCTGCAGAAAATAAAGGATATATTTGTACCATTCTGATTCAACAATATTTTCATTGACTTGAGAACTATTGGTTTGAGGATGTAAATTTCCTGAATTTTTATAGATGTAATCAACTCCCAAGCTCTACAATTGGAATCAACTAGCAGCTTATCTAACCCCTTCCCTTTGACTAACTTGGTAGGCTTGATCTCCATGTCATATTCAAGTAACTTAGCTATCTATTTACTTCTCTTTCCATCACTGTCTAGTTGAGTCAAGATATCTTTAATAGCACTAGATGGTACATATGCAATGATTTTGGAATGTAGCACATTAAATTTAAAATACTTTAGTGCTGTGACCAAAGAAAAATCCTGCTTCTCCATGATATTGTATTTTAACTCAACATCCCGAAGTGCCCTGCTGAAAAAGGAAATGGGCTATTCAAAACCCTTAGAATTTCTCTGTAGAAGGGTAGCTACTAAAGTATCTTGAGATGCAAAAGAGAAAATTAGGAACTCTTTTTCAAAATCTGGACTAATCAAAATAGGTGCATTTGAAACAATATTCTTAATAGACTTGAAATAATCTTTAGCTTCAGTTCTCCATTTGATCTCACTACATTTCTTCAACATGCCAGTTATGTGTTTGACTAATTCAAAAAAGTTGGGAATAAACCTTCTGAGAAATTTTATCTTCCCAAGGAAAGACTGGATTTCCTTCTTAGTTCTAGGGATATAAAACTTTTGAATGGATATCACTCTAGCAGGATCAATTTCAACTCCATCAACACAAACAATATGACCTAGCAATTTCCCTTGTTCTAAAGAAAAATGAGATTTTTTTGGATTTGAAGAAAGACCGTACCTTCTGCACTTCAAAAATACCTATCTCAAATGACGTAGATGCTCCTTATCAGAGTTAAAGAATACAGTAATGCCATCCAAATAGATGACAACAAACTTATCCTTCTCTCCCACAAAAGCGATATCCATGGCTTGCTGAAAAGTGGCCCCAACATTCATCAAACCAAAAGGAATTCGGGCATACATAAAAGTACCCCAAGTTTTTGTAAACGCAGTCTTCTCCATATCATCTGTATGAACAATTACCCGATTGTACCCATAGAAACCATCAATTAGAGACAACCTACTATATCCTGCCACCCTTTGCAATATATGTTCCATTTTGGGCAATATATTGTTCTTTTTTCGGGAACACCTATTCAAATTCCTGAAATCGACACAAAGTATGATTTCACCATTCTTTTTTCTCATTGATACTACATTTTCTATCCAGTCAGAATACCTCAAGGGTACAATGATCTTATCAGCTAAAAGTTTATTGACTTTCTTCTCCATAATAGGTAACAAAAGAGGAATAATATGCCTTAATTTATTCTTCAAAGGTTTTACATTATCTTTCAAAGGTATCTTTTGTTGGATGATTGTTTCATCAAAGGTCCTAAGATCTTCATATTTCCATGCAAAAATATCAATGAACTCCTTCAACAGTTCTTCATATTTAGCTCCATATTTTTCTGTCAAGAATTTTGATAATTTAACATGCTTGGGATTTGCAGCAGTCCCAAGATTGCAATCAGTCACTTCTGATTCTTTTTCTGGATCATGGAGCTTCACAGGAACATAATTATGATAAAAAAATCATTTCAAGAGGTACCATACCTTTTGGGATATTATTAGTGGGAAATTGCAAGATCTTATGCCCGTCAATCATATTATGAAAATTTAAATTATGATTATCCTCATCTTGATCAATATGAATTGAAGAAAAATCATTTATAGCTTCAATGAACCTTTTGATTTCAGAATCTTCATCAAATACTCTTCAATGCTTGACATTTTATCAAATAGAAGGCATGAACCTAAAATCTACTTCATATTTTAGCTTTGGGGACAAAGGAGGTTTAAAAGTACTTGTTTCCACAACCAATGAATCACCCTGCTCATTCTGATTTCTTGGAATATATACAATGTTGAAATACATAAAACAAGGCCTCAATGATGTCCCATACCTCATTTATGTAGTCTTTCAACCAAATTTTGTTTGTCTGATATACATCTTTGACATGTTGTACAATGAGTTCAGAATCCCCATGAACCTTCAAATGCTGATTTTTTTTTTCTTTAGCTACTTTGAGACCCAACAACAATGCATCATACTCAACACTGTTATTTTTTGTATCGAATTCTAACTTGTAAGACATGGTAATGACTTCATGTTCAGGAGAAATCAACACTACACTTGCCCATGCGCCTTCTCTAGATGAGGCTCGATCAAACTATAATTTTCATAGTAGATTTTGATTCTCGTGGAGAAGCAACTGGTTTTATCAAATGAAAAGACTGTTGGACAACATTATCAATATTAAATATAGAGGATCACAAGTGCACATCAACTGCATAGATATGATGATTTATAGAATGATCATTGTCACTGATAATATAAGCCAATTGAGCTTCACGATAGAGTCTTCTAAATTCTCCTCCAAAAAAAGGTATAGTGGCACAAGAGAGATCCAATTGAAGAGATCCCCAAAGCTTCTTACACCAAGATTTGGACAACAACATACCAAACCTAGGAGGAATATCAGCTACAACTATATCCATGACTAAACTTTTGGCTGGGATTTGAGATAATGAAACAACAAGGTATTTGATAACCCCCAAGAATTTGATTTTTTTGGGAATCAAAAGAAAAGAGATCACGGTATGCTTTGGTGATTTCTAACCCCAATTATTCCATGACAACATTTGGCATAAGATTATGGGAGGCTCCAAATTCTAATAGGTAGTTATGAAGGATTTTTTCATGAATGTTTAATGATACATAAAAAGGTGGAGTGGATTCATCCCTCTCTTCTACAATTGGTCCTAAGACAATAATGGGTTTTTCATCTTGGATATTAATCACATCAGACATAGTATATATGATAGAAGAAGGTTGTAACAATTTAAAAATCTGACTCCTATAAGAATTAGTTTTAACCAATTTAGTCAAAGGAATAGGAATTTTGATCTTACTTATCTCATGTTCTAGACTAAAAGGAGATGAAAACTTGTCTGCTTTCGGGGTTGATACTTTCATAGCTAGTTGTGCTTGCTTTCTTTCATGATTTTTTCTTCCTGACTGTACTGTTGATGCAACATGTTTATATTTTTGAGGAGTAGTTTTAGTAGGAGCAGATTTGTCTTTTTGAGGAGCAGAATTAGCAAGCCCTGATTTGGATCTAAGATTGTACCCCTGCTGATCTGTGTTACAAAGCATATTATCTATACTTTCCCCAACATGTGCATTCAATGAATATTCATATTCATTCTATTATATGTGACTGAGAGAAATCTCATCTCTGAACAAATGAATATCCAAATCTTCATCTACCTCTTGAGCTTCTTTATTTTCCTCAACATAATTATTCTGCAAAGGTGTATGGATTTTCTGATCATCATTGTTCTTCTTGTCCCTCTGCATGATCTGAGGGTTATAAGGTATTTATATTGATTTGTATTTCTATTTCCTTCCTGAGGTGTATTCCATTTATGTTTTTCTAATATAAGTTTAAACAAATCTGATGACATTTCCTCCATTTTTGTTGCCATCTCCTCCAACGAAATCTTCTGATTTTTGGTATTTGATGAAGAAGACTTATATTCATCCTTGTGTTTTCCCTTATATGATCTCTTCCTGAGTTTTTATGATGCTATAATGTTGGATTCAACTTCAAGGGATGAATCTTGCATATCAACCAGAGTGGTTGATCTTCTTTCCCTTAGTATCAAACACAAATTAGCATTAAAGGAATTATCATAAGTGACCTTTGCTAACATTTCAGCTGGCCTAATATCATTTGGTATATTTTGGTACATACAATTAAATATTTGAGAGAATTCATAGAAAAACTCACCATTCTTTCTTCAAAGTTTGTTGAATTATGTCATGTAATACAAATCATCTTTCTTGTCTCCCCACTTTCTCAAGAAGGTAGCATCAAGGTCTGTGATGGTAGTAATAGAGTTAGCTCTTATGTTACTGAACCACTTCCTCACTTCTCCATCTAAAATTTGAACAAAAATCCCCATCCATACATCATCATAATCCACTTGAAAATAGTCAGCAAATGAATAAAACACAATTAATTGTTCCTCTGTAGTTGTTTCCCCTTCATTGTCAAACCTTGGAAGGTACTTCATGTAATAATTTCCTGGGAGAGGATGGAGATTATTTGGCAATACTAAAGGTGCATATCTTGTAGCCTTGATAACATCCATTGGATTGGGTGGTGCTGCACTATCCATTGTTTGACCACCTAAAGGTTGGTTTATATGTGGTGACTGAGGTTATGAGGGCTTAGGGACGTTTACTAATTGAATTTTTGGAGAAGACTAGAGAATTTCTTCAACAAGTATTTTAACAACAAGGATATTAACTTGAAAGCTAAGATTGGGTTTCTCTTCTTGAATTTCTTCAAGGATTGGGATATTTTCTAAGGTAATGTACTCTGCTCCTTAAAGGAATTCAAGGTTTTCCTCATATTTATATCTACTCTCAGGATAGGGTGTGTAAAACAACTCAGGTTAAAAAAATTGTTCTTTCCCCGAGGTGGATTCTTCAGAAGGAGGTAAAAGAAACAACTTCTCATAAACTAATTTTTTAAGAGATTTAGACTATTTTAGGATCTTCTTAGGGTCTGAAACAACTGGCAACTCTGGAGAGTCTGGATGGGCTCTAGTCCCCTTTCCCTTTGGAGCTAGAGTGTCTTATGTGGAGTCACTGGGTGAAATGATATTGCAGTCAACTTGTGCCTAGTTATAGTTTCACCATCTACAACTAGATCTATAAACTTATGTTGTTCTACCTGGGGAAAATATCATCATTTCACAAGGATGCCAAAATATGTTATCACTAGAAGTCAACTTAATATTGTTATTGAGTTAAGCCTAGCACACCTTGTTTCAAAATGTTCAACAAGGGTTTTAATATGGATAAATCATTGCATGATTTGAAAGGGAATAATAATATGATTTGTTAAGATCACTTACATAGGTGCAACAAGTCATGTAAAAAAAACTTATGGCTAGATATTTAAAATTTGAGTGATGTGATTGGGAGAAAGGAAGAAACAAAAAAAACTGATAAATACACCAATAACAAAACTTGTCTTTAATGCCTTTATGTAGCAGAGGAATAAAACTTTATCTATAATTCATTCTAAATAATATTTAAGGAGAAAAACACCAATGTGGCAAAGATTACTAAAAACCTGTTAAAGCAACCTTCTCAACACAAAAATAATTTTTCATAAGCTCGTATAACATTAGCAAAGTGTTTAAGAAGAAAACATGAATATGATAAACATAGAAGGATTACAGACTAACCATCAATTTCATTAGAAGCTGAAGTCTTTACATAGGAAAGATAGATCAAAACAATATTTAGATATGCAATATCAAGCCAAAAATAGGGATTCAACCCCTTATTCCTTTACTTCATCAAATATATAGTGTTTTTACATCAGTTCCATACATTTAAGATCAATCTAATATCTAGGGATATCTCAAAACTAACTCCTTCAGGCCCCGTGGGCGAATTTTCCCTATATATATTGATACATATAAATGGAAACAGTTACAACTAAGATCTTTTAATCTAAGAAACAATTTGCATAGAGATAGTTCTTTTTGTTGACTTGAATACAACTGGAGCAACAACAAAGTCAACGTTTACTTCGTTGTTGCTACTTCAAATCAAGGGAGGCAGTTTGATCAAATATTAGACGTGTGGCTCCAATAAATTATTCAAATATTAGACGTGTGGCTCCAATAAATTATTCTTGAAACCAAGAGGATATCATTCAGGTATGTTTTGACACTCTCGTAAATATGCATCTTAGAGTAAATAATGCGCTACAAATATGACTTGTATTGATTTTTTACATATTTATGGAGGTTGAATAATTTTGGTAGCTGCTTTAAGATCTTTCTTCATCGATTGAGGGAAGCTCAAGACTAACATAGGGTCATACATATGAAGAGAAACACATGTGGCCAACCATTCCAACTTTATTGTCGATGTTGGTCTCCAGTTTTGATCATGTTTTTGCCTATATTATATTCCAAAGACCTCCATTTCTATACCCAGTACCACCCTTTTGGCCTTGTTTTGACATAATTGACATATCCCTACCATTCAATGGGGCTACTTAAGGTATCTTTACGTTTCAAGCTATTCTTATTCATTTTGATGCTTTAAATTGATATTGAAACTAATGTCGCTTGGGTTAGGTACCACTTCTATTTTTGGAACAGGATTGCCAGTACCAGGTACCGACTCGTACCCCGTGGAGATACCAATGAAGCCGCTCAAGATCTGTGCGTTATGGTAAGAATGGGAGACAAAGAGATTCACATGACAGATGGAGTTATCGCTCACAGGATGATTGAAGGCATAATGATAAAACTGAGTCGTTAATTCTTCATCGTTCACACTTCGTGACACTACGTGTCACGAAGATGTGAAGACCGTTTTAAACTTGATTCCAAGATATTTTCGGATCGGGGATCTGTTTGTCTTTATGTATTTTGCTTTAGACTGTTATGGGGGAGGATCTAGATATAAACAGAAGATCACTCCTAAGAACCGGTTGGATTATGTTATGTTATGAACACACATTTCTGAATATAAACTGCTGTTGCGTTATGTTACTCGACTGTCATACGATTTGAGTTGTTTCTCTGAGTTAATGGAGCGTGAAGTTTACACCATGTTTGCATAGCATGATTGAGTAGTTCTAGTTGTTTCCTTCAGCGTTTGTACCTTTTGGTTGGGCCCACCAAACAGGTGCAATTCCCTGCTATTCTTGCATTAAATTTAGGTTATTTCAGTAGCATAGTAATTGCCTGCATGTTAGTTTATTGAGCCTCGGAATTAACTGTTCAGAATATTGATTGATTATTCTTCAGCATAGTAATATCTTCCACAGTGATGAGTATTGGACGCATGATTGATTCCTGTAGGATTTGAAGCATGAATTAGAATAGCTCTGTTTCCAGTTTCCAATTTGAACGAAGATTACAGTGAACACGAGCTTGAACATACGTTGTTTTGGTTAGGATAGTTAGTCACTCTGCTTTTTTAGATAAGTTAGGATACTTTGCTCTGTTAGGTTCGTTAGATTGAAATTGAACTAGAGGAAGCTTCCGGTACCAGTAGGGTAAGTAGGATATTTCTCTGTTTTCCTGTGGACAGATTTAGATTCATTTATAATGTTCAGATTAAATGCATTTTAGGAAACACTCTTTCTATCGTGGCTTGAATAGAAATGGTGATGATATATGATTAAAAGTAGTGGTGGAATAATCTTGTGAAGTCACATTAAAAGTAGAAGTACCAGCATTTAAGCATAGGACTGTTTTCTGTTGATGACTTAAATAGGAAATGTTAAGTTTCAAGATAGTCATTAAGATTCAAGTTCTCAGAGTGAGTTTGTGTTTTCTTCTAAGGATAGCATTCAGTTAGAGATTATAGACTTACCCGCACATACAGTGTAGCAGCTCAAATTTTACCAACCCTGGTTTGACAATTTAGTGTTTCAGGTCATTCAAATCTTCAATTTAGCAGCCTGACAGTCGACCAATTCATCAAATCAGGTGTGATTGCTCCTTTCAGCATATAAGTTTATATAGCCATGAATTCTAGTTATGTTTAATGTTTTATGATTTGTCTTGTTCGATTACTAAATTGAAAAATCACCATTTAGGTATGTATAATCTTTTGATTATGTCCTCTAGATTTTATGGATCTATTAGTGTAGGTTTATGGTTAACCAATTGATCATTATTATTTTCAACACGAAATGAGAGCGGAGATATAATAAAACAATGTACATAGATATCTCGGATATCCAATAATATAACATAAATGTATCAGAGATGCAACCATAAACACAGAGATATAGTAATACACAATTTTCTATTAATGAGTGAAAATGTACAAAGACTGTAAAAATACAGAGTGAAAGACTTGTTAGAATGGTGGCAACTTATCTCTGAGAAGAGATGTGTCCGCTACTCACATTCGCAAGAAGATGATTTTACAATGAGGCTCCAAAGGATTTTTTATCATAAATAAAATACAAAACCCTAACCCCAGAAGATGAAAAGCCAATAGTTTTTTGGACCCCGTTTTGGGTAGTTTGGTGTATCAACTTCCCGATGGTGTAACTTTGGCATGTGATCTTTGTTTGGGGCACACGATAGCTCATTGGAATGATATCGTCAAGGAGATTCATTTAGGGGGATCAATCATTCCTTAGGATATCATCGAGAAGCTCGATCCTAAAAAACCTTCATTTAGGCCCTCAAAATGGCCCTGGAAGTTAAAACTGCTAAAAATAGTAAATTGCCAAAATTGTGAGAAAATTATTTTGAGCAAGTTCAAAAATGTGGGTGGCCACCGATATCCACCTGGATGAATCCTCCCTCCTTAGGAAGAAATGGTATCCATTGCGTTGAGTGTCTGGGGGAGAGGGAAAATCATTTGTTGAATCTTCATCTCCATAAGCTCCTTGCCTTGTTGGAGAAGTTGTGTTGCTTATCTTGTTGAAGGTTGTCATGAACATGTGGGTAGAAAGGTTGGATATGTTTAACCAGTCTGGCTACATGAGATGCCTGGGTGCAGAAGGAATCTTTACACTTTGTTGCAATCTTGTTGACCTACTTCTGTTGGATAGAAGGTGCTTGGGCCGAGGCTGTAGTGGTTGCAGTATCCTTATGTTCACCTTTTGAACAGATTGTGAATAAGCTAAATTTTGTAGTATGAGATACTACCTTGTGGAACTGTTTAGGTGGAACAATAGTCGAAACTACCTCTGGTATTATGTAGAGATGACCCCCAAGATAAACAATGACACGGTGGGGTTGAGACTCATAAACAGCATGGTGCTTCCACATAAATGGTTGGCCCAAGAGAACATCACATACATCCAGTGGGGTAACATCACATAATACCTCATCCTTGAAGGGCTAGATGTCGTATGACAATCGACATTGTTGGCTGACACAAAGATCTCATCCCTAGAGAAGCCACCCAATGTTGTATGGATATGGGTGTGGTGTTGTCAACATCCCAACTATTTGACGACCTCTATTGAGATGAGGTTCTTCTGGCTTCCGCTATCAACAATAAAATGCAACGGCGTCCCCTTCACCCACATCTGTTAATGAAAAAGGTGCTCCCCCTCTTTAGGATCGGTTGGTTCTTCTGGTTGAATTTTTGCAGTCACGACAATAGTAGTGGGGTCTACATCGATGATCTATCTTTTACCAGTATTTTCGTAATCAAATTATGAATCAGGGTTCAACTCCTTGTCTTTGATCTCGGCCACCAAGTTTTGAGCGACATTCCTTGGCGTTGTGCCAGGGGATTTTATGGAAATCGCACCATTTTTCGATGTCCTTCTTTGTCTTCGTGTAACCCTTATTTTCCTGTGGCTTGGACTGGTTTTCAGGAGACTGTTTGTTATGACCATCTTTATCATACTTTGGTTGTTGCAAATTTGCAGACCCAAACTCCCATTTGTTCTAGTGCTTAAATTACTACTCGATTTTAACAACATATCGATAAGCAGCATCGAGTGATGAGATGTCCAGAAAATCCATTTCAGTTTGGATGTATCTATGTAGAGTCCCGCGGCATTTCAAAACCAAATGTCATTCAGAGTATTTGATACTCAGCTTGGTGCACAAGGTATGGAAGGTATTGGTGAACTCTGGAACTTCTTGGCCCCTCTCTTGTCGCAGTGTGGTCTATCTCATGTACTGGTCCTCATAGTTTCCAATAAGGTAATATTGTTCATTTACTTCATCCACAAAAAAATCCCAAGTGGGCTCGACCCCATATATTCTAGAATCCTCTGTGGAAATTTTCTCCCAGTAAGTTTCCCACCAATGTTTGACATGGGGGAGAGCTTTAAGGAGTGCGAAGGTGATATTTTCCCTGTCGAAAAAATTATGAACAGAGAAATAACCTTCTAACAGATTTAACCATTGGTCTAGGGCATCCACATCTATCTGACCTTCAAATAAGGGAATATCAAAATTAACATGTACCTTGAAAGGAGAGGTGCTTACAAAGTGGATGTTTGATGAAGATGAACTTGTTTCTATCGGCAGGCATTGAAGTATGTGGAAAAAATTCTCCATCATTTTGTCCCTCTGTCGCGTGAGAGCTTGCTCAAGAAACAGATTGATAGAATCATCTGCTCCGTCGTTTTTATTTTCTTCCGCCATGGAGGGTTTCTTGGGCGTGCGAGAGAGATTGTCTTCAAGAGAGACAAGCTCGAGACACAACTTTCTATACTCACACCTCGTCGGGGACATGCACTAAAAAAACGATCAAGAGTAGCATGCTTTGATACCACTAATCCAGATTATTTTTGGCACAAAATGAGAGTGGAGATATAACAAAACAATGAACAGAGATATCCTGGATATACAATAATATAACAGAAATATATTATATATGCAACCATAAACACATAGATACAGTAATACACAATTTTCTATTAATGAGCCAAAATGTACAAAGACTGTAAAAATACAGAGTGAAAGACTCGCTAGAATGGTGGCAACTTATCTCTGAGAAGAGATGTGTTCGCTACTCACATTCATAAGAAGATGATTTTACAATGAGGCTCCAAAGGAATTTTTATCATAAATAAAATCCAAAACCCTAACCCCAGAAGATGAAAAGCCAACAATCTTGTGGACCCCGTTTTGGGTAGTTTGGTGTATCAACTTCCCGAGGGCGTAACTTTGGCATACGATCTCTGTTTGGGGTGCACGATAGCTCGTTGGAAAGGTATCCTAGATGAGATTCATTTAGGGGACTCAATCATGCCTTTGGCTATCATTGAGAAGATATATCCCAAAAAACCTTCATTTAGGCCCTCAAAATGGCCCCGGAAGTTAAAACTGCTAAAAATAGTAAATTGCCAAAATTGCCAGAAAACTGTTTTGAGCGAGTTGAAAAAGGTGGGTGGTCATCGATATCCACCTGGATCACCAATAGATAAATCTAACATGAATTTATGGATAAATTGTAACATGAATGTATGGCTCCGAACATGCCGACAAAAATGGTAGTTTATTTCTATCATTTTCATGTCTTTTTAGCCTCTTAGAAGGGTTTTTATAAGAGCCCTCTATGACTTTCCCTTCCTTTATGTCTCCTGCTTGAGTTTTACCTTGCATTTTTCATATGTAATTTCACAACGAAAACTAGGTATTGACTTATTGGTACCCTAGCATGACTTCCCTTAGTGATTAATGGGATTCCTCATTTTTTTCCTACAATCCATGACCGAACTAAATCTTGGTTCCATCTCTTGACCATCCCTCTATCTTGATCCTTTAGTTCCTTGGATCTTAGAACTATTGCAATTATTCCCTAAACATTTCCTCAAACTTACACTTCAACCATTCAAACAAGCCAAGAACGAATCCTAAGCAAACAAACAAGCCAAGAACATGTCATTAATTCAATGTTGAGTTTGAGCAGTTCCACCATTTTCCATTGATTAAAAATAGGCCTAGTGTTATTATTTGTAGATGGGGAATGTTTCCATATTTGATAGAATGTAATTTATTAGCTAGACATTTCTCAATAATGTATTTACATGAGATAGGGTACTATTTGAAAAATCTATATGACTCCTTAGGATGCAGTGCATTCATTATTAAAAAAATCATAGAGTTTGTTTTTTGTCGAGACATTGGGCATGTGAATGAATTGATAATTTACTATCTAATCCTTTTTTAATTCATTTTCCTCCGATTCTAAGGTCACAAAGGTCCTTACATGTATGCTAAATCACCTTTATTTTGATTTTGAGTTAGCAAAAGTCATGGCTAAAATTTAACTTAATGCTTATTAGGTACCCACATTCTTATAGAATTCACATAGAATGTTATCGAGCCCTAATAGATATTTGTCATCATCCATTTCCATCAAATTAGACGTATTTCCATCCAATTTTTTTCCTAATTACACATCCTCTCATGCTCAATTTATAGGTTACATGGTATAACATTGAGGCACGTAGGCATGCACATCTTATGCTCTTCACTCATTATTTCTTCTCTCTGCCCCCTTCTTCACTCTCTCTCTCTCTCTCTCTCTCTCTCTCTCTCTCTCTACCCGCCCACTTTATATCCCTCTCTCTCCATCTCACACTTTGACACTATCTCTCTCTATCCAGCCATCTCTTTGTCTTCCTCTCTATCCCTCTCACACTCTCAGACATTCTATCCTCTCTCTCTCTCTCTCTCTCTCTATATATATATATATATATATATATATATATGTGTTCCTCTCTCTCCCCCCTTTTTATATTACATCTCTCTACCTCCCTTCTTTGTCTCTACCTCCCCCCCTCTCTCTCCCCCTCCACCCCTCTCTCTCTTTCTCCCTCTTTCCCTCTCTCTCTTTACCTTTCTCTACCTCCTTGACTCTCTTTACTTACTTCCTCTCCCTCTCTTTCTCCCCCTCTAGCCCCCAAACCCCAAACAGAGGGGGGATAGCCGACACAACAATGGAAATGGAGAGAATAAATATGAAAAAATGAGGTGCATGTTATTGGTTCCATTGAAAATTAAAATTATGACACTTGTTGGATCTATCCCTCCCTCCCCTTCTCTCCCTCTCCCCTTATTACACATCTACGTCACCTCATCAAAATAAAATATCATAATAATCATAAGTAATTCCTACCCTCCCAAATGTTTTACCATGATTTGACTACATCCACACCTCCAAAAGGTCATATGTCTCTTTCATTCAATCCATCATTGTCTAATCACTACTTAATTGTCACCCATTCACTCTCAATGATGGAGAGAGTGAATGGGAGACAGAGAAATAGTCACAAGACAATGATGGATTCAATGAAATGGACATATGACCGTTTGGAGGTGTGGATGTAGTCAAATCATGGTACAATTTTTGTTTAAATCATGGTACAAAGTTCTGGATCCAACTCCAATTCACATATTTTGAAGAGGTGCCAATTTTTAAATTTAATTATAATTTCCTAGTCATTTTTCAACATGAAGTATCTTTGTTTGAGAGAAACACTTTAGATCAATCCTTCCTCTATTATCTTTCCATAGAAAGAAAATTTTATTTATTCCATTGTCCTCATGACTCGATTTCATATAGGGTTAAGGAATGAGTATAATTTATTCCTAGTATTAGATGGAGTTAGGGGGGTCTATGTTATGGTCTACATCAAGCTCTAAGTCAACATCTAAATCTATATATGTATCTATGTGGTGGTCTAGGTCATGGTCTACATCAAGCTCTAGGTCTAGTGACAAGATATTTGGAGGAATGGAACCTACTAAAATGAACATTATGACCATTGGTAGGTTTAGAGATTATGAGATTGCAGTGCACCCAAATTGAAAGGACTGTTTGTAGGAAAAGAGATAGAGAGATTGCAATGAATCGTTTGGAGGCCTAGACATCATGAGATTGCAGTACACCCAATTTGAAATGACCGTTTGAGGCAGAAAAGCTTTGAGCATGTTTTTTTGTTATTCTTTTTCAAATGCTAAATGCCAAAATCATTGTCATTCATTTTCCTTGAGCCCATACAACCCCTAGTGTTGTAATCTTGGCTCTGATACAAATCGTAACATACCCAACCACCCATGTACATTGTTAATATTGTGGGGTACTTAAAATTTTCCTCACCTTTGTCTTAATGAAAATTTGTATTCAACACCACAAAGGCCACAATGGAGGAGAGAGATCTCAAGTTGAGGACACCCTATCTTCTCTTCATGTAATTTTTTCTTCTAATTATTTTCTAGAGTTATTTTGGACTCTAATGATGGGAATATACAATCTGATTCTCATAAAGAATTGAATTCCTTAACAATTGTGAATATTTCTCCTAAAAAATGTGTAATAAAGGAGCCCTAACCCAAGCTCATACATTTCCGCATGCAATCAAGATCCATTCAACCTTCATTATCTTGGAAAATAAGAGTTGTACTATTGTCCCTAGGGTTCTGAATTTTGTCCACAATGGAAAAAGTTGCACCATTTTGAAAATCTTCAACTACATTATCAGGCAAATTTGAAATATCTTCAAATTCCCATTTGTGGGAAGTTGCATTAGAATGGAGGAATTTTGGATGTACTTGAACATGATACACGCCACCTGGTAAAGATCAATTTTGTTCATTTTGGACATCATAATCCCCATCTCTCCAAAAATTATTAAAACTATTTTTCTTTGAGTTTATACCTGAACAGTGCATTCAAAGGAAAAATGAATGCAAATGATGTTCTCTTTGCAGTGCATTTTCTGATCTCCACCCCTTCCAAGAAAATATATAATATAACCCTAATCATAATTTAATCTGATCTGACACTCCAAAGGGTGCATTGCAATCTCACATATTTCCACCTCAAAAGGTCATTTCAACTTGGGTGTACTACAATCTCATGATGTCTTGGCCTCCAAATGGATCATTGCAATCTCACTATCTCTCCACCTCCAAACGTTCCTCCTTTACGCAATGATACAATTTTTCTCTTTTGGTACAAGATGGAAGCTAAGTAGTATGGCTATCTATCTCAATTAGAGTAACATGGTTATAGCGTCTCCTCTCTTTAATGCAAGACTCAATATAACCATCATAAACTAGAGGACAACTTAGGTCAAAGGGAGTGAGTTTTTGGGTTATGATGGGGTTGCAAAAATTAGAGATTCCACCGAAACAATCTTAAGCTAAAAAACACTTTCCTTAACATCCTTATTGTATAAAAAGGTATCAAGATGTATTGAAATAGTTAATGAGAAGTGTGAACCGGTCTTTAGCAAACAATATTTGGGGGAAACCCAAAGTTGATTAGATCCATCATTGGGAACTTTAAGCATCTTCTCACTTCCTTCTGGGAAGCAAATGTCATCCAAATGGTAGGTTTCTAAGGGATCATCCTTTCTCAGTGCTTGGATTGATCCTTGGATATGTTCCTTGGTGATTGATATAAGTCCTTAGATGTGTCTAAGTCCCCTGGATGTGTTCCAGGGAATCCTTGCTCAATTCTTGGATTGATCCTTGGATGTGTTCCTTGGTGGTTGATATAAGACCCTAGATGTGTTATAGGGCCCCTGGATGTGTTCCAGGGAACCCTTGCCTAATGCATCGGTTGATCCTTAGTCTTGTACCTTGGTGGATAAGACCCTAGATGTGTTCTAGGGCCCCCAGATGTGTTTTGGGGAAACCTGGTCTTCGACCAGGTAGATCTTGGTGTAATAGCAAGATGTGTTAATGTGTGATCCTCTTCCTCTCTCTCGGGATGGTCCATGAGACCTAGGAGTGCCTATGAAGATGGACATGACCACATTTTTTATGGACCCCCTTATGCAGTGATGATAAAGTTTATAGGTCATTATGAGACTCATGTAGACATGTTTTTTCCATTATGGACCCCCCCTTGACTTTGTCTTAAAAGGTACCCCCTTGTTGTTTTATGTGATTGAGGTTTTATTTATGTGATTGGGGTTTTATATTTGTTTAGGGTTTTTTTAATTAATATTAATTTACATTTACATTTTAATTAATATTTATATTAATTAAATGTCAATATTTAATTATAATTTTAAATTTCCCTAACCCCTCTCCCTAACTATAAATAATACCATACCCTCTAGCATTCTATTACACTCAGACTCACTCACTCCTCACTCCTCACTCTCCTATTTGTTGTGTCTACCTCAGTTGTTCTCTCTTGATGATGGTGCGACCTCCTTTTTGGACTAACTTTTCAGATTTGAGTTTTGTTTTGTTGGTGCAACCTCTCCATTTGATGTAATAGTTTTAGATCTGAGTTTTGTTTGTTGGTGCGACCTCTCTATTTGATGTAACAGTTTTAGATTTGAGTTTTGTTGGTGGAGCCTCTCCATTTGATGTAACAATTTCAGACCTGAGTTTGTTGGTGCAGCCTGCCCATTTGGTGTAACAGTTTCATATTATTGTTTTATGTGATTGAGGTTTTATTTATGTGATTGGGGTTTTATATGTTTTTAGGTTATTTATAATTAATATTAATATTAATTCACATTTTAATTAATATTTATATTAATTAAATGTCAATATTTAATTATAATTTTAAATTGCCCTAACCTCTCTCCCTAACTATAAATAAGACCCTACACTCTAGCATTATATTACACTCACACTCACTCACTCCTCACTCTCCTATTTGATGTGGCTACCTTAGTTGTTCTCTCTTGATGATGGTGCGGCCTCCTTTTTGGACTATCTTTTTAGATCTAAGTTTTGTTTTGTTGGTGTGGCCTCTCCATTTGATGTAATAGTTTTAGATCTGAGTTTTGTTTGTTGTTGTGGCCTCTTTATTTGATGTAACAGTTTTAGATTTGAGTTATGTTGGTGCAGCCTCTCCATTTTATGTAACGGTTTTAGATATGAGTTTGTTGGTGTAGCCTCCCCATTTGGTGTAATAATTTCAGATCTGAGTTTTGTTTGTTGCATTTGTCTTGTGATGGTCTATACCTTGGAAAAATTGTTCCTAAATCCTTAAGACAAAGATTAAACCCTAGAGGTTTGATCCATGAACCTAAAACTATTTCTGAGCATATTATAAATGTTTTCATCCACACATGTGACAAGTACATCTTTCTTAGATCAGGAGGTAAGCTTGAGGTTTATATTTTCACTCAGAAATTTTGTTTATACTCAGAATTTAATTTAGATCTGTTTATTTATTTTCTCATATATGCTAATCTTATGAACAGAAAAATAAAAAGGCATTATTTGTTTCTATTTTTACCTAATTCTAACAATTTTCCTATGACTTTGACCAAGGGAACACTACTCTAGGAAGACTCCTCACACCTTCTTGTGACCATTTTTCTTTCTATTATTAGCCTATACCAAACATCACTAAACAACACAATGCCTGGAATCATACTAAGCTCTTTATTACTAATCTCTTGTTATGGAAACTAACTGGCTTATTACCTGTATTATACCAATATTATTGAGGGAATGACATCAATGAATATGGGAAAGGTGATTTCCATGTTTCTCTAATAAGTTTCCATTACAGGTTACTAGTCGTATTGCTTTCCCATATTCATGCCTATTCAACGGTAAACCTACTACTTGAACCATTCTAATTTGGCAGTAGAGGTTATACAACCATTGCATGAATGATTTCCATTTAATTGATACTCATATGAACTAATAGCATGGACTAGTAATACCTGTATATCCTTATTTACTCCTATTGTGTGATGTATGTATCCGATGAGTGCAATGAATATGGAATAAAGGGGTATTCACATTACCACATATAGGTGAATGGCAATAATCTTACATCATATGTGTACAAAGCTCCTTGTATCTCATATGTAGAAACACAAGTAAATCCCAGAAATCACTTCTATTGCCATAAGTTGATAGGTATGAATATGGTATGATCTCAGCAGTATGAATTCCATCTTCTTGAATAGGGATAGATCATTTATTTGGTGAATGTAGCCCATATTGGGTGAACCATGTATATCTGTGTCTCTATTGTATTATGTATCTCTTGTGTTTTATGTATGCATTTGTTTTATATTATTTCTATGTGATCCTCTTTTTTCTAACAAGAAACACCAAACCATAAAGGTAAGCAATAAGCTCATTAAGAGATAAGGGAGAAGTGGTGTATAAAAAGGACCTAGTAGTGAAGGTCAACATTACATGAGGGGCTGGTCACTAGGCAAATAACTCCCCAAAACTACCTTTGTGTGCACATGTGCAATGTTACTAAAGTCTAGTGAAGCTTAGTTACGTGTATAAGTTCCCCACAAATGATGTTATAATGATCATCATTATGACACTAGTTACAAGATTACATCAAACCACTAGACAACATTAAAACACATTCTAACATATCCCTCATATAGAAATGAAAAAATCCAATGCATGGATCAATATGGATCTTTAAGTTTTGAAGCTAGCCATATGAATGCTTTTCCTGGTCCTATAAGGTTTGGAAGTTTCCCTGTTGACCTTAATCTAGATCTAAATAAACCCATTTTAGGTCACATCACAATGTAAAAGGGAATCTAGTAGCAGATGTAGGATCACTCAACAATTGAGGAAGGAAGTACTAACATATCTCAATAAACTATATCCATGCTTGATTCATCCCTTTCAATCTTCCAAGAATAGACTAGCTCTTCTTGTGTATAAAAAATCTTCATGTCTTCTAAAGGACTTGAGGAGTAATCCACTAGAATTTCTTCATCCATCAATCCATCCACATAATTTCCTTATTCCATACAATATATGCAAGAAGTATACTTCTTTCACACACACACGGGAAAAATCCATCACATTTTTCTATTGAAATAAAAATGGTAAAGTTGCACTCATAAAGTGCACTATGACATGAAAGAAAAACTTGACAGGAATAGATCTTGATATTATTCCAATATAATTGAATGACTTTGAAATCTAGTATCTCAAAATAAGTTGTCCACAAATATATTACATCATAAGCAAAAAATACTAGATAGGTGTTACATTTTGAAAGTTTCACCCTGAAAACCATAATAAAATTATCCATCGCGGCCTCTTGATATACAAAAAAAGAAAGTAGAAAAATTGTTAAAAACAAATAAGGAAATTAAATCCATTATCCAAAATGGATAGAGCTCATTTAAATAAATATCTGGAAACAGGGGGTAGGGATTTTCCCCTTCACTTTACTCTACCATGTTGATGGTAGTATGCTATATCTCGAAAGATATTTTTGACAGGGCATAAACTAAGTTGTTTTGCTTCTTATAGATGTGATAATAAGATATATGAGAGAATATTCCATCCAAAAACTTTATTTGGTTATAAATTGGATGGAAACAAATATTTTGTATTCTATGGTTCCCCAACATCTAATCTATAACCAAATTTGAGTAAGCAACAACCTATAATTAATCAATATTTCTTTCTATTGTAATTCTTATCAATGTTTCAAGTGCTTTCATTTTATCCCAATTGTTAGTACCTCCACACAAAGTAGCCTCAAAATAAATGTTGCTTTAATAAAAAAAACAAAGTGCACATATAGCCTTACATCTATTGGGGTTTCTTTAACATGCCCTATCAAAAAATCCCCATGATTTTGTTTTGTTAATCTCAAGTGTGATTATATTCCTCTAAGGTTTTGTCTGGAAAGGTACCTTGAGTCCTTCATAAGAGAACTTGATTTTATAGAAAACTTGGAGGTGGATATTAACTTGTCCTATAACATAATGGCATTTCTAATTAACCACGGGGCCCAAGAAACACCATAGAAAAACCTTTATGACCCTTTACCTATTAGTCCTCAAAATAAGTATGTAGTGCTTATGGCTAAGAAGAACCTTGCCATTTCTCCTTTCCACTTAGCAAGGTATGGGTTGCATCTCAAACATCTTTGGAAAAATGACAATTTATTAACAATTGACTAATCGATTTCCCTCCATTTTTACATCAAAAATATATTATTCCAAATCCCTACCACACTCTTCTGTGAGACCATGAGATCTCTTGATTTGATTCCTTGTTCCAAATCTAGTGCTTTAACATACACAAATGGCCTTGTTAAAATTTGTTTCTTCTACACACTTTATGGATAAGGACTTAACAAGAATAACGTCACTAACATTCTTTCATGTATATGAATCCAATGAAGGAGGTTGGTCATCAATCCAACACACAGTTGTTGAGTTTTTTCAAGTTGTACCTCACTTTCTCATACAATTCATAGACACTTTCCCTAAATGGTCCTACGGGAATGTGAATCACAACTTAAAACAATATTTTGTCAATTGAAACAAGTGAGTTTCAATGGGGCCATCATCTTTGTGAATTCATGAATTTGAATGTGCAAGATCTCGTGATTTGACCCCCATATCCAAATCCAGTGATTTAACGGATGTGCAAATTCCCTTGTCAAAAATTGTTTCTTATAAATGATTGTATGACCAAGTACTTTCATAGAAGCGCATCCTTAGGACTATCCCATGAAAATGAATCCAACCAACTAGACTTCTCATGAAATTGACTCAAGGTTCTTTAGTTTTTTTTATTTGTAGATCGCTTACCCAGACAATTCAAGGACACTTTCCCTAAATGGTCCTTAGGGAAAAAATGAAAATTTTGACTTGGAACAATGTGGTGTCTATTACAACATGTGATTTCCATGGAAAAATAAATGAAAATAGTGACTTGGAACAACATACCATTAGTTGTAACTAGTGAGTTTCATTGTAACAATTTTCCTTGTGAGGTCATTGAGGTTGGAGACAACAGACCTTGTGATTGACAATTGACATTCTTTTTTAAATACCTACATGACGTCGAGATTGCAACATATGGTAACGTCACTCCCATGGCACACACATCGATGATAAATAGTTGGTCGTTAGTTGAGCGATGTTACCATACATTGGTATTACGACGTATGGTAACGTCGCTCCCATAGCACACGCGTCGAAGATGAATAATTGTCATCAATTGAGCGATGTTACCATACATCGGTATTACGATGTATGGTAACGTCGCTCCCATATCACACACGTCGGAGATGAATAATTGTTTTCAGTTGAGAGACGTTACCATACATCGGTATTACGACATATGGTAACGCCGCTCCCATAGGACACACGTCGGAGATGAATAACGGACCGTCGATTGAGTGACATTACAATATGTTGGGATTACGACGTATGGTAACGTCACTCCCATAGAGTCCACGTAGAGGAGACCGAAAAAATGGGATGTTGGAATTACGATGTCTATGACGTCGTTGTAGTAAAGGCTATATGGGGTTTGGACATTCTGTCTAGAGTCCACATGAAATGTTGCAATAGAGACGATAGTTATGGCGTCATAAAAGTGATGTCATGTGAAACAACATTTGAGGGGGTCTATTGTTTGTCGTTCTCCCAATAATATAAACTGGTAATTGTGTCGAACGTGCCATCAGAATTTGACCCAAATGTACTAGTGCAAGGACAAGAATGTGGTAGGAACCAAGTAGATATTCAAGAACAAACTAAATGAAAATGGGGAGATTATAAAGGAAAAATCCATATTAGTTTGCAAAGGATATTCCCAAGTGGAAGGTATTGATTTGAAGAGACTTTTTCTCCAGTATCAAGACTTGAGGCATCATAATGTTCCTGGCATTTGCATGCTTAAGAAATTTCAAAATCTATCAGATGGATGTCAAGTCAACATTCCTTAATGGAACACCAGAATAAGAAGTCTATGTTGAGAAACCAGAAGGATTCAAGTTAACAAAAAATTAGGACTCTGTGTGCAAGCTAAAAAAGGCCATGTATGGTCTTAAACAAGCCCCCAAAGCATGCTTCTAAAGGCTTGATCAATACCTACAAAAAGAAGGATATAAGAGAGGGACTACTGACAACAATTTATACATAAAAATTGAGGATCAAAACATGATTATTGTGGTGGAATATGTAGATGACATCATATTTGGAAGTAATCTTACTATACAAAGAAGAAAGTTTGCAACCAAAATGCAAGAAGAATTTGAAATTTCTATGTTGGGAGAACCGTCCTTCTTCTTAGGTTTACAAGTAACTCAAACAGAAAAAGGAATTTTCGTTTCCCAAGCCAAATATATCAAGGAAATGCTAAAGAAAAATTCCAAATGGAAGAAAATAAACCTATAAGTACTCCCATGGTCACTGGATGTAAACTAAGCCTAGAATATGACTCACCAAAAGTGGACCAAACGATGTACATATCAATGGTTGGAAGTCTGCTCTATTCAATGGCAACAAGACCTGACATCATGCAGGTTGTGGGACTCATGGGGAGATTTCAATCCACAACTAAAGAAACTCACTTAAAATAATTAAAGAGAATATTTAGATATCTTAAAGGTGCCTTAGAACTTGGATTATGGTATCCAAAAGATAAATACTTCAATCTAACTACATACATTGATGCAGATTGGGACGGTAGTATAGATGATAGGAAAAGCAACAATGGAGGAGCATTTTTTTTAGGAAAATGTTTGGTAGCATGGATAAGTAAGAAACAAAAATCCACATCACTATCCATAGTAGAGGCAGAATACAATGTTGTTGCATCTTATTGCACACAAGTTATTTGAATGAAACAAACATTAGAAGATTTACAAATAAGATATGATGATCCCATTACTATTAATTATGATAACACTAGTGCCGTAAGTATCTTTAAAAATGTAGTAATGCATTCTAAAACCAAACACATCCCAATCAAATACCATTTTTTAAGAGAACAAGTTACTCAAGGAGTGGTTAAAATAGTGTATGTGGACACCAAAGAATAAATTGCAGACATATTCACAAAACCTTTGCCCAGAAGTACCTTTTAAAATATCAGACAAAAATTGGGAGTAATTCACATACCTCATTAAAAGCACAAAAGTCGCTTCAGAAGAAAAGGGGCACATGGTCAGGGGGATCATTGCCACAGGGGGAGAAAAGAAATATCCCATTTGTCATTGTTGTCAAAGGGGGAGGAAATTGATAAGCAGCAGAAATAAAAATATTTCAAAGAAAAGGTTGCCATCAATGCCAAAGGGGGAGAATGTTGGACACAGTAGTATGATATTGTCATTGGTGTCAACATGTTGTAGAAGAATAAAGTATAAACCCAAAGCTCGGAAGGAATAACATTAATCGAAGCTCAGAAGAGATTGTGCATTTGAAATAACACATGATACAGAGTTATGTGAGTCAAGAAATCCTTTTCTAAATGATCGAGTTACAGGAACCGTTCATTCTAAGTTCGGGACAATCCAGGACCGTTAGATCAAGTTAAAATCAGAGGCTGGGAAGGATTAAATCTCAACCGTTAGATTTGAAGAAGTAGCATTATGGATTGTTGGATCAAGTAGCAGATAACTAACTTTGGCACTTTGACACTTTCCACTTCAGCGATTACTAGAGACATAAAAGAATCCATGAAATCCCAAAGTCATGAAATAATTCCAACCGTCGATTAGGAAGGAGATTAGAATGTTTTCCCAGACATAGATCCAGATTTTATCTAGAATTAAACATTGACCACTTTGGTGAAAAGGAGTCTGAAACATGTAAGTTTACCCGAAGTTCGAAGCCCCGAAGTTGTGAACTCTTGTCGACCCTCAAATCTGAGGAAGATCGGGGAAATCCTATCAACTGTTGATCTGGAATGAATATTGAAATCATTAGATCATTCTAAAAGGAATAAGTTGGTCAACTCCATCATTGACCTACTACAGTGATAAGAAGCTCAAATAAACCAAGAAATCTTTAACTCCAGAGCCCCAGAGTTAACAGAAGTCGGCAATCAAGACAAGAAAATGTCTACAGTGATATATCTATTCGATACTTCGGAAATGATCAAAGGATGGTATAAAAGTGCCAAAACTCCTGAAGCCACGAAGTGTAAATCCATGATCCAGGAGGGAGACATGTGGAAAAACACAAATATGACACGTGGCCCAATCAACTAGTGACAAGTTTCAAGGTATAGTTGGCACATTAGGTATACGAAAGTCACGAATCAAGGTGACATGTGGCAGCCACTCATCCAATTCCATGTCAACAATGACGTCAGCAAGCCACTTCACTCTGAGACTACATCCTCCAGGGATATTCAGCCTCTCCAACCCGCTAACATATCCGAAGCATCGAAGGCCGAAGTCACGAATTAACATTTGGTTGTTGATCTAAGATCCTACAGAATATTTCTTGATCGTATGATCAAGTACAATGGAAGGATAGAGTAAGCGTGAATCATGAAGTAACACTAACCGTTGATCTACTTTAGGATCGTTCTCGATCGTTGATCAATCATAGTGGAAGGATATTGTAAGTGGAGGTGTTACCTCACAACAAGCAGTCACCGCCATTCTATGACTTATTCAGTAGGTAAACCTCCAGAGGGATTTCTCTACTCTAGAGTCTTGGAGCCACGAATAGCGGAAGTCCCAGAGTGAACGAGAATCATTCATATCAACTCCTAATTAAGTCATGACCATCGATTTTTTTGAAGCCTATGGATAAGCCAATATCATCCATCTAACAGAAGATTAAATATTGATCGTCTGATCTACTAGTGAATACAGTATACGCACTTCGACGAAATGTACTCTGGGAGGATTCAATGACTACAAAGGCTGGAAATATCGAAGGATGAAGTACCGGAGAACCTGGTTCCAACACCGGTCACGTGATAAGGTAAATAATATAAAGGGTATATAAGTAGATAAGCCCTCAGATGTTTGAATATGGTCCCACGTAGAAGAATAGGAGCGGAAGAAGAAAGTGTTAATAAAACAATGCTTGGAATGGATAAGCTCATAGTTTCGAGCTTGCGGTCACAGAAATTTTGGTTGAAGGGAGCGCCTATTAATTAATACTTGAATTCAAAACAATTCAATATATGTAGTCTAATGAACCAATACAGAATCATGAAAAAAGGAAAAATGATATTATTTAAAGTTGAATATTATCATTTAAATAAAGAGGTGCAATGGTTCAAAGTTCAAATAAAGGGACACAGTGATTCAAAACTCACACCAGTTGGAAGACTATATAAACAAGAAATAATGGTGAGAATAAAGTGTCTTTGCAGTCCATATTAGAATATCAAAAGAAGAAGTAGAGCCCAAGAAGGAAAGATGAAGATACTTATGTAATGAGGGTGGAAGGGAGGAGCAAGGAAGGATTCATATCCTTTACTAACTAAAGTCTGAAAACAAAGGAGTTGGTGCTTCCTAGGGTTGATTCCCTATAGACAAGGGAGTTGGTGCTTCCTAGGGTTGGTTCCCTAAAACAAGGGAGTTTCTACTTTCTATGGTTGGCACCCTGAAGAAGGGGATTTGTGTCTCCAAGAGTCTATGCACTAAATAGGATTGGTTTCCTTCACAAACACAAGATTATTCTTTATAAAAAATTTAATTCCTATTGAAGTATACTTATATAATTGATTTTTTAAATACAAAGTCCATTGTTGATCAATAGTGATGATAATTAGAATAACAAATTAATTACTAATTAATTAAAAAGTTATTATTGATTCACCCGCCCCCCTCTCAGTATTTCCAACAATGATGTTCCTTCCATAGAAGGGAGAGTCTCCTCAGAGGAAGGAGGGGACATGTACTTGGATTCCTCAAGCACACATGCAGATCATGATGTATCGTTGATCGATTCAAGTGCTTATTTCCATATGACTCCCCACGAGGAGTGGTTTTGTGAATATGAAAAGTATAATGAAGGTGACACTTTCATAGGAGATGACTCAACAACTAGAATCACAAAACACAGAAAGGTCAAGTTGCAACTCAAGGACGGAAGGATTATATAACTCCCTGGGTTTTTTTCACATTATATAGCTAATTAGATACTTGAAATATGTAAGTAAGTTGAGTGATGAAGGTGTAAATATTGTGTTTCAAAATAAAACCTATAAAATGGTTCAAGGAGCAATGGTGTTGATGAGGGGAGTCTGAAATGGAACTCTATACAAGTTGATTTGAAGCACAATCAGTAATAGGTGTAACAATTCTACTGTTACTAAGGGTTAAGAAGACAAAACCCCTATGGTCTCTGGAGAAAATAATATCTTGTGGCATCAAATATTGGGACATATTAGAGAAAAGGGCCTTCAAGCACTACACAATAAAGGTATGCTTGAAGGTATGTCTAATTTCACCCTAGATTTTGATTTCTATGAACATTTCATATATGGTAAACAAAATCGAGTAAGATTCTCAACTAGTGATATAAGAGAAAAGGGGATCTTAGAGTTAATACACAGTGATGTGTTTAGATCAGTGCATGTTCCATCACTAGGTAAATCTATGTACTATGTTCCATTCATTGATGATTTATTGAGAAATATATAGATTTATTTCCTCCAAAATAATTCTAATGTATTTGGTAAATTTCAAGAATTTAAGTCTCTTGTGGAGAATCAGACAGAGAAGAAAATAAAGGTTTCAAGGACATAAAATGGTGGAGAATTTTACGGGAATGAATTCAAAGAGTTATGTAAGAAGTGTGGTACAAAAAAATAGAACACTATGCCATACACACCTCAATAGAATGGGGTTTTAGAAATGATCAATAGGACGTTGATGGAAAAAGCAAGGAGCATGATTAGTGGTCTCGGGTTAGGACATGAATTATAAGCAAAGACAATGGGTATTGCTTGTTACTTGGTAAATAGATCACCCTCATTAGATTTGGTGGACAAAACTCTGCATGAGATATGGACTAGTAAGAAACCCTCTTGAACATCTAAAAGTGTATGGTTGTGATGCTTATGTACATGTTCCAAAGGAAAATCGGAGTAAGTTGGATAATAAATTTGAAAAGTGTATTTTTATTGGTTATAAATATGGTATAAAAGGATATAAAGTTTAGAAACTAGAAACTAAGAAGGTTATCTACAGACAGGATGTTGTCTTTAGAGAGGTTAAAGATGTTCCCAAACAACAATTCCTACCAAGGGAAAAATAACCAGAGATGACAGAGTTTGAGTTGAATAATGAAGGAATTGAATCAACAGAATAACATCAACCTATAGAAGAATATTCTCGTACCCTGTTATTGAGGAGATCAGTTCAAGAAAGAATGTGACCAAAAAGGTATTTTTCACCTGATTTTCATTCTAGTTTTTCTTTATCTATTACTGACAATGATCCTAGAACTGTTAGGGAGGCAATGGATGCAAAGGATGGTACACTCTAGAAGAAGGCCATGATTGAAGAAATGGATTCCTTGGATAAAAATAAGGATTTGGATCTAGTTGAGTTTCCAACTAGAAGACAATTTGTCGGTATTGTTGCCCTCCCATTCCTAGGGGTAACTAGAGAATATCATGTCTCGTGGTATGAAATACAGAACATGATCCCGATCATACTGATGATCAACACGTCCACAGATGGAAACCCATTAGCTCCCCCTCATTCACCTTTACAGCTATAGGTTAACTAAGGCTCATCACATCCAAGCAACCTAGTGTATGGGAGATGGTGAGCCAATGTCACCATGAGGTATGTTTGTCCTTGTTTCATGCAAAGTGTTGTGCTTAAATTTTTGGGCATGTGGATGAGGATCTTTGGTTGAAGTTGGATAATGAATCACTATCTTGGGAAATTGCGTTAGTTGCCTTGTTTCACCTTGGTGGTCAGGTTCTATGCCCTAGTCCTGTTTTGTTACTACCCAATGAAAAGTGGTATTGTTGGGGGGACCTCACAAGGATAATATTTTGTTCCCCACCATAATCAACACTTTCCATCATGGAGTCTCTCACAGTGTACCAAACTTCGGTAATGGGTCATGGTCCATTCTCTCATGAGAAGAAGGGGTTGAAGGCCCAGAGGTTGATGGAGTTGCTCTATACATGTATGTTATTGCTACATGATAAAGGCCACCATAAAATTCTCAGGCCATCTTGAGCTCTACCCCCTCTGATGGTAATCTTCCATGTTCGGATGTGAATGAATGCACCAAATTATAAAGGACAACAACCTAGTAAAAATGAAGGAATGAAGCTTGAAACATTATAAAAGGGTCTTGCAAATGATAGATTGGGTATCAAAAGGAAAAATAAGAGGTTCGGAATGAAAAACGTATCGAGGAAAGGGCATCTCAAGCAAGAAAGCACTCCCTCTACTAAGGCGTTCATAGAAGTGGATTCATTGACACCATAAGCCATGAACTAATCCCTAAAACCATATCACTATCACACTTACTCTTGAAAGTTTTATTTATTTCCTACTTCCCTCAGGACCTATCCCTCTACTTGGGTATTTTATTTCCTTTCTAGGTGGCACACCTAATAGGGTTGGCTGAAGGCCCCCCCATACTTAAAATTTCCAAACCATATAGGGTCTTAGGCTGGTGTGATGCTTGAAGGGGATACTGAGGTGAAATGTTTGCATGGCTTATATCTTAAGTTACATCTTACATTGAATTCTTTAAAGACTAATGTTTCTTGTGAACCTTGGCTAACCTTGTCTTATACATTGCTTGGTCTTGGATGGCCCTGATATTGTTCTTTGAGGGACGTCCTAGGATTATACCCAGGGCGTTGTGCCTTTATTGTGGGACCTTAGGATGTATGATGGAGAGAAGTGGGTCATCTAGTTACTTGTCACCCTCAGACATCAGATCTCATATCCTTGGAACCTTAGAAGATGGACAGATGGGCTTCATATAGGCATATTCATTCATGATGGCACACATATGGGTTGGAATCCCATAGGTTGGGCAGAGTACCCCAAAGATTATTTACCCACTAGATCAAGGACGTTGCAGCAAAAAACGGCCAGAGACCTTGCAGAGATGAGATGCAGTTTCCTCTAGCATGGACACAACACTTAGATCCTATATGTTGGCCATGTTTTGATGATGACATCATCTTCTAGGGTTTGATGGAGCTAGGGTTTGTTAGACACCTGGGGTATTGATGATGGTTGGCATGGATTTGATGGAGGAGAGACATCATTTTCTCCCACCTCACTATGGATTAATTCCACATGTCCTTTGGAGGCCTCCTCCTTGCCCAATAGGGATTGATGTCTCACACATGTGGCTTATTATAATTTATTTTTTACATTTTAGCATTTGTAAAGGGTTAAGTGAGGGGTCGTCCCCACTTGAATCATTGTTATGTTATGTTATGAGGACAAAGTGCTAGCCTAGGCTCATATATAAAGGCTAGCACTCATTTTCATTTGGATCATCATTCCTCAGCATTTGTGGGGTAACACTTCTACTCATTCACTATTTTAGCCTTCTTAGTCTCTCTCATGCATTATTCTTGGATATGACCTCTTGTGGATGGTTTCTGATTTTGGATGGATATTTCTACAATTAGGGTTTTGTGCTCTTGTCTTCTTGGATAAAGTAATTAAATTTCTACAGTTTTATGGTATATTGTTGACTTAAATGGTGAAATTGCTATTTTTTTGCAAGGATTCTTGTTTATTGAAACCCTAAGAGAGGAACGTAAGTGCTTCTTCCTCTCATAAATTTTTACTTGTAAAAAATTTGTAAATTGTCCTTGCTAGGGTTAGAACCCTAAAGTGCTAGCACTTTAGGATTTTAGCCCTAGACAATTGATCTTTGACCTAAGTGAAGCTACAAAAAGGAAAAATGATATCTAGGGCCCAAAATTGCTTGCACCCTAGACATCCTTCTCCTCAAAGTCAAAATCCTAAGGCCCAAATGTGATCTAAGTGGATATCGATGGCCACCCACCTATCCAAGCTGGCTCAAAACAATTTTTTGGCAATTTACTATTTTTAGCAGTTTTTTGGGTCCTAAACTTCTGGGGCCATTTTGAGGGCCTAAACGACGTTTTTATGTGATCAAGAACCTCAATGATCTTTGAAGGGATGGTTGATCCTGTGAAATCAATCTCCTCTTCAATACCTTTCCAACAAGCTATTGTGTGCCCCAAACGGAGATCATATACCAAAGTTACGCCCCCGGGAAGTTGATACACCAAACTACCCAAAACAGGGTCCACAACCTATTGGTTTTTCATCTTTCGGGGTTAAGGTTTTGGATTTTAGTTATGTTAAAAATGACTCTAGAGCCTCATTGTAAACATCACCATCTTCTTGTGAATGAGCATAGACATCACATCTCTTCTCTAAGATAAGTTGCCACCATTTTAGTGAGTCTTTCACTCTATATTTCTACAGTTTTGTACATTTAACTCATTAATAGAAATTGTGTATTACTGTATCTTTTTGTTTATGGTTATATATATGTTATATTATTGGATATATGATATATCTCAGTACATTTATTTATTATATCTCCGCTCTCATTTTGTGCTGAAAATAATTTGGATCAGTGGTATCAAAGCAGGTTGCTCTTGGTCATTTTTCAGTGCATGTCCCCGACGCGGTTTGAGTATAGAGAGTTGTGTCGCGTGCTTGTATCTCTTGAGGAAAATCATTCCCGCATGTGAAATAAAACCTTCTTGGTGGAAGAAAATAAAAATGGAGCAGAAGATTTTATTAATTGTTGTTGGAGCAAGCTCTCACGCGACAGAGGGACAAAATGATGGAGAATTCTTCCCAAATCCTTCAACACATGTCGATAACAGTAGGTGCATATTCATCAAGTGACCACTTTGGAGGCACCTCTCCTTTCAAGGTACAAGTTAATTTTGATATTCCCATATTTGAAGGTCAAATAGATGCGAATTCCCTAGAAAAATGGTTCAATTTGCTAGAAGGTTATTTCTCTGCTCACAATTTTTCCGACAGAGAAAATATCACATTCTCACTCCTTAAGGCTCTCCTCCATATCAAACATTGGTGGGAAACTTACTAGGAGAAAATTTCCACAAAGGAGTTTGGAATATATGGGGTCGAGCCCACTTGAGATTTTTTTGTAGATGCGGTCAAGGAACAATATTACCCTATTGATAACTATGACGATCGGTACATGAGATGGACCACACTACGGAAAGAGTTAGGCCAAACAGTGTCGGAGTTCACAAATACTTTCCATACATTGCACACCAATTTGGGTATCAAAGACTTTGAGCGGCATCTGGTTCTAAAATACTGTGGAGCTCTGCATAGGTACATCCAAACTGAAATGGATTTTATGGACATCTCATCACTGGGGGATGCCTATCAATATGTTATCAAAATCGAGCATAAATTTAGGCACTAGAACAAATGGGAGTTTGGGTCTACAAATATGCAACAACCAAAGTATGGTAAAGACGTCCCTAACAACTAGCCTCCAGAAAACCAATCCAAGACATAGGAAAAGAAGGGTAATGAAAAGAAGATGAAGGACAATGGAAAGTGGTGTGATTTCCACAAAAGCCCCTAGAACAACATTGATGAATGTCTCTCAAAATAATCATTGGTGGTTGAGATCAAAGAAAAGGAGTTGAACCCTGATTTTGAATGTGAATCAAAAAATAGTGGGACAAGACAGAACATCAACGTAGACCCCACTGTTATTGTCGCAACCGCAAAGATTCAACCAGAAGATCCAACAGATTCTAAAGAGGGAGAGAACATTTTTCATTCATAGATGTGGGTGAAGGGGAATCCGCTACATTTTATTGTTGATAGCGGAAGCCAGAAGAACCTCATCTCAGCAAAGGTCATCAAACAGTTGGGATTGTCGACAACACCACACCCAAATCCATTCAACATCGGATGGCTTCACTAGAGACCAGATATTTTTGTCAGCCAGCAGTGCCTCTTGTCATATGGCGTCAAGCCCTTCAAGGATGAGGTACTATGTTATGTTGGCCCGTTGGATGTCTGTGATGTTCTTTTGGGTCAGGAATATATGTTGAAGTGCCATGCTATTTATGATTCTCGACCTCGTAGTGTCATTGTTACTCTGGGGGGTGTTCTCTACAGGATACCAGAGGTAGTTCCAACTACTATCCCACCTAAATAATGTCGAAAAGTAATATTTCATACTACAACATTCAAAATCTTCACAATTTGTTCAAAAGGTGAACAAAAGGACACTACAACCACTACAGCATCAGTCCAAGCACCTTCTATCCAACAGAAGCAGGTCGATGGGATTGAAGAAAAGCACAAAGATTCCCTCTACACATAATCATCTCATGTATCCATACTCATTAAAAAGGTCCAACCCTTCCAACATCAGGTTCTCGACAACCTTCCACAAGCCAAGCAACGCAACTTCTCCATCAAGGCAAGCAACTCACTGAGGCTCAGATTCAGTAAACACTTCCCCCTCTCCCCTGGAAACTCAATGAAATGGAGACCAACGCTTCCTAAGGAAGGAGGATTGATCCAAGTGGATATCGTCGGCCACCCACCTATTCTAGAAGGCTCAAAATAGTTTTCTTGCAATTTACTATTTTTAGCAGTTTTTTGAGTCCTAAACTTTTGGGGCCATTTTTAGGGCCTAAACGAAATTCTTTTTACGATCATGCACCTCAATGATCGCCAAAGGCATGATTTATCCTATGAAATGAATCTCCTCGTCAATACCATTCCAACGAGCTATAGTGTGCCCCAAACGGAGATGATATGCCAAAGTAACGCCCCCGAGAAGTTGATACACCAAACTATCCAAAACGAGGTCCACAAACCTGTTGGTTTTTCATCTTCCGGGGTTAGGGTTTTGGATTTTATTTATGTTAAAAATGTATCTAGAGCCTCATTGTAAAAATCACCATCTTCTTTCGACTGAGCATAGTTGTCACATCTCTTCTCAAAGATAAGTTGGCACCAATCTAGCGAGTCTTTCACTCTATATTTCTACAATTTTGTACATTTCACTCATTAATAGAAATTGTGTATTATTGTTTCTTTGTGTTTATGGTTATATCTATGATATATCGTTGTTATATTATTGGATAGCTGACATATCTCTCTGCATTTTTTTTATTATATCTCCGCTCTCATTTTGTGCCGAAAATCATTCGGATCAAAATGTGCTTTCAATTTAGGGTTTAAACTCTACCTCTTGGTTTCAACTAGATCAACCTTCAAGCTCAGATGCATCTGAGACTCCATAACCCAAGAATGGTAAAGGAACTAATATAAAAGTAACTATTGTGGTGAAAATAGTTGTTAAAACCATTGTTGCAAATCTCTCAAGTGTTCTACTAACTTTACTAACTCTAACCCTAGCAAACTCACAATATTATTTGTTGTTGTTATAAAAGTTTGTTACAACCATCTAAAACTACATTAAATTATTGCATACACGCATCTAAAAGTGGCCTAACTTGTTCAGAAATCTATTCTAGCAATTGGATAATTGTGTGCTTGATGAATGCTTACTTTTCATGTTTAATTGTTACATTTCTGAGCACTAATTATTGTTGTTGTTACAAATCATGTATTGTTGTTATATGATTGTTTACTACTGCAAACTTGTAACATCCAATGCAATTTGAGTAATCTAATGTCTAAAGAGGTCATTTTCACATACTTTATCTTGGAATTTGTTTTTTGTGTGTGTGTTGGTGTTGTAAAGTGTTCTTGTTTTGGGTAGGTACAACAAACTACCTTATAATCTCTCTCTCTTTCCTAGACCTAGACCAACTAATATGTGATCAATATAGGGGGTGGTAGGATTGGATACTAAACTTGTTATTTAATCCCTTGAGGTCACCATGGAATCCTCCCTTGTGGTGGCCCTCCTCCATCACTAAAATGAGGGAAGATCCTACTAAGATGACAGTGGTAGTTTCTTCCATAGTTCCACAAGATTTAGATATCTTGTGGTGGGATTTTCACAAGTACAAATCTTTCAATAACAAGTAGAAAATGGGTGTTCAAGAATAAGTTGAATGCAAAAGGTAAAGTGGATATTCTCGGGTAGAGGGAATTGAGTTTGATGAATTTTTTTCTCATGTTGCTAAATTAACTTCTATTAGATTTTTTTTGTCTATTGTTGTTGATTTTGACCTTTAAGTAGAGAATATGGATATGAAGATAGCATTTCTACATAGGGATGTTGAAAAATAAATCTACATGAAACAACCAGAAGGTTTCGTAGTGAAGGGAAAGAAAGAGTCGGTATGGAAGCTAAGAAGGTCCTTGTATGGGTTGAAACAACCTCCAAGGATGTGGTATCAAAATTTTGATGCTTATATAGTGGGACTTGTTTCTCAATAAGAAAAGTTGATCATTGTGTGTATTTTAAGCTAGTTGGTAATCATTTTATTTATGTGGTCTTGTATGTTGATGATATGTTGTTGATTGGAAATAACAAGGAAATCATCAAGAATGTTAAAACTTAGTTGTCTTCTGACTTTGATATGAAAGATCTTAGTGATGCAAATTTCATTTTGGGCATGGAAATTAAGAGAGATTAGGAAAACATGAAACTTTGGTTGAATCAAAGGAAATATGTTGAGAGAATATTGCAGAGTTTTAATATGCAGGAATGTAAAGTGGTGAAGGTCCCTATTCATGTAGTTGTAAAGTTATATGCATATTAGTGTCCCAAGACACATGAAGAGGAAGAGGACATGTCCCATGTTCCCTATACCATTGTTATTGTTTTTGGTAGTTTGATGTATGCAATGGTTTGTACTAGACCAAACAATGCACATGTAATGGGATTTTTTAGCAGGTATATGTCAAAACTAGGGGAGGGGCATTGGACAGTTGTAAAAATAGTTTTCATTTATTTGCGTGGAACTACATATTATGGAATTTTATACCAAGGAATACTTGGAGCAGATAGAGTGTTGGACATACATTTCTTTGTTGATGCATACTAGGCTAGAGATAAGGATCATAGAAGATCCACAAGTGGCTATGTGTTTATCCTATTTGGAGGAGAAATCAATTGGATGAGCAAGAGACAAGTTGTAGTTGAACTCTCAACTACAGAAGATGAATACATGGTAGACACTCATGCAAAACAAGAAGTTGTATGGTTATAGAAATTGTGTTCAGGTATTGGGTTTGTAGAGGAAACGGTAAGGTTAGATTGTGACAATTAGAGTGCAATATTTATGGCAAAGAACCATGCTTATCATTCTAAAACGAAGAATATTGATATTCGGTACCACTTTGTGAGAGACATGTTTGAAGACAAGAAAGTGTTGGTGGTGAAGGTTAACACTTCGAATAATGTTGGAGACTCATTAGCAAAGTCTATTAGTACCGATAAGTTCTATTGGTGTAGAGAAGCAATGGGCATTGTTTCCCTGAATTATTGATCTTGTAAATCCCATATCCCTATTTGAAAAGAAAACAATAAGTCGAAGAATGTTGGGAATGTGTTGCATGTATTTTCATGATGCATGGATATGTTCTTTACATTTCTCATGGTTATATTATTTGTGTGTTCTCACATGTGTTTGCATGGCTATATTTATGCTATGCATGTCATCACCTGTGTTTTCATGGTTATGCATGTTCATGCATGTGTTTTCATAGAAATTTGCGAGTTATGCATGTCCTCACATGTGTTTGCATGGATATACATTTCCATGCATATGCTCGCATGGCTATCTCCACTCCATGCATGTCTTTGCATGGCGATCTATGCATGTCTTTCATGTAACCTAATTCCGGTAAAGGAACTAGAGTTGTAATCTAATCCAGGTAAATGGATTAGGGTTTAAGATGCCACAGAATGCTTGTATATTGTATTTCAATGGTGAAGCTAATAAAATATAAATAAGAGAGAGGTGTGGCTCTAAGGTTTGCTAGTTTTCCCAGTTTCGGTTTCCAGGGTAAAATCTCTATGTATATGTGTGATTGAAATTGCGTTCTTTTCTATTTTTCAAGAATATGTGTGTGCATTGCATTATTGTAAAAGAGTTAAAACTTACAACTCTTCCTTTGATCCAAGATCTTGAGAGACACGTTCACCGTCTAAATCCTAGGGTCAAGGAACCCCCTATCTTTGAAGACTACCTAGACTTTGTCTTCGTTGTAGACCTTCACTATATTTTTTAGAGTGTCAGTGTTCAACCAATTCAAGTCATAATGGATAATTGGCTCACTAAGTTAAATAGGCCTTTCAACTTTGAAAAACATTCAAGACTACCCTCATGACATCCCCAAGAAGGTCATTGAGAAATTGTCCCTTTTCCAAGGAAACAATGTTATTTCATCATTGGATCCTTAGAAAAAATTCAAGGGGTTGAAAAAGAGATACCAAGTGGTCCATCAAGATGTACTAATGAGTTTGTTTTCCCTCTCCTTGAAAAATGATGCTATTGATTGGTTCATATCATTACCTGCAAATAGCATCAACAATGTTATTGAGCTAGAAAATGTCTTTATGGGAAAATGAGGTGAGAAAAAGGATAACAGGTATTTATCAGATACTCTCATTACAACTAAGAAGAATGAAAATGAAACTATGAAAGAATTCAACAAAATATTTACCCAGATTGTCCAAAAACTGAATCAAAACATCAAGACCCTAGAACCAACAATTCTCATCTAGTACTTGGATTCCTATGATGGAGACATGGCCTTTCACTTAAGACAACAAGATCCAAAAACCCTTGCATCTACCCAACAAGCTACCATCAAGGTCGAGAAGAATTTGACTACCTGTAGAAGAATCAACCAAGCAAGCTCTTCCAGAAATAAGAGTGAGCCTAAGAAGAACATTGTCAATGTGACCAATTTTGAAAATGAGATGATAATATTTCTTGTTGATGTTATGAAGAGGATGGAAGCCAATTTTTTCAAACAAACAAAAACCCTCCAATTGAAAAACCAGACTATGCAGAATAAGATAATCCACTTAGAAAGGCAAGCCTAGCAAAATAGATTTCAACTTAGAGGGGAGGTGGTTTGGATAGACCTATACAACCTTAGGATGATCAATAAAAAAAGGTTCCCAACCCTTTTCCAGGAAAACAATGTGCTAGAAGAAGATCCTTTACCATGGTGTAACCCTTATGATTTGCCACATAAACAAGAGACCTATTGGGTTGCCCGAGATGTTGCAAGATTAGCAACTGAGACTTACAATGATGAGCCAAGAAAATCTATCAACTATGTGGGTGGTTTTTGTGATGAGATCATGTTGTCTCCAACTCTTATAACAAACAAGTTAAAGGGGCGAAGGAAAGAAACCTTAACCAAGCCACTATTTCCAGAGCCCTAGCCCCTAACCCACTCAAGAAAAAATAAAGAGGAGAATCCAAGAAAAGGATTGGGTCACTTATCAATGAATGGGTAAAAAAATTCAACCTCAAACCCAAGGGCCTCCAAACCATCTTAGCACTCCTAGTCCACAACCTCAAAACACTCAATATCTGCAACATTGAGTGATCTTACAAAGAGAAAAACAAACTCAACCAACAAAGACATCAAGTGATGTTTCAGACATGTCAAAAGCTACTTGTGAATATATCATCCAATATCTCTATACCTTTCTTGGTTTTTGAAAAAATAGCATCACAAACAAAGAAAATAAAGTGAATTTTTGGATTAGGTGAAGGAAAACAAGAGTCCTCAGATGATACACCTGTAATCTTGCAAACCATGGACAAAGGAGGATTGAATGGAGGACATGACCCATTCTACATATCTTTGCAAGTGAACAATTTTTTATTGCACAATTGTATGTTGGACTCTTAGGCATCAACCTACGTTATGCCTTTCACAATAATGCAACGATTAGGCCTCAAGGTAACAAGACCATACTGGAACATTTATGCCATGGATAGGAAAGAAGTAGAAGTGCTTGGTGTGATAATGAATTTGGTTGTGATATTGAATATGTATCTAGATGTCATGATTCTGATAGATGTTTTCATTTATATCCTAGATTCTTGGGGGATGCTTTTATCGAGGAAGTTCGCTACTCACTTGGGGGGATCCTTACAAATGGACCTTTCATACGCTACTAACCCCATTCGTGATGGTAGTTTTGTGAAGTTGGATAGGAAAATTTCAAGATATATCATGTTGAAGACCCTAATCAACCTAGGAATGAATATATGAAAATGTTGGATGAAGACTTGAGTAGTCATGCAATCCTCTCTTTTTCTCTGGCACCTGAAATTAGGGAAGTTCAGGATGAAGTTTGGAAGAAGAATGATCACTTAGAGTAAATGCATGATCAAACTTTGGGAGGATATTATGAGAAAATAAGACCAATCTTAAGTCATATAGGTTATTTTTGTCCTTTGATCATGGGAAACAAGGAGATTCAACTATACCTGCAATTGGAGCCGCCTTTGCCAATCGATTACATTAGCCTCATGTGTTGTTGGATTGGGAATAATTGTGACACGACCATTCAGTTGAAGTTTCATCTCAAGTTTCTACTTCAATATCACCATTCCACCTTGAACCTTGATACCTTACCTTCTATCACCAATACTTCCTTGATCCAATTATTTCCCCTACACATGGATGGGCTTCCCAAGGATGAAGACCTCATTAGATGGTCACATTGGCTTTTTCATTTCACTGAACACATTTTGTACTAGCCATTCTTGCATAATCCATCATGAATAAGCTCTTTAAGTAGTAGTGTAGGATTCTTGTTTGCATTTGATTTCCTTCATTTTTGTGTTGATTTTCATGCATTCCCTTATTCATTTCTTGATGCATTTGATTTCCCTTAGAATAATTTCTTCAATATATTCGCATGCTTTATTTTCATTCTTACACTTACTAAAAAAGTTTTTATTTCTACAAAGTAGTTTTTCTCTCACCGAGGTGGTAGATTCTCCCCTACTTATTCCTTTATCTAGTTAGATGATGTGTAGATCATAGGTATACGAGATATTTTTGAGTTCCCATACACTCTAGAAATAGAGTGCATGTCCTCGAGTAGGATTCAGATGTTACCTCCCAAGGGATGACAACTTCATAGGTACCCTCATAGGGTGTCATGTTGTTGTTCTCCATGAGTTATCTTTCTCATCTTCTCCAAACTCACACAGTTCTTCTCATTGTCTCCATAAAATGCAAGATTGTGCTAGCTCAGTTGTGGTATATCTCATCCTCCTCCCTCACTCCTCAAATAATAGATGCACTTGGGATGGTACATTGTGGTTTCACTTGATATATCTTGATATTCCATGTAGTGGTGGTTCATTTGGATGTGATTCTATAACTTCGTAGTTATTCATGAAAGTGGTAAACATTAAATGAAATCCGATAGCATTTCATAACATACATAGTTTATTATTTGCCTCATTGTACCTTTGGGAACCATATTTTTCCTTTAGAAGTATTTTCATTTCTTGGGTCAACTTGTACTACTAGGTAACTAGCCAAGATAGCATTTTCCACTTCCTAACCACGCTAAACACTTTCCACTTTCCTTGTTTCATTTCATTATGTCCATAAAAATAGTTATCATGATCATGTATGACTAATCAAATGTTAAAAGAAAGGTCTAATGATGAAATCTTGAACAAATAAAGCCAAAAAAGGCTAGAGGTGAAGATCAATAATGTCAAAAGAGAAAAATGCAAGGCTTGAACCATGCCACCTTAATATGAGGCCAATGAACCTAGTCCCTAGATTGTATATGAATATCTAAATAAAAAGGGGACTTGTTCAATAAAATGAACACTTAAAGAAAAAAGAAAAAAAATGGGTAGTAAGAAATAGTGTCGAGGATAGGTAACTCAATGCTAAAGCTCCCTCTTGAAAGCTATTTCATAAAAAATATTAGATCATGAAAGCTATATGAATAAATAACAAGAGTTGTGCATATAAATGACTTTGAGAGTCATCACATGAAATCTTTCCCTTCCCCTCTCCGCCAAATTTAATCATTCTACTTATATTTCACCTAGGTACTTGGGAAATACTTGTTGTCTTAAGATTTGTCACATGTATAAGGGTTAATGATGTTCCCCTTTGGTAAAACTAAGGCAAATATTAAAACTAACTATTATTTTTTATGTTGTGATAAGAGAGATTGCTAGGTGTGTACCACAAATGGCTTCCCAAGAAGATAAACCCATCACTTCAAGTGGGTATCTTACATTGGAATCCCTCTACAATGCCTCAAGGTACGTGATACTACATTGGGATACATTTCATTGCGTTGGGATCCATGACAGTGCATTAGGCCATGACAGGGATGCCATGGCATCACACTTTCCACATGGACCACTCATATTTTCTCACCTTGCTCAGTTGGACGTTGTATCCACACACATGCATTATTATTCTCTTCTTGGACCACATGTGGCAGTCTTTGATGCATTTTAGGAGATGGTTATAGGTTGTGTAAAAATTTTGTAGCTCAGAGGTACTTTTGCATTGGCGATGCCTAGCATGTAGAAGTGATCGAGCATATTTCTCTCTAGTGACTTTATAAAGTGATTTTATAAAGTCGAGTCAAGCCTTTTAATATTTAATGGATAAAAGTGACTCTATGAATTTTGGGTCACTTAATTGATTTAAGTGAACTCAACGGACAATTAAGTCACAACCATTCATCTCATGAGGGAAAGATCTAATCTTGACCGTCTATCTCATTGGAAAACCAAGGTTAGGGCAGTTACTCATTAATGAGTAATAAAAGGAGCACTAGAGGAGAGGTGGGGTGCATCTTTTGAGAAGAGCTTGAGTGGAAGTTGAAGATGCACGATTTCCAAGAGAGAGCTTGAGTTGAGAAAAAGAGTAGCAGCAAAGGAGGATTTGCATGCATCCCAAGGAGGGGATTGGCACACATTCCAAGGAGATTTTAGCATTAACTATAGAGAAGTATCGTACAATAGTTGAAGGTGGGTCATACAACATTTGTTGTTGGTTGTATAGTTGGGTTAAGGTGTTGGCAACTCAGTGAATAGACAGCGAATGCTTGCCATTGATGGCAACAGTGAAGATGACAAGCAAACAGAAGACTAAGTTCAGAGAGGTGATTGATCGAAAGCGGTGAATGATCACGCACAGACGTCGGAATCCTTTAAGGATTCAAGGAGAATAAGTTCAGGAGGAATAGCGTTCTTATACGCGCAGGAAGCTCAGGAGGGAGCAACCGGAGCCGTCGGATCAGCCTGAAGAGAACACATTTGGACCGTTGGTTTACGCGTCCAGGAGGATCTCAGGAGGAGCCCACAGGGGAAAGAGACCGAGAGCTGTCGGATCTCACTTGGAAATACCGACAGCTGCTAGATCGTGAGAAGCTGCGTAGAGGTTAAGCGCAGAAGTAGGCATGCAGAAGAAGTGATCTGAGCCGTCAGATTGGAAGCAGATACCCGTCAGTCACCGGATCTGGAGAAGGTACACGAAGGTTAAGCCTCAGGAGGAACGCAGAGAGGGAGAACAGATCTGAGCCATAGGATCAGAGAAGAAAACCCGACAGCCGTCGGATCTGTAAGAGTCGCGCAGGGGTTAAGCCCTACTGTGCAGAGGATAAATCCCAGACAAGTCATCGGGATATTGGAGAGAGAATCCTAGCCGTTAATCTGGGTAGGACACGCGTCATCATTCTGGTGAGGCATCAGGATATTGGCCATCGGGAAATCGGGGATCCCGGTGACAAGTGAATCGAGACATCGTAAGTCTCGCAATCCTGGAGGAATAGGGACCGTCCATCTGCAAGGATAGGTGGCAAAGGATCGGGCGCCGTCGGAGTTTTTCTCATCGGAGAATCGGGAATCGGAGTTTCACGAGTCCCGTGTACAATTACAACAGAAACCCCGAAATCGCAATGAAAGAAATCCCAACTAAATCTGAACCGTCAGATCAACATGTGATCTAGACCGTCGATCCAACTCACGTCAAATAGGGACACGTGGAACAACCAGGTAATGACAGGTGTCAAGCAGATTCAAAACTTTAGGCACATGTAAGTCACGAAAAAGAGTGACACGTGGCAGTATTTAACACATGTCAAACCACGAGTGACATCAGCAGAGTATCGGGAATCGGGGATCGGGACTTTGAAATGTCCAATTCACTTGACAACGAAAACCCTGAAATCGCGATATGCGATTTCACGATTTGATCGCAGCCGTTAGAGCAAGAATGAGATCTGGACCATTGATTTCCTTCATCGGAGAATCGGGGATCGGAGGATCAGGAATTTCGTAGGCATGTGCATGGTGACATCGAAAATGCCGAAACCCTGATCTGAGGTTTGACCGAGGTCATGTGTTGACGGTCATGTGGTTCAAGCCTAAGCTCAGGAGGGCTAGCGTGTGGAAAGGAGCGTCGGGATTTGGACGATCGAGAATCACGCGGGTGTATGCATTGAGGCATCACAAACCCCGTAGCCCCGACAGGGTAAGGTTGTGGTCACGGAATCACGGTCACATTGACCAGGAG